>JAUMHL010000028.1:11347937-11404587 GCA_032362345.1 Sandelia bainsii | reverse complement strand
TGGCGACAACTAACAAAAGTAAACTATAATCAGGTAAACTATAATCAGAAGGAATGAAACTAAGACTGAAGTACAGACAAACTGAGGCTCGGAGAAAACTAACACTGAGAAACTGAAGACGAGACACCACGAACAAACAAGAGAAGAAACGGAACCACATCGAGACCAAAAACACTCACTGGAGGGGACACAGACTGGAAACGAACTACACAAGAGACAGGAGACCAGAACAGAGCATGACCAGGGCTGACGAGCGACGCACGGGAAGGTAAGTAGTTGCAGGAGAACATCACAGAGAAACCACGCAGGAGAAAACAACGCAGGGAGCCACTTGACGGGGAACAAACACAGACGATCTGACAGGCGGTGACTGGTGAAACAGGAATATAAAGGAGTGCCACTACCGACTAAAGTGAGGACAGCTGGGAGAGTGACTGGGAGCGGGGCTGTGGCAGGTGAGAACATAGAACTGAGAGCATGAATGAACGGGGGTGTGACCAGGTGTAAGTGTGAAACAGAGGGAACCCAACACAGGAGAAAGCCCAAAAAATAATAAAACACCAGGAAACCAAACTAAACTGGGCAGTACCGTGACATTTGCAGTGACGAAGTTTACATATTTGTGAACCTATTGATCTCCAAAATTCAAAATAATGTTCCACAAGTTTGAACAATGTTCGGCTGCACACATCACTTGACAGCCGTGATAGTAGATGTGATGAACACTCACCACTCTCGTTTTTATTTTGCACCTTCTTTGTACCTTCTTTAAAAATTTAAAGGCACAATTGGATATATCCAAAAATATTTTGTTTTGCTGATAATATGGTGGGAATTATAAGTGCTTTTGATGCATGTCGCTAAAAGCATCTTAAGTCCATATTGTGCAGCATTTTACACTCACTGACCACTTTATTAGGAACACCTATACAATCTAATGCAATCCAATACAGCAACTCTGCCATGGATCTTTTTTACAAGGTTTTTTAATTTTTCAGCTTTGTTCTGTTTCAGTTTCATCAAAAACTGAGAATTTATAACCTTAATAGTTACCTTAATAATTACTTAATAACCTTAAGTAATGTAATGGCAGAGCTGCTGTATTAGATTGCATGTAACTGTACATTGTACCTAACAGTGGTGGCCAGTGGGTGTATTTTTCCCCCTAGTTTTGGTCCACATAGCACTGAAGTGAAAACCTCTTACTTACAAGAAACACCAGAGAAAACATCTGGCACACCAGATTGTTTCTGAGGCTCAAAGTCCAGGCAACATATTAATTTAGCTGATGTGGAGTTGTGAGTTTGCTCCTGTACCACAGTCATTTCATATTATGAATAAAAAAGAAATATCCCATAAAATATCCCATAAAGGACTGTATTTGTTGCAACAAAGATCTGCAACTTCCCCTCTGTTTCCCAGCTGAGTGCTGTGGCACACTGCACCCAGCCGTCTGCTCAAGCTCTTTCTGGCTGTGATATTACTTTGACAGAAGTTTATTTCCACAATATACTCTTAGGATCAACATACCTGTCCACCTCCAGGATTCCCACTCCATTGCTGTGATACAATGCGTAGGCAAAATGTATGGAAATGCCATATCTGTTTTTTACATATGACATATGTGAAGAAGAGAACATTATCAGAAAAATTAAAGTGTTTATACATCATTTTTTCTGTGTTGAACATATATCATTTCATGTGTCCAAATTTGGCTCCTTCTTAAAATGTAAAAAACTTATTCTGGTGATATAATTTGACAGGTGATGTAAAGAAAAATCCATGTTTTCTGTGTGCATACATAAACAAACCAAATGTCATAAATGTAATTACTGTTTATGAATTATATGCGAGTTTCCGCTGTAGCCTCAAAATATCAAACCTGGCCTGTTGCTGGCTGTCATAACAAACAGATTCTGGCTGTGCGATCAGGCTGTAAGTATGTATCATGCTGACTGAAATAAGCATGAGTGACTGCTGTTGCTGCAGGAACAGATTATACTTAGACTGTGTTTAGAGGAGATCCAGCTACAACAATAACACAAGTGTTGCAGCCAACTGCAATGGTGTCTCAAACATGAAAGGAATTCACAATACACATTTAGTTTCTTTGTCTAGTGTGTCATCTTGGTAAAGTTCTGTACTCTTCTACACTGAAAGCACCTATAGGTCATTTTTTTTCATTTTGTGATAAAAAAAATGAGCCAGGTGATAAAATTCTCCATGCTTTCTTTCTCATTTTAATTCACCCAGTGCAGGAGGACTTCAAAGGGCTCAATCTTAAAATGATAAAATTCCTCCCTGAGGAGATTGCGAAGAGAAGAAAAAGATGCACAGCCAGCAGCAGCTCTGGCATTGATTAATGAAACAGACTCCAAGCTCTCAAGTTCAAAGCTGTATAGTCTCTTTTCTTTTGAGCAGATGATGGCATCTGAAAACCGAAAACATAAAGTGTCCATTATGTTTTGAGAAAGACAAATACATCTCTGAACATTTATATGAATAACATCCCCAACTGAAACTCTGGCTATAAAAGAGATGAACCCTAAATGTCCAAATCAGATCATTAAAAACCAGGATAAAACACTTGGGGACTGAGCTATTTGTGGACTTTATTGTGTGGACCACACATAAATAATTGGAGCAGTGAAGCCAGTGCAGCATCCTGCTGAATGCTGGGAATGCGTAGAATGACTCAGCGTTCTCAGCCGGTGTTGGCAGAGCAGACATCCGTCATGCCAATACTATGGTCTGTCGATTACCTGTAGGAAGCTGACATCTGCTCTGACATTGTAACTACTGGCTCTCCGCGCAGGCTGAGTGGACACTGCTGACTACTGTGGAAACATTACTGACCTTGTTCTACGCCGGGGTCAAACCAATCTGAGGTAAGCTGAGGGAGAGTTAATTAGTGGATCTGGCTGAAATGTAAACCATGATAATGTCTGAACCAACACTGAGTGTCTCAGAGGAATTTACTCCAGCCTCATGACCAAGGCCAGGTTAACCTGCCTCAGGATCCTTTGGGGTAAAAATGAGCTGTGGGTTACGTTAATCGTAGTTCGCTTTCAATTTTTTAAAAATACCCCAATATTACAAGTCACAAATTAGCATCAGTAGTTTTACAATCTGTACAGCACCTTGTGTCCTTAGGCCCCAAATCAGATGTGTAAAAAACTCTCAACAAAGATTTTTAACAATCAGAAAGAAATAATGATTCCATCTGGGCTTGAATACTGACCTGCCTCACTCAAGTTTTACTGTCTTATGTAGTTTGGGGGTGAACACATATATACAGTATTTAGAAATACTGAATGTAACATCTTAGCATTGTACCAACAATAATTAAAGAATATATCACATATTTCATAGTCAAATCAGTCAACAATACTGTCTTGTCCATGTATGTTAAAGGGGTTGTTGGCTGCTGTAATTGTTCCTACTGTTTGTCGTGGCTGCAAAGAGATAACTCCCTAAAGTCATTTCACTGTAAGAGCTGAGGGACAAAATCATCAGTCATGTGCTGCTTTGTGTTAGTGTTAAATGGAAATCTTTGAAACTTACAGGCAACATGTATGGATTACTTTGTGTTGCTGTCCCTCTTCTGCAGCTCACAGGGAAAACAAAGAGAAAACTTTCACACGAAAACGACTGTAAATTTAGAAGACACCCACTTGATGTGACTAACACAGACTGCTGAAGCTTCGTATTAGCCTTGGCTGCACTTGAAGAGTGCATTTCTACACAAGACACTGACTCCACCGTCACTCAGAGTGAAATCAGTTTAGGAACAAGTCTCTTAGCAGACAAGAACAAGTACAGTGACCAATACAAATTTCAATGTACATATGAGAATGGCAGCATTGTTTTAAAGCAGACTTGAAACAACATGGACATATGTCACTCAATACTGTGCTTTAAATGTTCATATCACCAAACAATTACTGAAATGACCACAAACTTGATGTTACACAGTCATCTGAGGTCTTTGGGTTCCTAGAGTACTGTAGTCATTACCCAGATGGTATTACAACATTACTCAGAAGAAAATGTGAGATTGTGAACAACATGTTAAAACAACAAGGCAAAATCCACCCTTCAAAAACAAAACAAACCTTTAAAAAATAAAAACAGCTAGTCCAGTACATCCTGATTTTAATCACTTGTGTGAAAATGACAATGCAAACAGTATATTGAGGAAATATTGTTATTAACTTGAGAGGAAGTAGCCAGACAATCAGATGAAAAACATCCCCACTGACAGAACAGAACAAGACAAACACCAGAACAGTGGCTGTTTGCAGCCACTGCAGCTGATGCTTCCAGTGCCTTCTACAGTGTGACCTCCACGTAAGAATTTGTAAATGCATATGTCAATACTAATTCCCAAAAGCTTTACTGGCGTGAATGGAAGAGATCCGACACTGCCAAAGCATTTCAGTACATCAATATGACGCTACTGCACGATAATGACCCAACGTGCGCTTATGCAACAGTATAATTGATGAGTGACACAGCAGCCGCTCTAACCAGCAGCACTTGTTGTCATCAGATGATGATGAGGATGAATAAACCATCATCACATAAACAAGGTATTTTCACATTACACCACACACGCACACTTTTACTTCTCTCACGACACAGTGGAGGTGTGTCTGAGGTGTCGCTGGCTCTGCGTACATCTCTCCAAATGTGCTGTTGCCATGGCAACCATATACAGTTCGGCTGGTTCATTCCTGCCCTGAGGTCGGGTCCTGACCTTCCTGGGGCCTTTGAGAATGGTGTGTGTGCAGAGTAGGCAGTGATTCTGCCCTGCACATGCACCATGTAACTTTTTTCCTTGACTGGAGCTCTCAGCTCTCTCTGTGACAACCGTATCCTCGGGACCTCCACTTAAAATTAGAGAGCAGCTGTCCGTGGATTATCTTATCCTGAGACAGATTCCTAGAATACCCAGGACAGGCTTATCCTGAGGGTGATACAGAGAGGAGGAATGGAGCTGGGTGCCATTTTTGGGGATGGGTAAATGCCTATTTTGAACTGTGTTCGTAATCTTGGCAGTGGTCTGGGAAGGATAGTTTATGCTTCTGTATGAATCTGCCGATGTATTTAACCTTCCAATTTTACATATCTATTTTAGGTTTAAGATTAGAATTAGAATTAGAGTTAGATCAGAGGTTAAAGGTTAAATGTTAGATTCTAATGTGCATAGATATTTATATTGCCTCTGCATGAAAACTGTTTATTTCTACATTTTATGATTTGACTTTGCTGAGTTACAACCCAGTGGGCTGAAAAACAATTACAGATTAAAAGTTCATATAAAAGCAGTTTCAAGAATTTAAAAAGCCTTAACCTGCAAACCAAAGTCAAATTTGTTATTCTTGATTCCTGAATAGATTTTGAATCGATTGAGGAGAGTGGTATCCACAGAATGTGCATGATTGTGGATTTGTATGTGTGCATATATCTGTGTCTTCCTAGGTTTGCAAACAGAGCCCCAGTGAGAGCTGAGACGGCCTATTTAGAGCAGCAGCCCACAGGGCTGGGCAGGTGATCTATGGAAAATATACTCAAACCTCTCATGGGGATAAACACACCGAGTGCTTTCCACAAACTGACATCTCTGAGCAGGAATTGCATCCCGTCAAGGTGGCTGTTGCCCTTTATCCATGGTGAAATGTGTGCTTTTGATTGAATAATATTATTTATTCACACCTATAACTCATTCATCTCAATATGAGCTCCGACTGTACAAATATGACAGCATGAGAAGCACACAGTGTTTAATGAGACTGTGTGACGCTGCCGTTAGTGCAGGGAGAGGTGCTGGATTATTGATGCCTCTGAGCTCCTCTGCTGGGCTCATTTCTGAATGTCTCCTTGGGGAAGAGGTGGGCTCACTCACCTCTAGCCTGGGTGACAGCCCAGCATGAATTATCTTTTCTATTCCCCCCCTGTTGACACTGCAGCTAGCGGCCAGCAGCCACACATTTTAATATGGAGGCACGTCAGAGAGAAACAGAGGAGAGTGGAAGAGAAAATATGAGCAGATGTGTGTGTTTGTGTATGTGTTCATAAATATGTCTGCAGGAGTGTATGTGACTGTTGTGAGTGATTTTGTGTTGAAGGAAAAAACAAAAAAAGACAGAGAGCAGCGGTGAGATAGAAGGGAAAAACACCGAGATGAGAGGAGAGATGAAGTCTAGTGAGTTGAAAATCAATAATTAAAAGGTCATGTTGGAAGAGAGAAAGAGAGAGAGAAGATCATTCTTTCTAAACACTGATACTAAATAATACCCTAATCCCACATTAACATGCAGCAGCAAGAACCTGGGCTTCATCATCATGTGAGGTCAGTAATGCAACATGTGATTTATTCATGTAAAATCTGCTACAGTACATGAATACACACATACAGTGTATACTGAATAAGCTCTGAGTTGACATGCTCCAGCGATGTACTGTAATTGCTGAATAATACATACTGCAGTGTTCCTCTATGCAGTGGACACAGCGAGTGCAAACTGATGCAGGTTTAGACCTATTTTATAGGTACAAGGACATGACGTGTTTCACTCAACATGGTTCACCTATATTGTATCTGATCTTGTTCATTTGTATAAATATTTATAGAATTATGTTTTACAGATTAAATATATGCTTTGTGATTTATTTTTTATTATTATTGCTATTAAAATTGTTTCTTGACCTTGGAAACAGAAGCATGACACAGTTAAGAAATTTCATGTTTAACTTTTAACCAACACAGACAAAAAGTCGTAGAAGGGTTATGGATAAAATCACAGCAGCTCTAGCTGCACTGATGAAGACACGATCACATGATTTAAAGCTCTGGAAAACTAATAAGTGGACACTGAGTTGGTATTTCATACAGTTTGAAAGATAGCCCAAAATGAAAATCTAATTTCATTCAAATAATCATCCTACAAGTCTAGTTGATGTGTGTCTTTAAATTGGTGGTACAAAAATGGTTCAAAGCCACTCAACAAACACTTACATAGTTTGCTGTGCAAAGGACACTTTTAAAATTATCAAATAAATTCAATCAGTTAATTAAATATCCCATGATGCACTGGGACACCTGGTGTAATCAGTAAGTGCATCACTCACTTTATAACCTGGACAAGAGTCAAAGTTTTTTAAGGAAAAAGCCAAGCTCAACAAAATCTATGATGAATGAAGATAATTAACCAAATGGATGCAATAAAAGCAACTTTCCAACTTCCCAAGCTCTCAAAATAATTACACAGCTCAAGCCTAAAGGATCATGTATCGTGTCTTATCAAAGCTCAAAGTCATATCCGGTTGCTCTAGCTTTTTTGGGCAGGGGCAGATAATGAACAGACGCTGACTGTAACCACAGGTATTTCAATTGCTCCACTTCTGGTGTGCTGACCTGGCCAGTTAATAGTCACTAATCTCAGTTAACAACTTAATTATAAGCAGCTAGGGAGCATAACAGAACCACTATAATGGGACTGAGCCTCACTGACTGTAGTGACCCTGATATATCTGTGTAATTTACTCCTTAAATGTCTCAGCTTCAGATTTAAGCATGTTTATACGAAGAGGTGAGTTGCACTAACCTCCATCTTTACATCAGAGGATTAGATCAGATTCAGTTTCAAGGAAGAAGAGAAACAACCATCATCAGATCCAAGTCTAAATGAGCAAAGGTGATTTCTGCTTTTCAAGAATTAAGTGGATAGAAGAAGAAAATGAGGAGAGCTTAAGTTAAATTTAACTTGCTTTAAGTTTAGCAGACTTTTGTTGTCCTGGCCAGTTTCAGCATTTGGGTCTTCATGCTCCCAAATGGCTGCACACTCAGTCAGAGACGACTGAGCGCGCCACACGTTGGCTCCATGCCATTTTTAACCTCCTCCACTTTAATATCACCCACTCGCCATATGAGCCTCCTTCGAGGGTAACAAGGGAGCAGACTGCTCACTTCCGCTGTCTGGACAGCAGGTTTTCTTATTCACAAACATGATTTTAATCACAGACATCAGCTAGGGGGTTGTTATAATGGGTGAGCAATGTGTGTTGGGTCTGGGTTATTAGCTTTATCCTGTGTGTGGGTGTTCACGTGCAAGTTTCACTGTGAGTGTCAAGTAATGTTTGGGAGATAGATTTGCAGAGAGATCTAATGTTTACAGTAATGGCTCCCAACCTGACAACACCATGTGTCATGCTCCAGATGTATTCATGTGAATTGGTTTTAATGGTTTTAATGGGCTTGGATGGTATTTAATGCTCTTAATTATACATAAGTGAATGTCGCTGGAACAATCTGCAGACTTAATTTTATTTTCCGTTCTTTTTGTTATTTTATACATCTCATCATTTATCCAATACCCTTAGTTATAGTTCAACCATTTATTCATTCCCATTACTCTGGAGTTGAGTGCTCCCTGGCCATTGCAGAAGTACCCCCCTGTGCTACAAGTACCTCCAGTTCTCATTAGACTAAAAGTTACTGTATGTATACATACTTTTCCTAGTCCAACTTAATTTACATTTAAACACAACAACTTTGCAAAGTCCAACATGCCTATATTCATCACCTGCCACCCCGGGGTCCTATATTTAATGTTCAAAATTGAAGTCTCTGGGGAGCCAAAAGACCCTGCCTATCACAGATGAATGATTGGACTCATTGTGACAGCCATGTCAGTGCCCCCTCCCTAAACTCTTTGAGGAAATAAAGCCAAGGAGGTGAGAGTTTGACACCAGCTTGACCCACATTTTGAATCCTCCTCATGGCATGTCAGAGGTGACCTTCTGCAGGGGCCAGGAGTCAAGGTCTTAAAATGAAAAAACCTTCAAAATCATGTTATCCTGTCTCTTCTGAGCAACCTGATGCCCATCTGGAAGAATCCACTACACACACACACACAACAGGAGGCAAATAGAGACATTTTCATTAACAAATTCAGATGTTATATTCTATTTCAGGTGTGCATAATGAATGCAAATGAAATCAAACATGTCTGACATCTGATGTCACTGATAAGACTGAAACAGAGTTATCATGAGCATACATGTTGGTGAAAGTGCTGAAAGCTTCATCTGCAGGGTCCTTGAGCCCTGTGGAGAGTGTAAAAAAGTATTATGTGAACTTATCAAGCCTGCATCTGTCAAGATTCCCACTCACTCCTGCCATGTGTTTTTAGTGTCCTGGCCTCAGCTGAAACTGCTTTTCATTGACAATCAGGGGCCATAGAGTATCCAGAAGCTTTCTCACAATGACAAAAAAAATAATGGTTTGAGGTTTGTTTTTAAAAAGAATTTGATAAGGAGTTTGTAATTTGCAAAGTGCATCCTGGAGGAATGGGAAGTAGATCACAGCTGACACTTTTCCCAACAGCTTCTTTGTTCCTAGACCAAAATAGACAAACATGATTCTGCTGCATAGCATCAATATGGAAATAAAACAAACAGGGGAATAAATAGATTTCTTGTCTCATAACAAAAAACTGCCTATAATATGCTGACAGGAATTATAATACAGCTTCTGATGAATGAGAGTGGGATTAGTTTAAGAAAAGTCAAGTGACCGAGTGTTTTCAGGACATTCATAGAGAGACTGTGCGCACGTGGAGGAAGAGCCAGTGGTTAATAAATGACCATGAGCGACAGATCAGGATGCAAGATAAATGAGAGCAATTTAAGTGGAAGCGAATCAATCACAGAGGGTGAGTTTTAAATGTTCCCTGTGGAGAATATAAGAATTAGTCAGCAAAGACAGCCTTTAAAGGTGCATGGCTTCAGTTCCCTTTGTGATTTGTCTCCATACCCCTGCACATACAGACCAACTGCCTTTAAAAATTTCCTGTGAAAGAACTTCATAACATTCAGAACTTCTAAAGTAAGATTTCATTTCCCCCAGCGAAGGATTTTAAAAATGTATTCATGAGCAAAGTCAAGGAGACACTCGTGCTAAAAAAAACTGAAGTCTCACTGTATATAAAATTAATCTTTCAACAAAGATTTAGGCTTATAAATGTATGAGGTGACACATTCAGATTTCACGGGATATATTTTTGATTATCAGATAAAGACATTAAGATTGAATAAAAAAAGAAAGGCAAATTAGCATGCAGAGCTATAATCTTCTGAAATAACATTTTTGAGCTCTTCCCTTTGGCCAATTAAATACTGGGACACTGTCAAAAATATCATCTGTGAAAAAGACACCAATAAACAAATAATTTGGTTTCTATACATCATTAATATAAAATCACTTACAAGGAAGTCATTATGAAAAGCTTTGGGCTCTCCAAACAATTAGCTTGTCAGCAATTATTTCCAGTAAAATTTGTGCCTATTGTAAGAAAATAATTGAATTCTTACATCTTCTGGTAGCTGGGAGGGAAAAAACAAAAATCTGCAGAAGTTAATGAAACAAGCTGCAGTCTAGACACAAGACAGGAAAGATAATATTGAGAAGTAGTGGCGTTTAATGACTACAACCACTTTGATTCCCATGATAGCAAAGTCTTTTTCATGCTCTGTCTGCTGCAAACCGCCCACTATGATTGCAGCACAGCATGCTGAGTCCCACGGTCAGTAACTGAACGTGTTCAACCTCCAAAGTATCCGCCCTCTGTCCATGCTGCAGAGTGTACAGCTAACACAGATAGATGAAAACTGAGGTGGAAGAATTTAAAATAATGCGAACAGCAGTGAGGCATTCGTGACCTCCAACTATCCTAATAATGTGCTGTATCTAATCCCCAAATCCTTGTCTGGGGGCTGAAGCTCAATCTGTGGTGGATGGTCGATGGCAAAGTCAAATTCATTTTAACGCGGAGCAGCCACGTAGAGGAGGAAAGCACCTCTGCAAAACCATCTATCTATCTATCTATCTATCTATCTATCTATCTATCTATCTATCTATCTATCTATCTATCTAATTGCTGCAGCCCTACATACTGTAGTATCTACTAGTATAAGCTGAGACAATATGAGTGTTACAAATGTGTTTTGTCAATTGTTTTCACGCTTTAAAAACAATATCCAGTTTCTTCTTAGTTTATCACAAACACTTTTATTAAACTATGAGCACATTCAAATCCAAATAAATCACTTTACTGTAAGCTATATTTAAAGCTCTCAGCACGGGAATACACAAAACTGGAGCACAAATCTCAGACAGATATTTCACATTGTTGGGAACAAAAGCTGATTACGTGGCTAAATGCTGAAGAGACTAAGTAGAATAAAGTCTCTTTATAATTTGTGGTGCAACAGCCCTTTAATGTGTGCCATTTAAAGTGTAGCATCAAAGTGCTGAGGAGGACAGATTTGTAGAATGATGAGAAAACACTAATTAACCTCTGTAGATGTACGTGAAACGCTACAGTTTGTGTTTGCCAATACGTCTGCATTCACAGGAAACAACAACTCAACAACAGTCATGCAAATCACCAAACAGCAGCGCGAGTAGTCTGGAGGAAGTAACACATTCCTGATTGTTTGTTGATGGCTCACACCTATCCACCAAGCCCTCCTTTTGTCCCTTGAGGAATGATAATGGACACTCAGTCTCTTCCTCAGAGTGCTGGACATCTGTGGTGGGAGGGAGGGGTGCTTCCACTTTCTCTCGGCCGCTTCATGTGTTGCCAAAGTGGAAACAAATAGGCATTGTGCTTCAGCTCAGCTGCTGCCCTGATGCTCATAGACTGTCCCTGTTTAAAGACCCATCACTTAATTGTGGCCTCACAGAACCATGTTGTTCTCCCCTGTTTCCCCATGATAATTGTATCTACTGAGATAGAACTGAGCTCTAACGGTTTACCTTTTGTGTGTGTTTAGCTTTTTGTTAATGGCACTTTTATTTTGGAAAGGGCGAATTTGTAACATAACTTGCATGCTTGTGTTTCTATTAACAAACCCACAGCAGAACTTTCCTTAAAGGACTGGTGACCTTTTCATGAGCGTTTATAAATTGTAATAAACTAAATTAATGTTACATGTGTCTGAATTTGCATGAGTAGCAGCCATATCAAGGTTGCTCAGTATGAACCAGAAAAACAGTGCTGTAGATGCTTAATTCTCTGATTGCATCGCATCCTCTTCTCCTCATGGGGTGCTATCTATATCCGAGGGTGTTGATTAGATAGCAGCCCCCATTCACATTTGCAGTCTCACATTGCCGTGCACTTGTTGTTGTGTGGTTGCAGGGTGAGGATAGTGGTTAACTCATAAATGATCAATATGATGCTAATTATTATTGAATGTTGTACATGTCTCTTGAACTGAAAGCAACTTTTTTGCTCTGTGGAATAAATTCTGAGTGGAATTAAAACATGGATGTTTTTGAGATTTATAATTCCCATCTTGCATGTCTGGACTGGGGGACTAACCAACTTTTTGGCACAAAAACACATCTTAGTTTGTCACATTCTGGTTGAATAAAATATTGATAAAATATCCATTTCAGCATGTCTGGATTATCTAGCTGAGGCATGCTCTATGTTTGTCTCCTCTATAAGAAATCTGCACAACCTTTTGAGATAACTAATGGCACTGATACCTAAAATATCTCATTTCTGCCTACAGTTATTGATGACCATAGGTTGAACAAGTTTGCCATTAAATTTAAAATTTGTCTTTTGGCTTTGGGCAACATAAAGTTTGGAGGGCCCCCTTGGCCCCTGAGCTTCATCTGTGAGTGTGATGTTTAATGCAGTCATGCAGTTCACATTATGATGGGCACATTATGATGGTTGCCAACTATCTTCACAGACCCCTTTGTAGCACCAGAAGGCATGTGGCCCCCGCCCTTGTCTTAGTTTAGCCGTCTGTGCTAAACAAGCTGCATGCTCCTACAATAACAGTATTGACGTCACTGGCCATCGTTAAAAGACGGTGCCTTCAAGTTCTCCTGTAAAGATCCGATTTGTGAGAACTCACGTTTTAAATCTGACTTGAAAGGTTCGAAAACACTGGAAAGAAACATAGCTCACAAAGTAATTTTTTGGAGTGAAGAGGGAAGCAATAGAAAACAAAAATACCTTCATCCTTTTAAATTAACTGTATTAGTCATTAGTTTTTGCCATCATCATTTATTTAAATGCAGCCTGTCAGACTGTCAGGAACGAAGTCCTGGACTTAATTTCATAATTGTCCCAGGTGTTCACCTTCACAGTTCACTAACAACTACTAAGAATGTTGATTGATATATATATAAGAATTGAAAACGTGAATGTTTTTACACACTATGCACAATGTGATAATCAAAGTAATTTTGAAATATGCATTTGTTTATGTTCTTTTATTGGTTTCAAACACAAAATCTTGAGTGCCTACTCCTTCAGTTGGTTTTATCTGATACGTGAGTTCAGCAAAGGTGGGCCACATTTTACCAAATGCCCTGGGACACTATTGTAACAAAGATACAACTCAGTTAGTCTGTTTACAAGCTACTTATTCTCAGTCCTAAATAAAACACGTACAGTTTCTTCACTTAAGTTTTATAGGTTAACAACTGGTCTGATAAAATGTGATTTATTTTAATACAAAGAAAACACATGAAGCCTTTTCCATGATTTAACACCTACAACATTACAAAAAGTCTAATCAGTTATGTTGCAATCACTAATCACCACTAATGTTTTAATAATTAATATGTATTAATATAATTTATTTTATTTTTATATATCATATAATCTACTTTTTAGTTTCTAGCTAAGTAAAACTTGACATGTGGTTGGGCGGTCAGATATTTCACTAAAACCTATCATGTGGGCAGCAAGAATGCACGACAAAGCAATCTGTGTGCTTCAGTGCGTTCGGAATGTGTCTTTAAAAATTCCGACAGTCCTTGAACGCAGCGGGCTGCAAAACTGCGAGAGAAGCGGTGATTGAAAGGAGAGCAGCAGAGCGGCGGTGGCGACGACGGCCATCTTAGAGCTACCGTAGAAACCGACTCATCCTCTGGATTTTATTTTTCCTGACAGAGAAATATTCCGCCTGACCGACGCGGGAAGAAGAAGGTTGTGTTTTACTTTGCCGCGGTTGAACCTGAAGTCGGGATGCGGTTCCGAGGGAATAAACAATTTGCATCCGCTGTCGGACTGGTCCTCGGACTATTATGTGCGGTGGAGGCAGCTAAAGGTAACTAAGCTGGGATTTATATCCCGTTGTGTTTTGTCTTCCTGTGCGTATCAGACAGGTTTCTGTGCAGGGCTGAAAGTAACCGGTTAACCGGAGCTTTCCGGATGTTTGCGCACGTTGAAGGTTATAACAGAGACACGAGGATGTCCTGGGTCCGGAGGGATGTCTGTTCAATAACCTGTTCAGGGATGGTCAGCTCTGGAGCCGCAGCGTGTCCCGCCCCGGCAGCAAGTGCATCCACACACAGAGCGTCGATTTTCACCTTAAGCAACCCCAAACAACACAACATATCCTCTCTACATTTATTATAGAGGTGTGACATTTTATCCTAATATACCCTAAGTAGAGTAACGTTACTTAGAGATAATATCAAGGCCACGAAACGACCCCCTTCTGTCATCTGCAGTCTATTTCTGGCTGCTGGTTTGTTCTAGTCTGTTGTTTTTAAAGAGTTAAAATATTTCTCACCTTCTGCAGAGTTAGATTTTTTTTTACAACTCGACAGTGTCTGGTACTCCATGTGCTTAACTCTTTTAAAAAGATGATGGGGTGTATTTATATAAAGACGAGTGATGATATTATTAGGTTTTATGATCGTTCTTTTAGATTCAGTGTTATTAACCTCACATGTTTATTCTTTCAATCATCATTAGGCCTAATTCTCGGTTTGGCAACCGTGTGGTCGCACCAGGATGGAGCTTGGTTGGCTACGCATTGCAGATCCTCTTCACATGCCGCTGTTTTGTCGGTGGATTTAAAAATGTATGTGTTCACTGGCTTGAGTAAAAAAAAAAAACCTGGGTAGGTCTCCGCCTGTGTGTGACCAGGGGCTATATATAAGAACGGAAAGTGCAACTCTTCTTTTACAATGTCACCGACGGAGCCCTCCACACACTGAGGAGAAAGAAGCCTTTATTTGCTGCAGGGCTGGTCCACCTCCCTCCTTCCAGCAGCTCAGTGCTCTCACATGAACCCCCCCCCCCCCCCCACACACACACACACACTGCATGAATTTATAGACTGTTTTAACGTTAAACTCTATTCACTGACTCCTCCTGTTTCAGGGTGTGTACAGGCAGGTGCACATTAGTCAGTGGCCATATCAGCGTGCCCGGGCAGTTACCAACACTGGAGGCCAGTGTGTGGTGTTTCCCTTTAATGTTACACCCATTTTACGCTCTGTGGACAAAAGAAAGTCCATGAAATGATATAAGTAGCCATAAAAATCAGGAGGAGGGCCATATTTCTCCTGTTGTGGTGTCAAGCAGCTGAGAATGCACAGCTCCAGGAAAGCTTTAACGTGATTTCTGTAGCAATCAATCAAAAGGAAAAAGCCTGTTGTAGTTTATCCTGATTAGTGTGTGAATGTGACTTTGTATGTTGTAGCCAAGTGTGTTTGTAATGAGCACCTGCAGGCGTTCCTGCTCTTATCGCAGGAGACCTGTGAAATCACCATCTTGGAGAGGGCTTATCTTTTATTAACCAAAGGTCACTCGCTTATATTGTGCGCCACCTCTTGTCACCTGCGGCCCAGTTAGCGTTTTCATGGCTTGTTGATTCTTCTTCTTCTTTTTTTTTTTTTATCACCAACCACCTTGCAGCAGATGAGAAAGCAAATACTCCTCAGGTTTTCTCCCTGAGTCGTTCTTGTTCCTCAGTCCTCTAGTTTAGATGTGTGCATATGATTTGATGTTATCACTGCAGAAACGGGCTGAGGTACAGCTCCAGCACTTCGAGGTGAATTCACAATTATTCGACTCACTGGTGATGTGGCTACAACAAACCTTTCTTTTCTTTTCGTTTCTGATGCACATCAGAATTCTTACCTGTGCTGATCCGTGACGCTGCCAGCAATGAGGCGTCACTGTGTGTGAAACTGGGGCAAACGTATATCGTCTGTAGCAGGCCTGTTGAATCTTCAACAGATTTGAGCCTTTAAACTCTGTGGTGTCACTTAAGTATTTGTCTCAAGGTTTTCAAGGTCTCACAATATGTGATTTCTTTTTCTGTTGCCATGTGCAGCTGCAGGGTGTCCCCATGTTGTAGAGTTAGACGTTAGTTCTGCAGATATGCACAAGCTTCCTCTGTGCACACAGTCAGACAAAGGAAAAGCTGTCTGCTGGGAGACTTCTTGGCCCATTCATCATCGAATTAAGTAATTCTAGTTGAACAAATTAGATGCCCTGCTTTGTGTGGCGCTGAGTTAACATATGCACTTTTCTCACATGGCAAGTGGTTCCTCCCAGGCCTCATTTTCCTGCATTCACTGGAGAATCTTACCGCTCATCCACTGACAACTGTGTTCAGTTCCTGTTAGAGCAAAACTTCAGGTCAATATTTTTCTTTTTTTAAGCATAATTTATGGATGTGTTATGTGGGGTAGGTCTGAGAGTCCTCCCTGATCACAGCAACATTACAATACTCAGTTTATTTAGCTTGAAAATAATTTGAGCTGTCTCTTTTTTTAAGGGCCTTCACCAGCTTCATCAGCTTCACCATAACCTTCAAAAACAATATTGGTTTTTTTTCTTTTTGCCGTAGATTATCTGAATTAAGCCCATTTTAAGCTTTCAAGCCGCGGCGTGTGTCATTTTGCTGTGTGCATGCCCACAGCTGACAATGACTGCATTGTTTGCCTCCCATGCAGCTTTAGTAACATTTCTGTAAACCATCGTTCAGCATCAGTTTAACACACCTGTTTTTCCTCAGACATAATATTATTAAATACCAACAAGGTGATGGCCGCTGACTGAAAATGTGATGACATTGGTAAACAAGTGATTTTGTGACTTTATGTTTTTATCAACTGCTATAAGAAAACAAATGTCATGTGTGTCAGAGCACCACTCTGCGTGGTTTTGATTGATAGGACCCATTTTATTCGATATTCAGTCATCTGCCGGCGCACATACTTTTTAGTTTGGCTTAATTCTGATTGGTTGACAGCAGCTGTGACTTTTCAAGGATATGCGAATTGTACCCAGAAATATTTGGGCTTTTGTGCAAATTCAAATTCCTGTGACCATTTATTGTAATATCATCAAAATCTGAAGATTGAAGCCAGACTCAGCCAAATGTTTATAACATTTTTGGATGATTGACTAGAATTTCTTAAGGGGATGGTTAAAATTCAAAACTCAGTGCAAAGAACAAGCCAATGAGTATCACTTATATATAGTACAGTAATGGATAAGATTGAAATCAAGTAAAAGAGTCATGCAGGATCATTAATTGCTATTTCAGTGTTCAGTCCAACAGTCAGATATTATTATTGCTGCTGTAATACTGCATTAGTAAAGGTGAGACAGTATAGCCACTAACCCACAATCCCCAATTTAACAATTTCACAGATGCTTGCAAAATTAAGGTTGTTAGGTCTATTTTTAACAAACACACAATAAACCGAGCCATCTCTTGAGCTATCGGAGCAACATTTGCATCCTTTAATTCATTTTCTTCTCACCTCCCCTGAGCTGTGTCTTTAGGATTATATCACCTCACATGTCAATGCCAGGAGCAAAGATACGATTTTGCTGAGTCAGCTTGTTTCCCATGACAGAAATCTAGGTGCAGGTAAAAAGGCTCTGCATCCACCCAGAGCGCACCCTGTTCTCATCCCCAGAGAGTGTGCTGCCATTTTCCTCCCTGGATGGGGTTTTTCCTGGTAGAGAATAGCTCTGCCGAAAAAGTTCCCTAGAATGCTACCACCCTAGTACCACAGAGGAGGAACAGATGTTTCTGTCAGTGCAGTGTTATCATGACACTTTCAAATCTAGCAGAAGGTAAATAATTTTTTTACCACGGTTGCACGGTGGCACTAAACACAGCGCTACTTTTTACTTTTTTCAAACATTTTACATTGCACTGCCTTGAATAACAGTTTACCTTCCCCACTCAGAGACCCTGTTCCTACAAGTTAACAGTTTTTAGAAGAACAAAGGGCTTTTAGGCCCAGACTTCAGGGTCGGGATCTTGACTAAGCGCGTCACAATGCGGTGAATGTTCAAAGGATCAGGATTCAAACCCCTCAAGAATGTGTATATGAGATAAGCCTACAAAAGTGCTAAGTTGTTGAAGTATTTGGTAACATGCCACTTGGTGCTGGAAAGATGGGCCATGAGAATTCTGGACTTAATTTGGGTCGGTGGTGACTTTTCCTACTTTGGTGCCTTTGTGGGCTGAATGGAGTCAGTGAACTGTCAAGAATGGGTCATTCAGTTGTGAATATTTAGTTGTGCCAGACGACTGGGAAGTTGTGTTGGCCACCAAGACAGGAGTTTACATTCACATGAGCCCTGGTCTTGAAGTTTTACAGTGAAACGGAAAGTGCAGAACAAAAAATAATCAGAAGAGAAAGTGTCTGTTGTTCTTATACATTAAATATATATTGTTGAATGATATGAATTAGATACAAATCTGGTACATTTAGTCAATTACATGATTTTCTAGAAGGAAATTTCAGTGAAGATAACAAGGCAACAAAACAAATCCACTATCCACTATCCCATAATAGAAATATGAACTATCCTTTTTCTCTTAATGTAAAAGCCAATGGTGCAAATCACATTGTGTTTTATTAATAGAATGTAATAAAAATCCAGAGCACACAGTGCAGCTTATCCGGCTGTGTTACCTCCTCCCTCGAGTCTCGCTGCCTCCTGGGGAAAACTTGGCACCGCTGAGCGTTTCACATTTGGGCGTGTTCACAATTAGTTTCAGGCTCCATGGGAGACAGGTAACCAGAGAGCACATTACCTGCTGCGGATCGTCTCCACCCGAGCGCCTGTGCACTGGCGAGCCCGTCTCGCTCTCGCTTCTTCACTCTCACTGGCTCTTTTGTGGCGTTCACACAGAGAGGTGATTGAGTTGCATTCAAGGCTCTGCGGCTCCCAACCCCCTCTTCAGAGCAACGCTGCGGCCGTCCTCGAGTGTTCGTTCTGCTGGGCGGTTGTGATTGCACGGAACACAAACAAATGTCGTTGCCTGGCAGGAAAACTGAGAGGCTCTCCTGTGTTAGTGAGGTGTTTGGGGAGAGAGGGCCTCTGAGGTCTGGGCTTCCTTTAAGGGTCCTTCAAGTCTTCATAGAACAGTCCTCAGTCTGTAATGGAGGTGGCTTGCGTCAACAAGCTCAGGAGCTTGTAAGTCAAGACAAACAGAGGAGTGTGCCCACTGTTACAGACTGTAAGCAGATTGTCTATTGATTATTCCTGGTCCACAGAATTAAGAGAGCCGCTCGCCACCATAATTGAAGTCATTGCTTCACTCAGATTTGCATGTATCACACACCTTCTTATCTTTGACAGCAGTTTCTGTCTGCTGTATGTTTCTGTCTGACTTTTTAGTGAGGCCTGCTTTATAGAATACCATAAAGGTGCCTTGCGGTTGTTGTTGAAAGCACCTGTCTGCCAGCAAAACCCTGCTTCTGGCAATGACGCCATTATAGAATAGTTAATAAAAAGCCTACTGATCATTCTCTACATTTTGCATATCCTTCCATATTTTTATTTTTACAGTTTAAGCTGCTCAGATTTTCCTAACTTATTTTTGCTGTCTCCCTGGAAACACCTCAAGGTCTGACTATTGCCTGAACACAGACACTTTCTTCTCTTTTCTTCAGCGTGCTGCTGCAGCTAATGGGACAAATATGAATAACAACCTGGCAACAGAGAAGCTTTATTTAGTTTCCGACAACAATAAGACAGCCTGCACACTCGGCTCATAGACTACGGTGCCATTTATGTTGCTACTGCTAGTAAATGTATTCATAATACTGAGCAATCAAACGGCAAACAAAGCACTGCTTGGTATGTAATTTAAAATGTGTAAACATTTGGCTTTTGCGGCAGACACACATTTCCACTCTGTTTGCATTTTCTGAAATCTGAAGTCACCATGTAATGGGTGCAGACGGATACTTGAATTATTATTGCAATAAGGAGTTAAATGTTTCTCTATGGGAAATTGCCTATGATGAAGTGTATTAGTGCTTCACTTTGCATGCAGTCAAAGAAGATGAAGGTTTGCAGGCTTTTGGCCATTGAATGTGAAATTTGAGTTAAATCGATGAAGCAGAACTCCACAGCGTGCCACAGGCCTGATACTTGGCTGCAATATTGTCATTACACAACAGACCCTGAGAGGTTCCCAGCCGTTATCAGGCTTCATCTGATAATTACACACTGGTCATCTGCTACAGTGATGCTGCTACAATCAGGACAGCTGTGCTGTATTTCTCTGGTCCTCCCAGAGTGACCAGTAGCCTGTGAACAGTCTGGGATCATCATATTTGGCTTAGTCTGTGAAGAGGGTTACACAGCAGCTGGGCTCATGCTAAACTTTTAGCAGGCATTGGGGTGTGTGCAGAATGATTCAGTTTCCGCTCCATGAGGATGACGCATCACAGCGGCGGCATGGAAGGAGAGAGAGTGTGCACAGGCATCCCATTAAACCTCTGGATTAGCACAACCTATTGTGGCTCCAACGTTCTCGCAGGAAGTTTTTCATCATGGTTAATAGGTCAAACTGTAAAGGTTAGGCTTCAATAAAAGAGCTACGCAACCAAAGAGGGGCTTTGTCTTTGTGTCGATGTGAATGGTCAATATGTTAGTCTGTTCTCTGGGGGCTGTGAAAGAAGTCACAGATGGGATAACATTGTTTAAGATGTGCCTCCATGGAAATATATATATTTTTGATGCTGAAGAAAGTTATTCAGAGACAGTTGAGATTACCTTAATAAACAAGACAATTTGTTGTTAGTTGCAAGAGAAGCTCAAACGTTCCAGTGTTAATCACACTGGACAAATAGTTTTATATGAAAGAAGAAAAATCTTCTTGCTAAAAATGGTCCATAGTCCACACCTTAAAAATCAGGCTGTGATTGTGTCTGTTATTGATTGAAGTGGCGATAGCTAGTGGCTCCATGGTCTCACTGCAAGTATTGCAACGTAGTATTGAACACTGAAAGTATTGTTCAGAACATACAGTAAAGTATATTTAATAAAAATAAATACACATACTGTACAACTGGATTCAATAACATTTTATCTGGCCTGAATCCAGTTGAGAATACAGTTATCAAACCTGTATACTTTCAAGTCTCTTATTGTGTCTGTTTAAGTGGTTAAAGTGTTGTACACAGCACAGAACAAATTTAAACTGTTTTGTGTAACAAATGCTTTAATTCAAAGAATCTAGTTTCCTTTAATCACATTAAAAACATAACTGATTATTTTAATTTAGAGATCTAAGGATCAACTATCAGACAAGCGTGACACTGATACTAGTTGGTAAAAAATGACAATAGAATATTCGTTCAAAAGAAAAAACAACATAAAATCAAAATACTTGGTTATCTGTTTTTGCTCATTATTTCCATAAGTGCACAGACTAATACTACGGGGGGCATTAATACTTGTTAATAACTAGGTTACCTATGTGAACTAAACATGACATGAAATGGAAATAATAATCAAACCATATCTTCCCTCAGGTTGCTGGAGTAACTGTAGCTTATACAATGTTAGCTTGTTTACAACTTGATATCAAGGCTTCACAGTTTTGCTTTTATACTTAACAAAACTCGATACATTTCCAAACGGGGCTTTTTGCTACGAAGTTGGTGACGCTCGGTCCCTCTTTCAGTGCATTTAGTACAACGGCCCAGGTGTGCACGAGCACTCCCGACGCAGACGCCTGAGGTAGTGCTGCTTTTATTTATTTATCTAATCATTTGTCTGTTTTCCTGTTCTGATGTCTGTAGTGTCAGATCCAAAATGGAGCCGGCTATCGATTGTATCTCACCACCAGCACAAAATTACATCCTCCAAACTGATCACAGGGTTGAACCATCACCTCTCGAAAACAGTTTCAACAAGAACTGAATGTTATCACCCTCATTAAGGAGGACTTATTGCAGGACTTGTATTTGGTTATGTGCACCTAATAAAATTTATGAACATTTCAGTACATGCATATTTCCTGTATTTTTCCATCCTATAGCTAAACAGGTGAAACAATGTGAAAATGCAGCAAAAAAAAAGAAAATACAGCAGATTGAGAACTTAACCTACAGTTTAACGAGAGGGAGAAACCAGTCTATTTTTATACATGACACAGCCTCATTTTAGGAGCCAGTGTTTTTTGCAGCATTGATGTTTTTTTTACAGCATCGACAGTCTCTGTGATTGAACAGTGCAGGTGGCAGAGAAACAGAGCTGATCAGTAGATGGCTTGGCACAGTCACACCACATACTTTGTCTTGTCCACCTGTCTCATTAGACGGCCTTGTTTGAACCCTGCTCCCTCTCTCCAAAGTGTTCTTGTTCTCCTGAGTTCTCCCTTATCTCCCTTTATCATTTGAACTTATTAAAAGTGGATTCCAGATGTTGCGGCATCATTGTGGGATCAAGCTCATAGCCAGACGCACACAATAAAAAACTGGCAGTGGTTGGTTTTTGGCAGCCCTCATTGCTTTGTTTGATGTCTTGCTCGTCGCTTGACCTTGTCGGTGAATGAAATAGATGCATCCTATTATAGGATTAAATATTCCTGGCTCTATTTGCTGCATAACAGGATTGCACACCAGGTACTATGTTGCCTGGATGTACAGTAGTGTCTGCTTGTGGCCCATTGTTCATATCTCAAAGGCTTCTTAAAGGTTTTTATTTTGTCTGTGTCTGCTGGATTTTGACTCAATTGGTTTGGAACTAGATACAGTATGGTTGTGTGTAAATTAGTTATAAAACTTCATTGGCTATTTTATAAACTCCTGTTTTTTTGATAGATGTTTTTATGAGTTATGAGTATGACACTGCCAGGTTAATATCTATTATTTAACCGATCAGAAATGAGTATTTTAATCACAACTCCCTATATGATACTTACAAGGAGGCAAAAGAGGAGAATTTCTGTGTTATACATATGATGGTTGGTCACTCTAGTCCATTTGTCTCTTATGTGCAGTCATGTAGAATTTGGGCTGTTTTATTTATTTTTTCCTCTTTCTCTTCACTTTTCTTCAGTCAGTCCACACTGACAGGAAAAGAGGGAACAGTATTATTTTCCATACACATTTGAACATGCTTCAATACTCTGCGTAACATTTTTCAACATGATATTAAGTAAGATTGCATTAAGATATTATTCACTTTACAGTAAAAGAAGCACACAAACACACATGCTTCACAAGCATCTTATGCATTAAGCCAGAGGCACGTTGATCAGTTTAACGTTGATTATTCATTAGAAAAAGTCACTTTCTTTTGAATGATCTGCTTTCCTGTGAGTGAGGGGAAGAGTCTGCAGGTTAGAATTGGGCCAGTAGTGAGTGTGTACTGCATTAGATGAATTGGTTTCTTAATTTAGTTAAATTAAGAAAATGGCAGTTTTCTATGTTAAATATCAGCAGTAAGTGCTACAGCAGCAGGCCATCATTTCAAAGCCTCCCTAATCTCATCCCATCCTAAATCCTAAAGCCTCCCCTCCTGAAGAAGCAAATTAGTCCAACAATGCAGAGAGTCTGTGTATAATCATAGAGGTCATATCCTATAAAAGTATATGTAATAAATCTCCAAGAATAATCTGTCTGCATTTGTGGAAATCATATCTTTGTTGCTCTTTGTAAAATGTTCTCTGCCAGGCAAGTCACAACACAACAAATGTTCTTTACGTTCACTGCAGGCTCATACGGGGATTGATGAAGCCGTCTTGTCAAAAGGGCCTTGACGGCAATTTCACACAATGTATGTGAGAATTTCACGCATTGAGCAAAATCATGCTTTAGGTCTCATTTCATTGGAGGTGTGTGATTGAAAAAGGCTTTGATTTAGGCGTTGATCAGCAGCAGTGGTGCAGTTCGCTTTTGAATTTTTCAGAGGCCTCCTGGGTCTGTCTTTTGTCCTCCTGCCAACAGCTGTGTCACATTTTTCTGCTTCACATTTGCCATCTGTGAGAATATCTGTCTTTTTATCTTGTTTCAGTTGATCCATCGATCTCTTTTGTCAGACTTTGCTAAACTTCTTACCACCAAATTGTTAGGCATGTGACCAGCCTTTCTGCGAAAACACAGCATTTAGTTTTACCTATGGCAGTAGATGGCACAGGCAGACTGCCTTCTTGGTAAGTTCACGTGTGGTTATTGTTCCAGATTAGATTGAACTGTATTGCATAAACCAGCAGGACTTAATAGGCATAATGTTGCTCGATATTGTGTCATTCGGTGCCACAAACGACTCATAGACAAATGTGAGGCCTACATGTGACCAGGCTGACAACTGTCTGTGGAAGCAGATTATTGTAGTAGTGACCTGACAATCTGTCTAAAGACATCACTTCACTTCAGGTCAGGAGACGCTCAGCAAAGACAGTTTATTGGGCTTGATCACTTCCAAATGACTGACAAACAGTATTACCAGATTCAGCCAGACTTGTAATGTGACCTGAAATCTTTACGCAGTTGTGCAAAATTGGAATTCAGCAGTGAAAAAATGTGAGAAAATAAGAGGCACACACTATATCACACTGAATTTTTGTTACTGCTAATCTATTATAACAGATTTTCCGGGTTCAGCTGTAGCCTTTGTTTCATATTATGCCCTCTTCCTGTGTTTTTCTGCTGTGAACTCTAATAAAGGAATGAAAATGTCTCCCCAAAATATATGTTCTAATTCTGACGGTTATATTTCTTGCTAAGACAATCCAAAAATATTTCAGCTATGTTTTTTTTTTAAGAGCTAGCAGCTGTAACAAAAATGTCATTAAGTGTTGCAAATTACATAAAAGAATGTTTGTACTATGTTATAAATTTGGAAGGCATGTCTACTTCTGTCTGAGGATACCTCTGTACAAACGTATACTCATGGGTAAAATTATTTTATCAGGTAATTCTCATTCATTGTGGTGCCCACATCATACCAATCCCATGCAAGTAGCTTGTAATTAATTTCCATTGATCATGTAATCACTGAGAATTACACTAAATTATTTAACGACACACAATGCAAGTCATTTGCTCCGCTGAAATTGGATTTCGCAGACTGACACTGAATGCCGCATGAAAGCATCCAAATCATATATTTATGCTTTTGTATGTTTTCTTTTTAATCTGGTTACTGTTTGAAGCTCATAATATAATTGTAGCACAGATTGTGTTAGAGAACATCATGCGTTTTGCTACAAGTTAGCAGATCGATGTGTAATGTTGAAGCTTTCTGTAGCGTTAAACCACTGGGGATTTAATTTCACTACACAAAACATATTATAATTAAGATTTAACAGTAAAGACGGTTTTACTGTCATTCGTTCTGGATGTACTGTGTAACTTCAGAAGTTACATAAAGTAACATGTTTGTGCTACTTTATTTTACTTTATTTACTACTTTCAAATACACAAAGATGCAGGTCACACATACAGTTGGACGTCTTACAAGCACACAGATGCCAACAACATTTTGTTTGGCAGCCGGAGCACACACTTGAATGGCGTCAGCTTTTTGCAGCTTAGGCGCAGTAATTAATCTGCCGTCTATTGAACTGATGTTGCCTGTTGAGATGAACACTGGCTTAGAATGTGTCATTGTGCACAGTTAATTGGAAAAACACAGGCTGGAGGATGTGCTTCAATAAGTAATGAAGCGGGTAATGTTCACTCGCATCTATTTTTCACATGTTTTTTAGATTTGTCATCAGTGATAAAAAATGACTGAATCATTTAATTATAGCAACGTGTCCAAGTCAGATAAGTAAAATTAATTTATCACATCTTACACAGTGGTACTAATGATAAATAAAGGCCAAGTTTGTTTTGTGTAAGTGCCTGCCACTATTTATTAACTGATAAAATAAACTGACAAAAATTGACATATTCTCGCATAATAGTTTTGGTACCCTTTAAAACATTCACTCAGATACAAAAATAAATGGTAACAATAAGTCACACGCTCCTGGACAGTGACACCTACAGGTACAGGAGGGGTTCCCATAAGTTTTTACTAATAGCATAATTAAGATGGAAATATGGTTTGCTCATGAGTGCTTTTAGTAGAATGACAATAACATTCAAGCTGCTGAAAGATCTTTTATTTAAAAGTTTCACTTGGCAGCTTTATCTCAGCAGTAAGTTACTCACCAGGTTTGTAATTGAAAATTAACTTTTTTGCCAAAAGTCACAAATTTAATGTTGATATTTGTGTGATGATAATAAAGACTGACTAGCAGTTACTTAGTGACTGTTGCAGCTTTATTGCTTTTTGCCTTAAAACACCAAATCTCAAAAACATGAAACATGAATCTGATAGAAAAAAAAACCCTGTAGCAGCTTTATTTCCTGCTGCCTTTGGGAATTCCATATTCATGCATACTGTGATTCTTCTGACAGCTGAAATGCAGCATTTGTATCGAGAAATATTCTCCCACAAATCCAGAAGAAATATAGACACGTAAGACCTCTGGCAAATTATGATGCTTTATGAATTATTAAATTGTTGTTAACCCCAGGTGGATTATTATGTAACCAGAACATTTTCCTGTGTCACATTTGAGCCACATGCGCATTGTAGTGTGGTCAGTGATGGTTTAGGCTACGACAGCAGTTCCTTGAGGAGAAGCTTGAATGCATGGCCTTGCCACGCTGTATTTATCAGACTGTTTACACTGACACTGACCTTCTGAGTAAGGATAGTGGGTTTTAGGTGAGGAGAGAAGGGCACCACGCTCGATTTCAGCAAGTTCTCGATTCCCTACATTGTTGAGTAGCTTCTAAACATGTAATTAAAGATTGTATGTTTTTATTTGAGAAAACTACCTTATCAAACTGCAGAAAAGTAGCACCACTTGTAAATAGGTCTTGCGCAAAGCAATTATGTAATGATGAGACACTGCAGTCCTAATTAATTTAACATTATATTGTGACTGCATGAAAACTATCATCATACAAAATACAAATTTGCCACTTTGGGATCAATAAAGGCTTATCTTACGGGCAGAGTGATGTAAATACTTTGGACATGCATGGTTTATGTCCTACTGTCTTGTCTTCAGGAAACGTGCCCGGTGCTCGTGTATCTGTCCTCCACAGTTTGCTGTCAGCCTGAGTTAGCATCACCTTTGCAGATCAGTAGCACAGAAACGCCATGCTCTCCTCTTGCTCAGGAGTGAGCACATATTGCCTGTAAGAGAGCTGCATCTCCTCAGCATCTACACTGTTTTCTAAGCCAGCCTAAATATGTCACTCACTGCAGCTGTTTTGCAGCCGCCAGCTACAACAGAGGCCTGTTTCTGACCGGGATGTTTGTCAGTCGAACTAGCACATAAAGCTGTAAAAGACCCAACTATTGCTCCACAAACTGTCCTGAAAGTCTCACCCGGAGCTTTATCATGCCTGTGAAAATCACTGTTGAAACTCATTAACTGATACCGGTTGTGATTCTGTCTGTCTCCTGAAACATTACTGCAGCTTTATCATAAGTCATCTTGAAACAATTTCATTTCATTTTGGATAAATTCAACAATACAATATCAGAACATTGTGGATTAAAGATGGAGAATGATACAGGATTTTCACTCCAGCTGATGTGCCTTCCTATAGAACCCTACTCATTCTTGCATTATTCGTGGTTGTAGGTGATGCTTTTAAGGCATTTAGCATCCCTTTATTTCATGTGGTGCTTCTAAAAATACCAGTAGAAGCATCCAAATCCTCATTAAAAATTTACTTGAGCTGCATTGGGAAGACGGATAAAAGCCAAACTGGTAATTTGAGAAAATACATATAAAATCTGATAATTGGAAGCACAGGAGAAAATATGTAAATTGATAATTAGTGCCAGTAAGAGGAAAATAATGCATCATGTTTTGGTACATAAATAGTTTTTTTTACAGTAGGTTATTAACATTTTCTCTTTCTGTTTCTCACAGTCAATAAGCACAAACCATGGATTGAGACGACGTACCACGGGATTGTAACAGAAAACGACGACAAAGTGCTTCTGGATCCTCCTCTAATAGCACTAGACAAGGATGCTCCTCTACGCTATGCAGGTGAGAGAGGAGGTTTAACACTGCTGCTCCTGCTCGTTTACTACCTCAGCTTCATTTTACTTGGAATTACACTGAAAACAAACTAGATTCTCTGCTTTATTGAAGCTTTGAGATTGTGTAACATGGCGGATGCAGAAAAGCTCAGTCTATTTGTTAATGGGTTATTATTCTTGTAAATGAAACCAAAACAACTTTACTGAACATGGAAGTACGACCTTAAATGTAGTGTCAGCATCGCGTTTTGAAGTCATGTCATGGTTTATATGTGAAGCTCCTTCTCTCTTCAGCGTGTTTTATTATCTGTGAATCTCACTCTTTCTGTCATTTGGGTTATATTTAAGATTATATGTATCACTTACACAAATCAAATGATCACTGGCTCCGTAGTGATTTAATGCACTTCTGATAGCAGACATTTTTATGACATGTATATCATACTGTCTAGTAATGTAATCATTGGCCCTTTTAAAATTCAGATCAAAATAACTTGTAATGTGTTTTTTCCTCCCAGTGAAGAACCACAATTAGTGTGCTTTATACACCAAGGCAGCATTAGCTGTGGGGTTTTTAATCACATCGAGATTGACTTTGGCCAGGATTCAAAGCACCACAGCACTGGAAACGATTTCCCAGCTTTTGACATCACATGCATCATGTGATCTTTTGTCTGCTACTCGCCTCACACTCAGTGCTCTCACACAACTTTATAAGTCCATTTTTATCTCAGATTACATCTCCTGATTTAGCAAGTGAGGCTTTAACAGCCACGTGCCTGTCAGAGGAGATGCCAAATGTAATGATCTTCACCATGTTGTTTGAAATACTACTACTAATAATAATAATAATGCAGTTATTCATCAGAGCTTATCGGATGCACACAGTCTTTAAGGTGGACAGCTTCAGCAAGAAGCCCATAGTTTCTGAAGAATAATGAATTAAATAATATTCTCACCGTATGCATGATGTTAGTCTCCTTTCATAGTAAATTAGCACTGAATACAGAGCTCAGCGCTCCCTTTTCTTTCAGCTGGGGCTCCCTTTTCCATGAGCAGGGCTTTGCAAATGGACTGCGTGTCCCTGTGAACTAGCTCTCTCAAGAGGCAACGCAAGAAATCTGGCTTCACGTGGCAGCAGGGGTGACCAGCTCTGTTGTGCCAGCCTCCCTTTAGTTGGTCCATCTGTGCCAGCAACAAGGGTTCACTGTAAAGCTGACCCAGAGGCCACCCAAAAGCCCAATCACAGGCTCTTAAGTCAGGTCTGAGAGAGTAGGTGAATGTTTAACACCAATGAGGAGCCACTGTATGAGTTAGTGTGTATCAGGATGGTGTATTGTGGGACTCACTTTAAGTAGGTCTTTTTGTGCCTATCTGTGTGGTGAGTTCAGTGAGGGTGATTGGAGCTGAAATACTTGAAACCAAAGCCCCTCGCAAACTTGAAAATGAGCTCAGTGTTCATGGCTTACTCTGCTATTAAAGTAATGAGGAACACAACGCAGAAAAGATTTACCCAGCAGATATGGGTTATTTGATTCATAAAGGATATTCTGAGTTTATAATTCTGTGGTTGTTAAATAACTACTGCAGCTCGGCACTGTAAAATCAATATGTGACTATCATTGTAACGGCTGTGCTGACCCAGGGTTAGGGGCCAGTGTGACCAGTGAAAAGCAGAGGACTTCCTAGAGCTCTGGTGTGAGCAGGTCATTAGAGCTGTGGTTTGAACACAGAGCCCCACAACTCCCACTGCGTGACTGGCCCTGAACAGCAGCCTCTAATGTGAAATCCAATTCTAATGGTTTAGTTGGTGAAAACAAAATTACCAGCTCGCTGGGTGCCTTGACAGGACTTTAAAACAAATATCCGAGCAGAAAAGAACTTCATAAACCATTGTTTTATTACTTTTATTACTTATATTAAAGTATGTATCAACCCATCGACTAGTCAACAGGAAACAGAAGTGTGAGGTGCCGACTCTCCAGGATTTCCCCAGATATGCTAAAAAATAAAATAATTTCTGTTTGTTGTAATGTGATATTCTGCCACTGTTTCACCTGCTCTTTCTTCTAAAAGATTTTGCTGAGCTATTAATAAAACTGCAAAGACTCTGACACAGCCAGCTCGTCATAAATGTTTTAATTCGTCCTTTCTTTCAACTGGCAGAAGACTTTTTGCGTAGAAGACACTGAATTAAATTTTTCCGATGATGGTTTTGTAAGTTTCCTCCCTGTTCTCTCTGTGCTTTCTCTGGGCTTCTTACTCTTCTTTTAACTGATCTCAGTTTATCTTTTCTCCCTTCCTTGTAGAGAGTTTTGAGGTGACCCTCACTGAAGAAGGTGAACTTGGGCTCTTTCTTCTGCCTTGTGCTTAGTTGTTATTATTAACCCACTAACGCAAAAAAACAGCATCCACACTTTTACACAGAAACTCCCGCCATGCTCTGTAATCTCCCCATTTGGTTTTCTCGACTTTACGTTTTTCTCACCCTGAATTTTTTGGAGTTCCTACAGCTGGATGAAAAGTGTGATGTGGGGCTGACTGTACTTAGAAATATCTGTGCATGAGACATCCATTGCAGTTTGCAGACCCTAACAGTTTTTCAGCTGTCACCAGGAAACACAACGCTGCTTAAAAACAGGAGTTCTTAGTCACTTTGCTGCCAGTCCTTTATATTAAAGAATATGGATGGCTGAGCTGTTTGACACATTTAATAATAACATAAAATCTAAAATGACACATAAGATGATTTCATAATGTATTGACACAATTCGATCAGAATTTGACACTAAAATTGGTATTTATAGAAGATCTACACAGCGTTCTAGAGCCATCAGATCTGTACAACTACAGTGACTCCTGTGGACTTTTCTGACATTGAAATCTTTAAATAAAAGCTGCTGAGATTGTTAACTAATGCAAACTCTCTCTGCTGCAAAGTTTCTGTTGTTGCATCTTTGCCTCAGTGGATCTCTTGAGTTAATTCTCCGCCACTAATCTCTACCATTAGCATGGCTGCAGTTGTCATTTGATGTGGATGTCAAGCAAGTTGATATTTCTAACCCCAGTTCTCATCCAGTACTTTTTGTTTGAATACTGTTATTGTGCCGGTTTGGTTTCCTATGATTTTATTATTTTATTTGGATTCATTTTGCAGTAGTTTTGGGGGAGAGGCAAGATTACACAGGAAGACTTTAATTATGAAAAATATTACTGTAGCTGTTTCCTGTGTTTTGGGGGTTTTGATGGCTGAATTGGTGCTGGAACACCTTATCGCAATGCTTTCTATTATAAAGAATTTGCTTTTATTTCCTTTTTTGTTAATTATCTTTCCCTCATAAGATAGGTTGTAATTTTGTTCATTACAGACATAAACGATCTTCACTTCAAATACTATTCTCTCTGTACTTACATTTTTGGCTTGGTTTTATGACTTTGATTTAAAATATCTTAAGTACTCCTGTGAAATGCCTGTCCACATCTTTTCGGTTTCTGCCTGCATGATTGGATGCAATGTTTTCAAGTGGCTTGGAAAAGACACTGATACTAAATGCCCCACACCCTCTCCCAACTGCTCCAACTACTCACCCATATGACAGTGCTTTTGGGCTTCCTCCACAGACACCACCCATCCCAATCTACAATTCCCTGGCTCTCAAAACCTGTGGCTGATCTTTTTTTTTTTTTGCGTGAATTTATGATTTTGTTAACTTTTCTTTTTTTATTTGAACAAAAATATTTACCACTTGTCATCACTTATTTTGAGCAAACTCTCCTTTGGCTTTTGACATGTTCAGGTGAGATTTGCGGCTTCAGGGTCCACGGACAGAATGTCCCCTTTGAGGCAGTGGTCCTGGACAAGTCCACTGGTGAGGGGGTCATCCGGGCCAAAGACAAGCTGGACTGTGAGCTTCAGAAAGAGCACACCTTCACCATCCAGGCCTACGACTGTGGAGAGGGTCCTGATGGTGCCAACATGAAGAAGTCCCACAAGTGAGTCATGAGCCTCAGTACCCGATGTGCATCCTGAGGTTTTCTGTTGCATTTAAAATGACAGGAGTCCATCTCACAGCATAATGACTTTACAGACAAAATCTATGAAGAAATTCATCATTTGACTGACAATGAAAATAATCATTTGTTGCTGCCATAATGAGGTCCAGTTGCAGAATAAACAACAAACAACAAGAAAAATTAATTCTTATAATCAATAGTTTCTTTATGAACAATTTGTAAAATAAATAAGCAAAGTGCTGCTTGACTTTGGTCATCGCAATTTTACTTCTCCACATAGGTCCATGAAACACCAGTGATGCACGATGCACAACGATGGTTTGGCAGGTTTAGAGTCAAATTAATATGTTTCCTGTCGGTCAGTGTGACTCATTTTATCCTCTGTTAATACTGTTTACGCTAAGTCGGTGTGAGAGTGAAATTACTGTATAATGTGTTTCCTTGTTGTCGACCAACTGAAACAACCTACAGGTGTGAAACTATACTTACCCGTTTATCACAGTACCAATCCATTTACCATAATTAAATGTGACAAGAAGATTCTTTATTATGGTTAAATAGTGTTGCTGATAAAAAAAATTGACAAAGTGTCCTAACTTTAATTTGTCCCTGTCAGGGCCACTGTCCACATCCAGGTGAACGACATCAATGAGTATTCACCAGTGTTCAAGGAGAAATCCTACAAAGCCACTGTCATTGAGGGAAAGAAGTATGACAGCATCCTGAAGGTGGAGGCAGTGGACGCTGACTGCTCGTTCCAGTTTAGCCAAATCTGCAACTACGAGATCGTCACCCCTGATGTGCCCTTCACCATAGACAAAGATGGTAAAAACCTCCACGTAGCTGCCTCGTTGGAAAAAGCTGCAACGCGACTGTATTGACACACATCACATTGTCTATTGATCTGTGTAAACAACGGTGCTGCAAGACTGATATTTAGAATTCACCACAGCTTGCGAGACAGTGATGGTCTCCTTGAAATGTCACCCAAGCCATTCAGTCATTCACGTCCGACTGTGGGATTATTTATCTTTGTGCCTTGTAAAATAAAATTAAAGATCCAGTGAAAAAAGACATCAGATAACCAGGCTCAGTTGATATGATGCCAACTCTGATTAAAAATGAAATACAGACAGGTGATAATGTGAGGGGGACGATTAGAGAGAAGATACATAATGTTTGTGTTCACCTGTGACAGCTAATTAGTGTTTGAATTGGAAATAAAAAGGACATGGAGATGGGATTTCATCTCAGTCAATCAAATTCCATCACTTTCATTTATCCACTCACATGCTAACCAGACTCTGTTCACACATCTTTAGGAGAAATCAGAATATTACAATGGCCATAAGAAATGTCAAATAAATAATATGATTTTGCCACAGCTTGACAGTGAATCACTTCTGGGATGTTTGTGTGAAGATTTTTGTTTGGCCGTTCTGGCAGAACTGGCAGTTCTGTTTAATCTAAAATACTTTGATTTGGTTTGCTGCTTATGAGGTTGTTGTTTTTTTCTACCTGCTGTCTCAGCTGTTCTTATTTCCCGCTGCAGCTTTGAAATCAAACAAGAGTGACACAGGCACTTACACTCTGTTTTTGTCTTTGCTCAGGCTTCATTAAGAACACAGAAAAACTGAGCTATGGCAAAGAACACATGTATAAGCTGACTGTGACCGCCTACGATTGTGGAAAGAACCGTGCTTCCGAGGACGTGCTGGTCAAGATCAGTGTCAAGCCCACCTGCAAACCCAGCTGGCAAGGTATCAAAGCTCTCCTCCACTCACTGTAGCTTGCCAACCATCTCTGGTTAGGTGTGTCTTTGTTGAACAAAAGCAATCCACCGACGCAGAGTCCTAACATGCTACTGTTATCAAAAAGATCGTTTGACTCCTTTAAGCCATAAGGCTTTTTATCATCTTTGAAATACCCAAAGTACTTAAGTAAAGAGTAATTAGTATTGACAGAACCCTACTGGCTGCTCACCTGTTATCAGTGTTGCACTGAAGGACATGTTTTCATTCTTACTCCCCTCTCTCTCTCCCTCTTTCAGGCTTTAATAAGAGGATTGAATATGAGCCTGGCACAGGCAGCCTGGCCCTTTTCCCCAGCATGCACTTGGAGACCTGTGATGAGCCAATCACCTCCATCCGGGCCAGTATTGAACTGGAAACCAACCATATTGGGAAGGGCTGCGATCGTGACACTTACTCTGAGAAGTCGCTGCACAAGCTGTGTGGTAAGTGACTGCACAGGTAACGGTTATTGTCTGTAGCTGGAATCAAAGGGCAGAGTATAACTGCCTTTGTCCCCTTTTTTTTTTCAGGAGCCAGTTCCGGTACAGTGGAGCTTCTTCCTGCACCAAGCAGCTCTGCCAACTGGACAGTAGGACTTCCCACCGATAATGGGCATGACAGCGACCAGGTCTTTGAGTTCAATGGTACCCAGGCCATCAAGGTGCCTGATGGCCTGGTGAGCACCAGCCTGAAGGAGCCCTTCACCATCTCTGTGTGGATGAGACATGGCCCTGGGGCCCATGAGAAAGAGACCATCCTCTGCAACTCTGACAAGACAGGTAACAAACATGGAAAAGAGTAAAACCATTTAAAGCTTGGCTGTTCATTCCCTGACTGCTTGTATTCACATGTCAAACATTTGAGGTCTGTTGGAAGTTTCCTTGTTTTTGAAAGAAAAGCTGATTTTATGACATCAGATTGATCAGAAATACAATGTAGACAATATTGATGTTGTAAATGAATATCATAGTTGGAAACAGTTGTTCTTTAATGGAATATTTACATAGGTGAACCAATGGCACACGGTATTTTTGCTAAGGCAGGTTATTCATTTTAAAGGCTAGTTGATCATTACAAAACCATTTTGCATTTGTGTTACCACATCTGAAGGACATTTCTAAGTGACCCCAAACTTAGTGCATGTGAACTGTAGTGTGTGAATATACCTGTTAGTTATATCACCACAAACTACTAATTGGTCTTTAAACATTAACAGCAGAAATACAGTGAAGAACAAAAATACTGTACTTATAGACTTATATTGTTTCCAAGTAATTTACTTTCCGGCAGTTGATTAAATGAATCACAGCCCATTATCAAAATATTCATGTACACTTACAGATATTATAACCTGATTGTTCTCTCCTCTGCAGAGATGAACAGACACCACTACTCGCTCTACGCTCACAACTGTAGGCTGATCCTCCTCCTCCGCCAGGACCCATCAGAGGCTGAGAACTACAAACCAGCAGAGTTTCACTGGAAACTCGACCAGGTCAGCTGCTTCTCTTACCGAACTTGGTTCAGTGTGTGAGTGTGTGAATGTAATATCCACAGACTGGTTTTCAGCTTTTCATTCCATGGGTTGCTCTTTCCCCAGGTGTGTGACAAAGAATGGCATCATTATGTGCTCAATGTGGAGTTCCCCACGGTGTCTCTGTTTGTGGACGGAACTGCCTTTGAGCCCTTCCTGGTTACAGAGGACTATCCACTGCACGCCTCCAAGATTGAAACTCAGCTCACTATTGGTGCCTGCTGGCAAGGTACACTCTTTAAGAAATGTTTTGAACCAGTACTGCAAAATTAAACAGCTGGTACTCTGCTTCTGTAACATTTTGTTATTTTGACTGTTAATTACGAAAATGTTTCTCTGATGCCACCTGGTAATCTATTCTTTCTTGTGATTGGAGCTTGTGTAAAATATAAAGTGCACGTTATTTAATTGTTAGCTGGTGCAGTATTAACTCTCTGTTGCGATGTGATCTTGTATGCAGCATCTAAATCTCTCCTTCAGATCCTCAACCTTCCTTCTTGTCTCTCCCTGCTCTCTTGTTTCTGTCCTTTACAGAAAACTCAGGACATGACAATGACACTGAGACAGTCTCTGAGCCCACGTCAGGTTGCTCAAACCTTACCGTACTCGTCAGATATGCCCATGTGTCCAGAATGCCCCGCCCCATGCATCCTCATATCATTTTGACTAGAATGATTCTTATACATTCTAGATGCAGAAAGATTTATTTTTCATTAAGTGTTTGCAGCATGATGCAGTATGAATGAGACTGGTGTGATTTTAATGCTGGCTGATTATTTTTTATATTTTTGTCATCCTCCATTTAAAAACTCTGCTCACTGCAGCGGCCAGGCAGTTCACCACAAAGTGATACACTAGAACAGAAACAGAAGTAGACATATGATGAGTACCAAACTCTGTCCTGGCTGCAGAATTGTGGCAGTGCAGGCACATCTTTTAGAACATGACCTTGGTGTCTGAAGCAGTAGCTTCTCCATATCAGATATCAAAGCTACAGCACACGCACACATATATCACTGGACTGTGTGTCCTTGAGACGCGGAGGTCTAGATTTGTCTCTTATTCTGCAGTGGTGCAGTCATTCTTTATGATTTACCAGGAAGACATGACACAATCATCTCACTTCTGATTTGGCAGGATTTAGGCATTTCCCACAACACGACTAATATATTGAGATATCAGTGCTCCAAATTTCATATAAAAGTCTGTATTGTGAGCATTTTGCTGTCCTTAAATGGTTCCATTATTTTGTGAAAATGAAGTGAAGTAAGAGGATTAATTTCATCATCTTAGAAAATCCCTTCTTTGACTTTCTTTTTTTTTTGTTGTCTTATAACCATCTTTTTCCACAGTAAGGCAGTGGTTCACCCTGTTAATGCTGATGTTGCATGTGTCTAAGGCGTGTATAAACTCATCCATCATTCTCCTGTCTCGTTGTCTGGGCCTCAGGCCTTGTAAGGCATATAAACTAACTTGCATAAACTCCATTCACGCCAGCTTTGCACATTGAGACGGCATGCTTGAGTTGCCAGCCCAGAAAAGGTGAAGTCCGTGATAAGTACACTTGAGTAACTACTTTCTATGTGTTTTACTGTTTTCTTCTCCACACTTCCATCCTGATGTAACCAGGCGGAAGCGCTCGAATGGCTCAGTTTTTCCGGGGGAACCTTGCAGGGCTGATGATCCGCTCTGGCAAGCTGGAGAATAAGAAGGTGATTGACTGTTTGTACACCTGCAAGGAAGGCCTGGATGTGCAGCTGCCCGAGGAGGTAGCTTCAGCTGTCAAGGTAAGGAGGGAAAAGTGTTGAAGAGACATAAAACCACATGCACGTAGATAAAAGAAGATTGTTTAGTTTAGTGGTTGCCAACCTTCAAGGCAAACACTACTCTCAACTCTGTTCGTAAGTCACAATGTGTGAATCAAGAATGATGTGAGCAGCTTGTTGAGGCCTGTTGTAAAAAAAATCAAAAACAAGAAATGATTTTCATTCCCTTTCAGCCCCTCAGACCCCAAAGTTAGTAACCACTGCTCTCAGTAAAAAACTTGTTTAAAGGTTTTAAAAAATAGCATGAAGTGTACATACTGTTCAAGTGCTTTTTATATGGTGCATGTTAAATGAAACTAGCTTGGCACGTGTTTTAATTATTGCAGACATTCTTGCTTCAAATCACATAGACTGTCATCCCATTTCTGCTCTCAGGTGGAGTTCAACCCCAACCAGTCTTCCCTAACAGTAGAGGGTGATGATGTTGATGCCTTTGACAAGGTCATGCAACACATCTCCTACTTGAACTCCCGCCAGTTCCCAACTCCTGGCATCAGGCACCTTCGCATCTCCACCACCGTCAAGTAAGTAGCAGAAGCCAAAAATACTTCACTAGTTGTTATGATCTCTTCTGTCGTTTCACCTCGTCTGTCAGTCAGCAGCAGCCTGGCGTGTTCTTTCTGCCTAATAGACATTCAGAGAGGCTTTTAGGTGAAATAGAGGTCAAGATTGTACTTGATTTCCATAACGAAGAGAGCAAACATGAGAAGTTTTATCATTGAAGGATGGAAGGATTGTTTTCTTAATCTCTTTGGTATAACTTTTTATAATAATGATGTGTTCAGAGACTGAAACACAGCAGTGAATTTGCAGGGGATGTATAAAAAGAATGTTTCAAAACTCTTTTTTTTATGTGACTATCTTTTAGAGTGGTACAAATTAGGGTTTTAACCCCTAAACTTCTTTTTTCCTGAACTTTGTCATGTTTGTTATGAATAGTCCATTCCAGTGTTATATCTGTTCACATCACCCTACTTCAGCTTAATATATGTTCAGTTATGAAAGCAGAACAAATTCAAAATGCTAGTTTTGTGGTAAAGAGCAGAACTTGACTTGACTTTTATTAATCCGACACCAGGGGAAATTCACTTGCTACAGCAGCACAAGGGACAGGAAGAAAAAAGTGATCAATTACAATAGAGAAAGATGCACAATAGAGAAAAATAAATATATATAAATAAATAAGTTGCAACCTCATCTGGGTGTTCAATCTTAAATCTTCCCCCAGGTGCTTCAACGAGGAGTCCTGCATAACAGTGCCAGATGCTGAAGGTTATGTGATGGTGCTGCAGCCCGAAGAACCCAAGATCAGCCTGAGTGGCATTGACCACTTTGCCCGCAGTGCGGCCGAATTCGAGAGCCAGGAAGGTGTGACACTGTTCCCCGAGCTACGAATCGTGAGCACCATCACCCGTGAAGTGGAGGCCGACACAGAGTCTGAAACTGCAGAGGGAGCTGATGATGACCCCACAGGTAAGAGAAATGCAAATGGGACACCTAAGTAACCCCTGATAATGTTAAAGAGAATTTGTAGAAATAGTTTCAGTGGATCAACTTGTCTTGTTCAGACTCTTATATTATTTATTATAGTATTTATTACTAATGTCACTTTTTATTCACTGATTGTATTCTTCTTTGTGCTCTTTTTTTTGCCTTTCCAAAGCCGAGAGTCACAGAATGAAATTTTGTTATGTGTAATGCATAATGACAATAAAGACTTCTTGAGTTCTTGAGTTAGTTACATAATCTTAACATTCTCACATGTGGAGTTTTGTGCGTCCCCGGCAGTGTGATACAGAATGATGCTTCATTCTTTATCTTGAATTAACTTAGACATTGAATGGTTCCACATATACAATGAATGTACAGTTGCTTGCGGTGTACATATGCAGTAAGTGGTGAGGATTATGCCTGGAGGATGCAGGGATTGGACAGACACAGTGAGAGGGAGGGAGAGAAGAGATAAGTTGTTTACTCCTTAATGTGAGAGGTCACATTAACCAGCCGTGCCATCTGTTAGTCTTGTACATGAGCTGAGAGGAGGAGCGACAATAGACATGCACCGAGCTTGACACAGATACAGGCAGATACAATGTCCTGTGGTGAGCAGCAGACCATATGGGATAAAAGAGCTTACAGAGATCTGGGCTATTACCTGTATTAACCTGCCCCACCTTACACAGCCACCAAACAAGAGATGTCACAGTAGATGATTAAGAATCACATAATAGGAACTTCCACAAAGTCACCAAGTGCCAACTTTGGTGCATAATATAATAACTTGTTTCATAAGCAAAAGGGAAACATAGGTCACCTCAGCTGGGCTATTAAAATACTGTAAAATTAAAATTAGCTATTGAAAATAAAAATACACACCATGGCAATTAAAAGTTTTAGAAAACTGCTTTGCTTTTTAGACTAGCTCTTACTGTAGATGTTGTAACTGTGTATGTATTTCAGAGCAGCGTGAAATTTTGTCTTACTCACAAGATTTTGTGTCTCAGTTCTTTAAACGAATTAATGGGATACAGTACCAGAGTATCTGAGCCTGTTTGCATTTAGAGTTTGGACAGTGGAAGGTATTGTGTTATCTGGGATGTTTACTCACCTGGCTGTTTCTTTTCTGTTCTTCATTCTCTTCTTTTGACCGTCAGACTTTTTAGGTTTCTATTAACTGATCTTTTGAGCTCAGTTTTTCCTCTACTCTTAAGTACAATTGAAGAATTTGATAACTAGTCTTTGTACTTAGTAAAGATAAATGCAGCCATCTAGCAATTTCAGATGAACACACAATGAACCGTGTAAATGTTTTTTTGCATGAAGTGCAATTTAAAATCATAAATTTGAATAAAGAATGAAAACTCCTCAGTCTACATCTTGTTTCCTCTGTTGTTCATTCAGCCCAAGAGACGGTGGTGTCAGAGGAGATCATGCACAACCTGGACACATGTGAAGTGACTGTAGTGGGAGATGAGCTGGATGGGGAGCATGAGAGCTTGGAGGTGGACATGTCCCAGCTACAGCAGCGTGGCCTGGAAATGAGCTCCTCTAACCTGGGCCTCGTCATCACTGGTATAAACCATAGAGCTGTCCAAACTAGCATTCAGCCCTGGTTACTAGAAATGTGACGGTGAATAGAGAAATAGCTTCACATGGAAAGGAAGACTTTTGCAAACTTGATGAAAAATAAATAAATAGAAATATTCAATTATCTGTACTTTGCATGTGTAGGTGTTTAGTTTTTTTTTTTATTCAGTCAACTACAGGTCAGTTATCTACACTGAAACTACTGTCTGTGTATTTTTAAGATACAAATCATCTTAAAAACACACATTGTTACAAACATACCATTCCACTGTACTTTCCTCTAATATGGAGTTGCAGTGTTTTTTATGCTTTCTGGTGACTGCTGATGAATCTACTTTTTGACATGAGCTCTCCTCTTTATTTCCAGGCGTGAACACCATGGCCAACTATGAGCAGGTCCTGCATCTTGTCCGTTACAAGAACTGGCACACCGAGGCTCTCTTTGACAGGAAATTCAAACTGGTCTGCTCTGAACTCAACGGTCGCTACATCAGCAATGACTTCAAGGTCGAGGTATGACTGACCATTTGTCAGTTACGTCACGTAACAGTGACGCATTCACAACACACACCTGCAAGTCATGTTGTTGTGTTATTGAAGCATCTTTGTGTCCCCTCATAATACTACTATCTAAAATAGTCTGTTGACAAGAGTTTGTAGCTTTTTTTGTAGTATGTATATGTTTTTTATCCTCTAGGTGAATGTAATCCACACAGCAAATCCTGTGGAGCATGCAAACAATGCCATGGTGCAGCCAAACTTCATTAACCCCGTCCACCATGCCTCTGTGGATCTGTCTGGTCACAACCTGGTCAATGCTCATCAGGCCTCAGGTACTGAAACGTGGGAGCCTTACATATGTTCTTTTTATTTTTATTATACAAACCAAGGCTGTGTCCATTTCTCTATGCTGCTTTTAGAACAATGTATGTTAGGGGTGTAATGGACAATAGTTGATCCATTCACTAAATAGTTAAAATTTTACTCTCACTTTGCCATATTGGCAAGGAGCCACCTTGCTGTGCTTGGCATTTCATTTCCTAGAGAGAGAATGTGTTCTCCACGGCAGGCAACGAAGTTACTGCAGAGAGGTCTACCCTCTACCCAAACAATGTAAACATTGGGATCTGTTTGCAAAAGTTCTAAGCCTCCCGAAAAAATTTAAGGAAATATTTTGCAAAAGTTTTTTGTGAATCACTTGGATTTCGGTTTGCTGAGTGCTACCTGTATGCAGTGGCACAGAGCACAAATTATTTTAGTGAGAGTCATTTTCTGAAGCAGAATCACCCTGCTGGGACTGAACTAAATTCTAGCAGCAAATTCACACAACACCATGATGCCTAATGATAACTGATGTTTAAAATGCAAATAAACTATTTTAGTCATAAACAATAGATGCTTTTTAAAGTGAAGTGTGCACAAGCAGAAGAAGAGGTGAGATGTTTATTCACATAAAGCACTGGAAAGAGGGCTCCTGGTGTTGCTGCGCCGAAAACTCCAGAGCAGTCTGTGTTTTTTATTATTATGATTGATCTCGACTCAGCTACTTTCTACTGCATGAAAAGTTTCTCTGTCTGAGGGCAGCAGAGCACATGTGCCAGAGCACAGTGCAATTAAATTAAATTAAATCATGTGCAAATCAAAAAAGAATTCCCTCTCCCCACAAAAGCATCCATCAGCCTCCCCGAGCTTGACGTCCTGGCGCGCTACCTGTGCCAAACAAGTAATCTGCTTAATTGTTTTCCTGTTGAAAAACCTATTTGATATGGCAAGCCTTGCTGCAGCTAGATTACAGTCTATTAACCAGAAGTAGGACACACATGAAACCCTGTTTTTAATGGCACAAGTTTAGGGATTACACTTGAGTGCTGTCTGTGACATCTGTACAGGCGGTACTCTGAGCACAACCTTTTATTTCCTGGTCTCGGTAATCTTCTAGGCTGTCAAGCTCACTAAGCCTGCCACCACACAAGTGGAGCATTTTCCTGCTAATATGGGGCAAAGTGGAGCAGGATGACAGAAGACAGGCAAACCTATTTAATGGAAGACACATAACTACAGCTAGAGGAAGCATATAATAATAATAATAATAATTGATACTTTGTTGATCCCCTTGGGGAAATTGTTGTTTGGACAGCTGCTAGACCTGTGTCAGCGCTAATACGGGGTTTCGGTGTCTTGTCCAAGGACACCTCGGACATGTAGCCTATGTAGCTATCATGCCGCCCCATATATCTGCTATATCAGTTTAGTAAGAGCCCCTTAATGTCAGCACTAGCACAACATGAAACTAAAGTCCTTAAAACACCCTCTGAGAAACATGGAAGCTTTCCCCCCATGTAGAGCTGCAAAGGGGCTTTTTTATGTGCAAACTGAACATATTTTACAGCTTACCTGTCATTTTGTGTGTTTGTTGGTGTTTTCTTCCTCGCAGTGGTTCCCAGCGCTGCCACCATTGTCATTGTGGTATGTGTGAGTTTCCTGGTGTTTATGATCATCCTGGGTGTGTTCCGCATCCGAGCTGCACACCAACGCACCATGAGAGACCAGGAGAACGGCAAGGAGAACGAGATGGACTGGGATGACTCAGCCCTCACCATCACTGTCAACCCCATGGAGGTAAAAAAAAAAAAAAAACTGCAGTAGAAAAAAAATGTGAACATTTTTGTGGTGATTAGCCAGCGAAAAGCTGTTTATCAGTTTCACTTTTCAACAAAATGTGTTTGGGTTCCAGTCTAGACAGCTTTTCACCTGCTAATACTCTCTGGTAGATGTGACTTTGTCCTACTTTTAGCTGCAATTTCATGATTGACAGTTCTGTGGGGATGTGAGAAGACCTTGTACATATCTGCAGAATTTCATCTTCATCTTGTTGTTGTTGTGGTTGTCTAGTTACAAAGAGAAACATATTTGTATTATTTTTGTACAACCAGCTACTGTCTTGAAGATTTAGTGTTCCAGCTCCAGAGTCCACAATTATTTTGTAAGCTTGCAACTAATTTGATTTACAGTATATTATGTTCTTTAGTACAGCAGTCTGTCACAGCACAAACCACTAAATTCAGTTACATTACAAAAGAGCATCGCATCCCCACTAAGTGAGTAACCGGTTTGTTTCAAATTCAGTTATGGTGTGGGGCATGAACACCCTTTCAGACTCAGTAAATGATGAATGTTAACTTGAGAAGTGAAAAAACAAACTCTCTGACCTCAGCTTTTCTGGATGCTCAAATCAGTCAAATCTTTTGTTTCTTTGGTCTATTTGGTATCATCAGAACCAGTTGGGTGAGTGTGTTGTGTGCAGTTCACTGGCATGTTGTTACATGATGTTCAGGGTGTTATTCCAGAAATAAGGTTAATCAAACTCTAAACTTAACCCTGAACTCTCAGTTGATTAACCCTGAGATGAGAAACTCAGTGTTTTTGGATTTGGAAGTATTAATATGTGACATTAATGCACATTTATCTTTAATATCGCAGCAGCAGTGAAAGAGCCTGAGTTTGGAGTCGAGAGAAACGGTGAATAAACACAGATTGACAACAATTGATTGACTGAACTGACAACAGTTGTACTAATATCCAGAGTGTTAGCGGAGAAAAAATGGACAACATATAGATCTGATTCTGAGCTGAGAACGACGTGCAGTCGTGGTATTTGAACTCTGGTTTTGTTGTCACCGGATTGCTGCCAGGGAGCAGGTTAAGTTCACAGAATACGCTGCTGTGGTTGACTGACTGACTCGGTTTCTGGAACTTAAAACAGAGTTGATTTTTTCTCAAATCAGGGTTAAACAGCTAAACCTTTAGTTATTTTTCTTTTATTTGTTATTTCTGCTGTAATCAAGATGAGTATTTCTGTTATTTGAATGCGTGATATTAGTTCTAGGACTGTCCCAGTTAAATAAACTAGTTCCTTAGTGACTGTCCACCACCACCTTCTCTCTGTCTGTAACGCAGACGTATGAGGACCAGCACAGCAGTGAAGAGGAGGAGGAAGAGGAGGAGGAGAGCGAGGATGGAGAGGAGGAAGATGACATCACGAGCGCTGAGTCAGAGAGCAGTGAAGACGAGGAGGGTGGGGAGCCGGAGGACCAGCAGGGGGCCAGCAGACAGCAGCAGCTGGAGTGGGACGACTCCACCCTCACTTACTAAAACAACACACACATTAGCAAACGCACACTCAACACAAACTCTCGCGCTCACATCACCAGCTCACTCAGATCCTCATACTCACTGCTTCACACACACTCTGCTGTGACAGGTTCATGTTCAAGGAGCCATAATGTAAAAAATCACAAAGAAAAACAAAAATTCCCTTCAGCTTATATATGGTCAAAGTTTTCCTATTGTTCTCTTAGTGGTGGTACTCAGTGTAGTGTAGTCATCACCGGATTGCTGATTTTTACTATTTTTTAATTTATTATATTTGAATTCCCAGGAAAACTTGGCCTACATTTGATTTAAACTGTGTGAGGAAGCCAACCCTGCACTTTGTTTTCTCTCAGACATGCTTTCAAACGGAGAATAATTTTTTTTCCCTGATGTATATTCTTGCTTAATGCTTTTAGATTTGTTTGCCGCTAAACTCACATATAGCTTTGACTTGAGTTTTCTTGACTTGTAGTCCACAGTAAAACAAAATGCTTTTAACAGGTAGACTGCATTTTTTTTTATTTTCTTCTTTTAGTGCATGAGGATATTTGAGTCATATGTGTAGAGAAATAAATTGCTTTTTAAAGATTTTGTAAATATAAAAAACATGTAATTAGTTGTGTTTGTGAAGGCCTACTCAACAGGGTCCAATATCTAAAAATGACGCAGTACGTGATGTAGAATATTTGTGTCACAGAGGCTCTAGCATGTTGCTAAATTTCTGCAGAAGCTGTTCCATCATGCTTGTACAAACATGTCCGCTTTATGATGAGAAACCCAGGACTGTTAAGCAGAGGTTTCCATGACAAGGTGATGTCCATTTTGTCTTTTCTTTTTTTCAAAGTGGAAAATCATTTCTTTTTCTTTCTCGTAGGCAGGACTGGTTGATAGTTTCAGCTTCATACATGCTTTGCTTGCACACTTTGCTGGCAACGATCTACTCCAGGTGTCAGGTGTGTTTCATTCCCGGTAGATCTCACTGTTGTACAGAAGGGATTTTCTTTTTGTTCAGAGAAATGTTAATGTACAAATTGACATTTTGTGTGTATCAGCACAAACACCAGGCCAGCAGGTACTGTAGTCCTGTTGATTTTGAAATATGGGTACTAATATGTCTGCCAGTTTGTTTGGACAAGTAGAGAGATTACTGCAGCAGCTTTAAAAAGCCTTTTATGTGTAACCCAGTCCTGCTGTGTTGACAGACGTAGGAAGGAAAAAAAACTTCAAACTACTGAAAGAGACAGAGCTTTAGTGGAGCCTGGTTAAAAACAAAATGCAGTTGCTGGCATTGTTTTTGGGGAAAGAAGTGAATTGAAAGTACTTTTCAGGATTGCATTGTTGCAACTTTATGTTTCACGGCACGATTATTTAACCTGAAATAATATTACATATATTAGATGCATTTTAAACTGGTTTCTTATTGCAAAATAACCACGTGTTTATTGGTGTTTATGGAATCATACCTGAGGATGTGGCTGCATAGCGTACAACAGGAAAACACTTTAAAAATGAATCATCTTATTTGAATCTTTAAAATTAAATATTTTTTTTGCAGTAGATTTTATTGTACATGGAACTGTACTGTAGAGTTGTTCTAAGATATCTGTTTACATTTGGTAAACTTATTTTCCTTCTGGTGTTAGTATAAAGCTGTTAAACTTTATTGGGAAAATGTGTCCAAATCCTGTCTTCTTTCAGACATCGTTGCCCATCACTGTTGTATATATCTTTCAAACCAGAATCAAATGTACTTTCACACTTAACTATTTAGTGTTTGTCTCATTTTGTTGGGTACCAAGTAAAATGTAAACATTTCCCAAACCTGCATTAATAAAGGCAGATCAGATTTGGGGCACAGCAGTGCATAAAATGTGGCATTATCAGGATTAGAAATGTTGGTGTTGCGAGTCTCATCTTTTGCATGCAAATCTATTTTCAGAGGCCAAAAATCAAGTCATAAAATGCTCTTTTAGGAGACGGTTCCAGGCTTATGTTCTTAAGTTCAGGCTATTTTGTTATTTTTAGAAGTCTGTGGTGGAAATGTATAGTGAACAGTTTCCCCTTCATAATGACTTGGACCTGAACTGAAAAGGGGGCCATGTCTGAGCCGGCTGAGATGGGAGTGCCTTTTGCTGATCATAGTGTAAATAGCAGGACTAACGAAATGCATCCATGCTCTTTTATTTGTGGCTTTTTTTCTTTTTAATTTGTATTTGTTTAATGCTAGTTTTCTTACAGAGCTGTGGATTACATTTCCTTTCAGTTTGTTGTAACTGTAGTCCACTGCTAGTTTGATTAAAAGTGACAGATGTTTTACATAGATGTCATGTGTCCATGTTGATGTGTAGATGAAGTAGATTCATATTGTATCTTCTATAGATATTGTACTAAATCATATTGACAGAATCCACCTTTAAAAAGATGTAAAGAACAGAATAATGAAATTGCTTTGACAGCATAGATGGGTATACTGTTAATTGACCTATTTGTGTATAGTGGAAGGTAATTTTGACCAGTGTCCTGTTGCCTGAGTTGTTGAGAAATGATTTTGAGGGCAGCATGAAATTCACAAGACTATATGCCTGTCAGCTCTGAAATACTCAGTTTCATTATGTAAAACACTCACTGTCCACATTTCATCTACAGCTTAAACCATGGGGTCACTGATATGTGCACACTGACTCTGAAGTCAAGTCTCCACAGTGACTACACCATCTCAAGTCTTTTAGGTTATATACTTATATACTTTCTGTTTCGTTCCTGAGTTAAGTGTCTGTTGGTTGAATTGAATGTCACTGCCTAACAAACTAAAATGCAGCCATACTGTAATAACACTAAGATATAAGGGGAATTTACTTCGCATGAACCACAAATTTATGTACGTTCCATGAGGGGTTGTGAGACTGGAGTGAGAAAGGAGATGTAATAACACTACTGATTCTCAGATTGTCTGTTTCACAAGTCCACCACACTCCAGATATATATATAAATATATTTTTGTTTCATTTTCTTTGAAAAATTGGCTCAAAATGGAAGGTCACAATGTTTTCTGAATAGCCAGATGCTTCCTTTGTGCTTGTTGGAGCTGCTCTCACTTTTCTACCAATTGAAAGGCAAATTGTAGTGAAGTTGATGCTTGCTCGTAAACAAAAATAAAGGATAAGATGGGGTATCGCTTCTGTCTGTTTTTGATTTCTTTTCAATCACTGCTCATACTGAAAGTGTATCACTAGTAAAACATACAATAGTGCTGATGGTACTACTCACACTGAAATGTGTTTTAAATCTTGAGCATTAGTGTCCTCTGGTGGTGGAAAAATTCTCTGAAGCCCACAAATCAAACATCTAAACATTTCACAGGTAAAAGCAATCAGTAAAAAACCCATATGGCCCCATTGATTTTTTTTAAATATCACATCACTTAAATACTGAACATCAATTAAAACTGATGCTGTAAACACTGTGGTATTATATTGCAAATCGTTTCAACCACTCAAATGTGAAGACGCATTACAATTCAGTACTGTACTTGATTACTGTAATACAATGAATCACTATACAGAGGCTGGACAAAATGAAATGTAAGAATTCATATACTCATACTTACATTATTTAAAACATCTGTCAGGTATATAATAGGTGGCTGAAGAGATGCAGGGTTTTTTTTCACTCATCTCTCTGGAGCCATCATCTTGCAGTTTGAACAACAGTAAACGCTTCTTCTAGTGACCTCATGCTTCTTAAATGATCACAATGTCTATTTATCAAACTGAAGGAGTCTCATGAGATGGCTGCTGATACTATCACAAGATCCTTGACAGCGTTTAAGGGACAGCAGCAAATCCATTAAGTGGATCCATCTCACATTGCAACCAAACTGGTCAGAAACTCATCTGATCATATTTGTATTCATCTTTATACTAAATTAGACTGAATATAAAATTTGGAAATGTGGTTTCCATATTCTGTAGTGTTATTCAGTTTCTTCTGCACACAGCACATTTTAGTTAAAATCTTGAACATTTGAATCACTCGATATCTTAAAAATACCACAGTTAATTTTTAGGCTTTAGGACAGATAGACACAGAAATCCAGTAGTACAGCATAAATCACAACATAATATTTCTCATATTTTTCACTGCCTCTACATTCACACACGTCTTTGAATTAAACAAAGCACCTGCTCGTACCAATAATAACTGTACACTGGGAAAATAAAAGACATTTACAAAAGTTGAGGAGTATAAAAACAATACTGTTAAAAAGTTATCTATAGCAACACAGGAAAGTGCACTGATTATTTACAAAATCGATGTCCAGTTGGCACACTTTTTTCTTCGTAATAAAGAGACAGGGTTAAAATTAACGTTTTGTATAAGTACTATGCCTTGGTTTTCACACCCGAGCTAGCCAAAGCCATAATTTTGTCTTCTGACCCTGAAAAAGAAGGCAGAGCAAGATATAGGCGTTCATCCAATAATTTGGGTAATTAAACACACACAGGTTTATTCTTACCTAGGTTTGCAGTAACTTTTTCAAACTGGCTGAGAGTAGCTGTTGCATTTTCAGTCAGAAAAATCTCATCCTCTGTAGTGAGCTGTCAGACCAACCAGAAAAATTACGTCATTTATTTACGTTTATAGGACAATTAGAACATGTTAAAAAGGTTCAAAAGAATAGTGCAGCGATACCGAAATGACTAAAATAATTCAGCACAGCTGTAAGAGTTTGTGTGGACTCTTCAGCACAAGACACTGAATCATCCATGAGCTCATGGAAAAACACTGCATCTCTGCTGTGAGCATTCCTCACCTTCTCTCCCAGTTTTCTCAGGGCTGTGAGAATTTCCAATTTCTGCTGCGTGTACAAGTCCCGTGACAGTTTCCCCACCATGACATCTCGGTCCATCTGGGTAGAATATCAAACACCATTTGAATTTTTTAGGCCAAGCAATGCACAGACAAACACTAAATGATTAAGTAGTTCTAATAATGCTATAGCATTGCATGAAACAAAAAACATCATGTCTGTGATATCTCAGTCCAAACCTCTGCTAGTCTGGTCCTCAGCTGTCCTGGCTGCTTTTTGGCAAAAAGTCGGATCACCTCTGGGGTTTTGAATGCCTGGCTGATAGCGGCCTGGATTGCCTGATGAGAACAGAGGTATAAGAAAAAAATTATCATTTTATACCGTATTGCTTTTTGTTAGGTCTGCTATAAACTATAGGCTTGATTGTGCATACCAGCTGCATCCCACTGAGTTCATCCACAAGTGTCATGTCTCCTGTCATGATCTTCTTCAGAGAGTCATTAAATTCACTCAGCTGTTCCAAAGTTTCTTTTTTTGTCACTTCATATTCCTCCTCATCCAGTTCATCTCTAGAATAAACAACGCATAAGAAACGTGAGAAGGAAAATCAAGGAAAAACGATTCCAATACTGTAGAAATATTGTCTGGCACAGATTGGATTGTAACTTGACAGCTTTAACATGCCATTTTATATGATCTAGTCAAGAGATTCTACACCTGTAGATTTGATCGATGTCTTTATACTGCACCTGCATTCCTCCAGATCCTGAAGCTGTTGCATTAGTCTGTCAAGTTGTTCTTCCATATTTTTCCTCAGTTTTCCAGTTTCTGATTTACCGCGAGAAGCCATTCTTAGTTAAATGAGATTTCCAACCTAAGTAGAAACCGAACAGAGAATAAAACAGGAACCAGATATTTGTCTCACTAGTAATAATTATCCAAGTAACTTATGCCAAACACAACAGAAATGTAGCACGCTAACTGTAAACTATTATAATGAACAATTAATGACGTTGTTGGAGATAGCCTTGCATTTTGAATAATGAAGTAGATACTAAGCATATCGTTAAAATGTGAATTAATTTAGCTCTCAACTCAGGCCGTGCATTGTTAAAAGTTGTGTGGCGTTAACGTTAGTTAGCTGGCTAGCTAGCTAGCATGCTAAAAGAAAACATCTTACCAGAAGTATCTTTGTTATCAGACGTAAAACAGTCGTGTGAAACGTTTAACAGCTCGATAAATAAGCCGTAAAATCACCGGAACCAGTATATCGGTATTCCACGAACTATAACTACTTTTAAACACAGTTAAAATATATTTAATGTTTGTCGAGTCATTTATGTTTTGGGCATTTATGGTTGTGAACGCAGCTCAGGGGTGTAGTAAGTGCGACTGTCGTCTTCCGGTTCCATTATAACCAATCACTTCTCTTCATCTTAATGCTTCCATGTTACAGGAAGCCGACGCAGTATAGGTCATCTGTTCCCCCTGGTAGTATGCTGACTATTTGCGTTATTTTACTAACAAAGACGCGCTATGCTGTTTAAGTTAATCTCTGTTTTAACGCTAATGTTTTGTCTGCCCGAGCGTCCTTTAACGCCACGTTCATTTTAGTATCAACCGTCAAACCCGTTGCTTAGTTACAGATAAAGCTAGCAGCATTAATGTTACATGAAGCTAACGTTAACATGACATAGGGTTACATTTTGACGTTTGTAATTATTTATGCTGTCGTAGTGGTACCACAGAGCTTCCACTCACAGGTCACAGAGACATAGGTGGTTTAAATTCTCACACTTTAGCTAACTGCAGTATTTGTTTTGTTCACCATATGTTCACCTTATCTTATGTAAACACAGCTCCAGCATGAGGCATGGAGGGTCCAAACATCACCAAAGTGGTCCTACTGGCCTGCGGGTCTTTCAACCCCATCACCAACATGCACCTGAGAATGTTTGAACTGGCTCGAGATCACCTGGAAGAAACAGGTTGAGTGAAATGTTTTTTTTTTCTTGTTCATCTGTATTTTAGAATTAAGAATTAAAACACACAAACACACATTGTCACTCATTCTCCTGACTTCATGTTGTGTAGATAAAAATGGTATCAATATCCCAGTCAAATCATTTCAAATTTGATTTGTATAGCCACAAATCACACATTTGCCTAAAGGGACTAATGGACAAAATTGCAATACAATTTCTATTTTGCTGTTTAACAGCTATGCTATTTATCTTTATCAACTTCAAATCACACTTCTTTCTTTGTGTCTCAGGTCAGTACAGGGTGGTGAAAGGCATAATGTCTCCAGTGGGTGATGCTTATAAGAAGAAGGGTTTGATTGAGGTCACTCACCGCCTAGAGATGGCCCGATCAGCCACTGACGCGTCAGACTGGATCACTGTAGATTCCTGGGAAAGCTTGCAGCCGGAGTGGGTGGAAACGGCTAAAGTTGTTCGGTAAGTTGACATTTTTCTGGTTTGTGACAGTGTCTGCTGCAGGGTTAGCTAGTTGTGTGTTTTGTCTCAAGTTGTTGTTATTGCAGGTGTAAGGAAATCTGCCAAAGAATCGAAGACATTTGTCAAAACTTTGCTTTTCAGTTTTCCTGTTGCCTGCCTCTAATTCTGGTTTGACTACACTGATAGGTACTAATGTCTTACAACACTCAAGCCAAGATAGTAATGTTATCTGAACTCTCTCTAGGCATTTTACTAGCTCTTGTATAATTGTATCTGTGCTGCTTATACATGTAGTACATTAAAATCATCAGTTATACTCTCATTACAAAGCTCTTCATGTTTAGTATCACAATTTCAACTTAAGCTTGAAACTTGCATCTTGTATTTTACAGCAATAAAAATGTAATTATCTGGCTTTACTTCAGTTATTGCGCATGTGTGATATTGTCTCATAAATTAATAAAAAGTAATCCAGTTATTAAATTGTACGTGCCCTGTAGTAAGTTTTAAAAGTACATTTTCACAAGCAACACTGGGCCTCATGCAAGAAAATGTAGGGTACAGCGTAGGCTATGTAGCTAATTTAATGCTAAATTGATATTCTGTTCACCATATGATTGTCATCAGTTCATTTCTGCACAGCAGCTTCTACTTTTCAGTAAAGTGGGCAAATTCTTTTCCTGTTCTCATAGCTTCAGGGTTTTAAAGCAGGTTGTTGTCCACTATCAGACTCATGCTTCATACATTTTCTACCACAGTGGTGCAAAAGGGTTTCAGGCTTTAAAACTTATGTAAAATTATTGGACAGCTTCCCGTTTATGGAAACTCACTGACTTGCTTCTATAAAGAAAAACAATCGCTGAAAACAAAACAACATTGCTGTTAGGAGCTGGGCAAGGTAATTATTAGTATGAATTATTGATTACTGCCCAGAACGTTGTAATCCAAACAGGGAGTTTGGACCTGGATAATAAAGTTTAACTAACACAATGAAAGAATCACTGTCAAAGACGCATGACTTGGTGGAAAAAGTTCATTTCTAGTAATAAATAGGAACAAATACCTGTCAGAGTTGGTGAACATTTTGTGAATTGGAAGTTGTAAACCAGGGGAAATGTTAAGTCAAGTTTAGATTCAAATGTACTTTAGACAAAGAAAAACATTTCCACCAATATATTGCCAACATGACAAAAATTTCCAGTATGGTGAGCTGTATGCAATGCAGTTAGCTCTACATACTTTCCTCCCCCACTGATTTTTTTGTGCTGTATTAATTTTATCTGTAGGCATCACTATGAGGAGCTGCTTGCAGCGGAGCAGAACAACGATGATGTGGACACGGTTAAGTACACCAAAAAGAGACGTATAGAGAAGAATTATTTTAAAGGTTCATCTCGTCAGAGAAGCAGAGGTACGTCATGTGTATCTGTGTACAGTTTGCAACTTAAACAATGCTCTCTGTCTTCTTTTCAACTCCTCCCTTTTCCAGTCCCTGAGTCCAGACAGATAACAAGTCTCATCTTGCTTCAACTGTGTTCATGGTTTACGATTTACCAACGATTTAAAGGTGTGGAGGCTCAGGGTGTGGTGTGTGGTGGGTGGCACCTTATCACACCACCTACGGTAAAGACAGGCACAGTTGAAAAGAAAAAACATGCATCAGTGACAACTGTTTTGATAATTGCTGAATCGTTTCAGTGATTTGTTGCTTTTCCTTGTACATATCACTGTAAAATGAATATCTGGATTTTGGACTGTTGGTTGAACAAAAGTAGACATTTGAAGACACAATTTTAGGCTCTGTGAATTTGGGATTTGTTGATTTGATCTCTTTAAGTCATTATTAAAAGTCTGGATAAACTTTTCTCTTTCAATTTTACATTCTTCTGTTTTTAACTTTGATTATTCTGTTTTATTCTTTTACTTTTATTGTTTCTTTATTGTCTTTTTCTTTTAAAGAGCTTTGTAACTTTAATAAAAACTACAGTACATCCAAATGAAGGCTTATTATGTTTTTTGTTTTTTTTTACTACATTTAGAGAACCCTCAGTTGATGTTGCTGTGTGGGGCTGACGTCCTGGAGTCCTTTGCTGTGCCCAATCTGTGGAAGCAGGAGGATATCATTGAGATTGTGGGCCGATACGGTTTGGTTTGCGTCACCCGCAGTGGCAGTGACCCCCACAAGTTCATCCATCAATCAGACGTGCTGTGGAAGTATCGCAAGAACATCCATGTGGTCCATGAGTGGGTGACCAATGAGATCTCAGCCACTCATGTGAGGCGGGCACTCCGCCGAGGTCAGAGTGTCAGGTACCTTCTGCCGGACCCTGTACTTCGCTACATAAAAGAGCACGCCCTCTACAATGCTGAGAGTGAGCAGAAAAATGCTGGTTTGGATCTAGCACCTCTTCAGAGATTTACAGGTGCCTCCTCAAGTTGAGGACGTTTGCTGCTGCAGCTTCAAAAACACAACTTTGAGCAGTCTGCACATGAGTGCTGTGGGTTTACTGTAAATTTTAAACAAATTAGACGTTTTATTTGAGTTTTCACCGGTGCCTACTCTACACATTAGTCTTTTCTAGTAGTTTTTTAGCAGAATAAACCTTCAGGAACTTTCCTAGTTAACTGAATTTAGTGACAGTCTCACTTTGCTACAAGTTTGCTTGTGTGTCTGTAGAAATGCGAGTCACAAACACAATAGCAGAGCGGCAGTTTAACCAGCATGGAGGAAACATTAGCAAATAAATCTGGTGAGTGGTTGTTGAAACAAGGTTTCGCGTTTCAATAAGGGTTTCAAGTTTTATATGAAACAGTTAATATACATTATGATTACGTTTTTATGTTTACGAACAAATGAATTTTAATATTCAAATCAAATAGAGAGAGGGGCCGCTGCGTCCGTTCACGCCGCCATCTTAACCAACTTTTGGTATTTTGACTCATACCAAAATTCTTTACCAGTGTATCACTCACTCATCGCGTTTTTTACCTAGACTAGGAATTTTTCCATGCAGTTCCCGGGGCAAAACCGAAAACCAGGCAATATGCTTTAAATATGTTTACGAAGTGCTGCAGATTTTAAAATGAAAGTGTGATTTGTATTGACTTGAAATAAACAATGGTCTTTGTTTACAGCTTGCAAGCTTTTCATTACTGTTACGATGCTATTATCACACAGAAACTGCTAACATCAAACAAACAAGGGCTTAACTCGGGGTGTTAGTAATCATCACAGACAGAAGTTAAAAGCTGAATTAACAAATTTCAACCAAAAAGAGAAAGACTCATTGTGATGGCAGTGTGTTGAAATAAAAGTATGACTGATTGCATCCCATTAGAATCATAGCTGGTGCTTAATCAATGCACTTTCATTTTTGGAGTAATGGTATTAGATCAAAAAGATGAATATTGTATATCATTGTTTAATTACTGCTTAATCTAATTCAAAGGAAGGAATTCATTTTTAATTTTTATCCTATTATGTAGTTAACATCTGAGCCAATTGCATTTTTCTACATTACATCTTAAACAATTAATCTGCTTGCTGATCAATTGAAGTCACACGTGTAAAAACCTATTTAATGCTAAGACAAGGCCTATCTATCTTATTTTATTTCAAACTGAAGTTGTGTCAGTACCTTCCACGCTGCATGCCAGGATAACTAGTAAGTCTTTTTTCCTCACTGCAGTAAAAGATGATATTCTCACTTTGTCTACATATAAACAGCAGGTATATATATTAGCATAAAGCAAGTAAATACCAACTAAGAAAGGATCATAATTAACCATAGTAGAAAAGGCCTTCCTCTTCACATTAAGATCAGTGTATTTCTTTCTTGAGCATGCATGATCACTTAATGTGTGACACTTGAAATAAATTTTCAAACGTTTATGATTCAGCATTATGGGACTGGTCAGACACGTCTGTCTTCCCCTCTACACCCTGGCACTAATGTGCGCACCTCCCTAATCTTCACATTGTCTGCAGGTGACAGCAAGTGAGGGAAGGGCACACCTACTGTTATTACTCTAGGTCTCTCTCAAAACAGCATTGTCTCAGGCTTGTTTCAAACTTCACCGGAGTCCAGCAGTTTGAGAAACATATTCAAACGTATCTCAGAAGGACAAAATGCCAGCCGGTCTCTGTGGCACTTGGGACATCATCAGCAATGTCAACTTTGAGGGCTACATGATTGCACTAGGTAAGTTCTTAAAGCGTGTTGTGTTAGTCCAACAACATTCTCTAAATTAAATCTTAACAGAAAGATTTGTGATATCTGCTTTTCTATCTGCAGATACACAGTATTGTGTGAAATTCACTGGCACTATGGGGTGAAAAAAATATTTAGCTGTTCTGTTTGATCACTGCTGTTTATGGTATGCATGGGATTATGTGAGGTTAAAGGTGTGCCTGTAGCCTGTGGGTGCATCTGTACTGTAGCTTTATAGCTTGTGCATTAAGGTAAAACATACTGATCCTTTCCAGGTATCAGCCCTAACTTACGAAAGATTGCTCTGAAGCTGAAGCTGAGGAAGGTGATTGAGCAGCAGGGAGACCAATACATCATCAAAACCACCAGCACCTTCCGAAACTACACCATATCTTTCAGAGTGGGTCAGGATTTTGAGGAGCTTACCAAGGGACTGGACAACAGACATCTCAAGGTGAAGCTGAATGGCAGAACTGTATGTTAATCCAGAATGCTGCAGCCAGAGTTTTGACTGAAATTAGCAAGAGAGATCATATTTCTCCTACATTAGCTTCTCTCCATTGGCTCCCTGTTAAATCTAGAATAGAGTTTA
>JAUMHL010000028.1:11324300-11347837 GCA_032362345.1 Sandelia bainsii | reverse complement strand
GTAAAGTGCCTTGAGATGATCTTTGTTATGATTTGGCGCTATACAAATAAAGATGAATTGAATTGAATTGAATTGTGTGGTGAAAGTGCTAAGAAGCATTAAGTGTTTTGTAGATTGTACAGTGCTGCACCTTTTATATGGGCTATTAAAACTGACTTCTTCTCTACTACCTGGGCAGTCGCTGGTGACATGGGAGGGTAATAAACTGGTGTGTGAACAAAGTGGAGAGAAGAAGAACCGAGGCTGGGCTCATTGGATTGAAGATGACAAGCTGCATCTGGTAGGAATATGAACATGGACTTTTTAATCATATTTGTTTTACATAATGCACCAAACTGAAATAACTTAAATGATTTTAATTACAATTCCCTCATTATAGTCTTGTACAAATTAGTGACGTTGTACTGCATTTCTGTTACCCTCAGGAGCTGTACTGCGATGGAGAAGTCTGCAGTCAGGTTTTTAAGAAGAAAGTGAAAGAGTGAAGAGGAATTTGTATTTCAAAAGTTGTATTTCTGGAGAGGTTACTTTGTAATGAAAGGCATCATGTGCCAGATCCAATAGTCTGAATAACAAAACCATGCTACTTGTTCAGTTTGAGGTAGTTTTTTCTTTGTAATGTGTCTTCAATGCTGAGTCCATGAGAAAATGTCTTTCGTGTCAGGGTATGGATATACGCCACTAGATGGCATTATTTCATTACTTTTGTCAGATGCTCCTCTACACTGGTATGTAGCTTGATGGTGTTGTCCCCAGTTTTTTTTTAAACCATCTCTATCAAACATGTTCAGGAGTCCTTTCAGCTGGCTGAAAGAAATGCTCTTCAAATAAGACAAATCTTAGATACTGCATTTTTTTAACACTGGCTGGTGCTGTCCATCTAAAAAACAAAATGTGAGGTGATATTTGACAGATGAAGTTGTTAATTTGTGTGTAATAAAATTGGGTTTTTATAAAAAAAAATCTGCCTTTTCTAATCGTATTCTATTAGCTCACTCAAATCAGGCTGGTGTCACCACTAATCCCACATATCATAGTGAGGCAGGAACGTTGATATAATATTAAATGATAAAATGAGGCACCTAGTGTAAATTGAACAGTAGTTAATGATCCATTTATAGCTACTAGTGTCCAGTTTAATAAATAACCACAGCGTCTATTTATTTTATAAGACAGGAAGGGAAACATGAATATGCATCAAATTAGCTAAAAAGCAGCTAGCTAGCTAACAGTCAATCCTTTAGCAGTACAAACCATTAGACTCACATACATACATGTACAACATTGTTAAGTGTAGCTACTGTGCATTATGAAGTTTTGCACCTCCTACTGAAGCCTCTTAAGTCACGTGACATTATGTAGAACCAAAATGGCCGCCGTTGTGTTTTGACGTATAATAGCTAGCTACTTTTCTTTTTGTTTCATTCTTGGTAGAAAACTAGTAAACGACAGAGTTGTTGGAGCCAGTGTATTGTCCATTCTCCGTATACTAGAGTCCTAGTTTTTATCTTGAAGACAATCAAGGCTGACACATATTTGTTGAACGAGTTAGACTATGCATATTTAGTTCTAAAACAGGCTAGCTAGCTGGCTCTGGCTGGCACATATTAAAGCGGTTCAAAGTGAAATAGCTAGCTTACTTAGCTGCGATGGAGGAGTTGAGCGCAGACGAGGTAAGATGACGCTCATAATTAGTACCGAGAAATAATACAGGCATGTTGTACTACCATTAAAATTCAGGCGTAAGTATATAAATTATTTGCACGTAATGCCAAATTATCGTGTTACTAGCAGACTTGCAAAAGCTAACTCACAGACTAGTATAGTCTAAATTGAAGAGATGCATCCACGACAAAATCTCACATTTAACGTTAGTTTAACACCAGCGTACACAAACTCATTTTACCGAACGCGATCCACAAAATGTATATTTACAGGAGTTAATTAAAATAACCAAATGGCCGAAATACAAGTTGGATGTTTCTGTCATCGTTGTCACTACGCTAATTCAGTTTAGCTTGAGCTCAGTGCTATCTAGCTAACGTAATACTACAGGCTGTGCACAAGCTGGCCCATGGAAGACACTGTTTTCATGTAAAACAACTAAAGTCCTATAAATGCATACAAATAATTTTCATCTGACACATGTTTTTTCGTGTTCTATTGCGATGGATAATGTTACACGCTGCCTGCTGGTTTGATTTGGCATGTCTTCTTGTGGGTAGTTAAGCTAGCTGACAGTTGCTAACGTTGTTTTGCTAACAACCAAAAATTAGCCTGCGAGACGACTCAGCATAAAAAACACACCGGGCCACCATTGTGCAAGCATTTGTCGGCCGACTCTGTGGACACTGTACTGCTGTTCTCCTTGAACCATACGCGACATTTTATAAAGTATTCTTTCATTGTTCCTTTGTGTCTGTATTTAGCTATTCAATCAACTCAGCCGAGTGTACGGTAGATTTACTGTTACGTTAATTGTTTAGCTCCTCAGCTGAGTTGTGACGATTAGTGCTCACGTCTTACTTCTGTTTGTTCTGTTTTTGTATTTTTTTACTAAAAGTGATGAATGAAAATCAATCACTTTGTTATGGGGCTAATTATCAAATAATGAAAATTAACACGCCATAAATAAAAAACATGGCAAATCATTACATTTTCAATATACATTTTAAGTCTAATTATGCGGGATTTTATATAGCACTTTGAATGAATATGTAAGTCTGCTGGTATATTCATTCAAGATTCGCAGAAGGCGACTGGCACGACTGGCAGGGGGACAGACGTCGCAGCCCAGCACCCCCCTCAGCACACCCCTAACATCCCCACAGAGAGAGACTCCACCTGGACCCCTCCCTGGACCCTCAGGTGCAGCACCCCATCCCCTGCCACCAGCTGCCTCTCAATCACTGGGTCTCAATGTCCACAGTAGTACTCCTGCCACATCCCCCATGGGCACCTCTGGTAAGAGCTGAATAAAACCTAAAGACTGTGGGGTGTGTGTGTATTCATTTTGTATTAATTACTGCAATAGCAAACAAAACTTAAGGTTAAATGCATATTCACAAAATGACCACAGAATATCACAGGTCTTTTTTATATAATTTTCTTTTGAAGGAAAGGAGTATGTCCATTGTAGTCTTTAATTATTTCATAGCATGGCCACATGCTTTGCTCTTACAAGATCTGATAATTACTTTTATTGTAAATGAGAGAAGACAATAGTGACATGTTTCAGTTTTCCCATAACACATTTCATTGCAATTGCAAACAAAACTTAAGGTTAATCATTTGTCTTAATGTTAACATCAGATTAAATCCCATCAGAAAGTTATAGTTGGTAATCTCTTTTATGACCTATAGTAAACCTCTATATTTCTACTCAAGTAGTCCTATAACACATTGTCTCTGAGGTTTGGAAGATGTGAGTTTGAGCATAATAATGAAAGGGATGTTTGTATTTGTGATGTTGCTATTTGAACAGCAAGAACCAGTGATAAATCCTGAATGACATCAGCAGCAAAAGCTTGTTATCACTGTCCCTGTTTGACAAGCGTAGGCACTGATGTTCAGAATGAGCATTGATGTATTCACCCATGCACTGCTCTCTAGAAAATACACTGGTAAGCCTTGTATGGTGCAGTGAAAATTTCCTGGTATTTGTTGGTATGCATAGATTTTGTGCTGTTGGGTTTTTGGGGGGTTATGCAACACCCCATGACATGTTCATGTGTTTGTTTTGAATACCTTCATTGATACAACCATGGTACACAGTTTTTATTTGACTTAACAGTTGGTAATGATATGATAGTTGTGCATCCAGAAGAGAGTTGTTAGTTACAACCCTTTTCCACAGCAACCTCCTGGGTGTTAATCAGCTTTTTCTCTCCATGTTTGCAGCAATCAGGGCTTATAATGGTATGGCACATAATGTTGATCTTTAAAACACCAGTCTTCACTAACTCAGTGTGGCTAAACCGTGGTTTTGTCCATAAACAATAGTCCTGACATAAAATCTAAAATTTAAAATTCATACTTAATGTCTAATCTATGTAGTGTCCATTAAATAGATGATTTGTTTTAATAACTATTATGACAACAAAGTTTCTTCATAACTAAACTGTACTGTAGCCATATATAACTAAATAAGAGGTGGCATGGTGGTGTAGTGGTTAGCACTGTCGCCTCATCGCTACCTTCCTCTAGGAGTTTGCATGTTCTCCCCATGCCTGCATGGGCTTCCTCCAGATACTCCAGTACTAACCCCTTATTCAAAGACATACAGCTAAGTTACTGGTGATTGTATAAACTGCATGAGGGTGTCAATGTGAGTGTGAATATCTGACTCTGGATCACAGCAACCTCACCACTTGGTGATTGGGATAGGTTCAAACACCACCACAGCTCGTTACAGGACAAGCGGTTAAGATAATGCATGGATTTTTTATAAGTGCTTAGTTGTGTTTTGCTTTTCAGGGGTAGCGTATGGTAGTCAGAGCAGTGAGGGTGTGAGCTCCCTATCCAGCTCTCCCTCCAACAGCCTTGAAACTCAGTCCCAGAGTTTGTCCCGATCACAGAGCATGGACATTGACACTGCCTCCTGTGAAAAGAGGTAATCTACTGCACACTCCAAAGGCTGTAAAAAATTACAATGTTTAATAATACTTTACCTAAAGTAATTTTGTTCTGTAATTTTATCAAATAGTTTTCTCCTGAAAATGTCTTTAAAAATATGTTTTTTTCCATCACAGAGATCATTGGTTGTGTTCAACATAAACACTATTTAGTTACATTGCATTTCAGTGGTGACCAGTTTAATATTTCATATCAAAAAATAATACTGAAATGCATGCAGCAATGCTTTTTTATATAGCTTTATTTTGAAGGAAAGGATCATGTTCGTTATAGTCTTTAATTATTTCATAGCATGGCCACATGCCAATTACTTTTATTGTAAATGAGATAAGACAATAGTGACATTATGTTTCAGTTTTTCCATATTTCACACATTTCATATGGACCTTTGAGCCTGGAGTGTTAGTGGTTTGCATAGAGATGAAGGGGCTTATTAAGCACTGCATCTCTGTTATTCCAGCATGTCCCAGGTGGATGTGGACTCAGGGATAGAGAACATGGAGGTGGAGGATAGCGATCGCAGGGAGAAGAGGAACTTGACTGATAAGGTAAAAGCAGCAGAAAACACTACTCAAAAGGGAGTGTCTTTTATGTTTAATGACTTGATCTACTTGACTTTGATCATACCTATCGTCAGATCAATTGAGTCTTTAAATGAGTAAATCTGAAAAAAGTCTTTGGGTATTTACAGGAATGTAACTGGGGACTTTCCATAGACGCTGTTCTTTCATTTTCATTTATTTCAGTTCATTGATACCGTCTCTTGATAGACTGGACTGGAGTGTCACGAGAGTCATAGTAATGCTAGTCTAGTCGGCATTTACTCTGTAAACAACTCTAGATTGTGGTCAAGTCCTCACTGTTGCTTTTGTTTACTCAACTCAGGACACCTCTACAAACTCGGATGTGTCTGAAGAACAGGCTCTGCAGCTCATTTGTAAGATCCTCCGCGTATCATGGAAGGAGCAGGATAGAGATGTCATCTTTCTGCCTTCACTGGCTGCAGAGTTCCAGCAGAACCATAAAGATGGTATGTGACTGAATAGCATCTTTATCACTGAATGAATTGAAGTGAATGAAAGAATGTTTTTTCTGTAAAAATGTTTGGTTTTTTTTCCCCAAACTGGCAGGGTATTGCATTTAATAAATCCAATGTTTATTTCTCCTGTAGTGTACTCTGACTTTAAAGACCTGATTGGCCAGATCCTGATGGAAGTCCTAATGATGTCCACACAGTCACGTGTCCACAACCCCTTCGCCAGCTTGACCGCCACCTCTCAGCCAATTGCAGTAGCCAAATCTCCCGATCACCGTCTGACACTGGTGCAGCCCTCCAGCCAAGGTGGCAGCCCCATGGGCCCCAATGCAGGGTCCTTTGGAGCCAGCTCTTTGTCCAGGCATGTACCCGAACTCAGTTTTGTGATCTATGAGAACCCCTAGAAACATATCAAGCTGTGTATTGTGCTCGTTTTTTTTTTTCATTTCAGTGTATGATTGCTAGATAATTTTTGCCAATGATCACCTCAACAATGTTGTCCACAGTCTGTATGGATGTGTTAGTCCTCACCCGATGTCTTTGGATGCAGCCAAGAGGTCCTCTCCATCTCTCCCCACCCCTTCTAGACCCTCTGAACCTTCTACACCTTCTACCCCACAATTCATTGTTCCCCCCAGCCCACCTGCTGCTGCTCCTCCAAGACACTCTCTGAACACTCCTTCTGCCCCCGTTCCCATCTCCCAACGCTATCGGCCTTACTCTGTCACCTCTTCCTGGGGGGCTCCTTCTCCAACTAGCCCAGGTCACAGAGGATTCAGTTTCCTTGGGCCTTCTCCAAACCCTGCAGGGCTCTCTGTTCCTCCCAACACTCCAGTTTGTGTGCCCCCACCCAGCCCTCAGTCCCTCTCTTTGAGCTCACCTAGGGCTCGTAACCAGCCCTCTTCAACACCCCCTAGTATTGTACCCCCTTCTCCCAGCTCAAATACCCGACAGACTGCCTTTGGTGCCAGGATCCTACCATCTAGGTATTTGCATGGTTGTGGTGCACAGGCAAGCAAAACATACTAAAAACCAGAACTTTGTGAAACACCAGATTTGATGTTGGATGAGTTTTTCAACTAGATTCCTGGCATTGTATCTATGGCACATAAAACTACATTTATTGCCATCGATTATCAATTACCTGAGATTAACCCAAACATATAAGGTGTTCAGGCAATTAACTGGTGCATGTTTTTTTGTTGCAGCATTAAGGCTGCTTGTTGCTAATGTGTATAATTTTAAAATATCTAACCCTTTTGCAAATAACTAATACTAGATATATTTAAACAGACATGTTTAATATATCCTATATTGGTGTAAAAAAATCAAACGGATAAGATGTTGCTTACGCTTCTTTGCATTAGCTGGCACAGGTCAGGTTTTGTGAGTGATTGACACTTGGCTTAGTTATCAGTTGAAAAAATGTGACGGTGTATAAAATCTGAAAATAGAATGGCATTAATGAATATTAAACAGCACTAGTAATTGTCTCCAAGCAAGCATGCAACTCTCCAGCAGCCTTTTTAGTGTTTCTTTCTACTTTTCATGTTATTTCACTATTCCATATTTTTCTTCACATGTCCTCACTTCCCCTCTGTTTCCTCATTCATGCATAACATCCTCTTTTCTTCCAATGTTTCCCTTGCTCCTCCTGCCTTTTCCTCGTCACGGTAGCCCTTTGTCGTTGCTGTTCTTTGCCCTCTCTGATATATCTCAGGATAGCAGCGATGAAGATTCTGAGGAGGATGAGGATTTTTCACGGGTTCAGTTTGGGTCCAGGTACACAGTGTGTGTTAACCTGCGTGTGAGCGCTTGCACATTGATGGGCCCAGTGCATGTTTCAGTGGGACAAGGCGACTAACTGCACAAACACCAGGGTGCAGTGGCAAACGAAACTGAAACTGTGTGAAGTGCTTTAGCCGTATTAGTCATCAGAGGTTTAAAAGGCCAACTATAACTTTTGGTTGCTCATGTCATGAAGTATTAAATACAGTCTAAACAGATGATTAAAGTGCTACAGACAGCTACTGAAGAAATTGTCTTATCATTTGTCCTGTATTTTATAAGAGCAACTTAAATGGAAAAGAGTCAATATTATGTAGCCTGTTAAGTACAGCATGAGACTGCCGTGCAATGGCTACTCAATCTGAACTGTGTATGTTTATATATTTTATGCATGGAAGAAATCATGGGGGGAAGAGCTTATGTTTTTTATGGGTAATTATACTGCCTCGTAGTAAAGCATACAAGTGAAGCCAGGTTAGCTTCAAAACGGCAAAGCTCATTTCATACCTCTTAAATGTTGTTGTGCTTTGAAGCAACTCACAACACTAGATTTTGCTGTTACAGCTGACCATTAACAGCAATATGAACTCATGTCTTCACATCACATTTGTCATTTAAATGTTGCAAGCTGAATTCTAACATTGGCTTCAAAGACTTGCTGCAAACAGCAGCAGAATATTTAATATTTTTGATTTAACTTTTTTCTTTAGAAAGAGCCTAGTACTGAGGTGCTGCAGTGTTGTCACTAATGCCTTATAGTTTGTTTCTTTCAGGACCTTTGAGAGTGGGTTTGAGATTGTTTACCATAAATACATGATAATGTTTAATGCTAAAGGTATATCTTTCTGTTCTGTGTTGTTTTCTGTTATATAATGAGCCCCTCTCTATCTTTGTTTCTGTGTTTACCTTTCTGTTTATAGTCTTGGTGCATGCGGAGGGGGAATGTCCAGTGATACAGCTAGCGACCGTTTTACCATTGAAGCATGCAAAGAGACAGAGATGCTGAACTACCTCATTGAGCGTTTTGACAGTGTTGGCATGGAGGAGAGGAAAGCTCCCAAGGTAGCTAGTCGTCTAACTCAAATGAATATAAATGTCTCAACCAGGTTTTATTCAGATTTCCTTTTAGTGAAGAAGAAAACCTATGTAGACATTAAGTCAAAGCTTTAAGATTGTGAGATCATTAGTGTCCTAATAATCCTTCTGATAGTAAATGAAATTAAACACTTTTTACATTATTCACCATTCCTTTTTGTTATAAATGTCCTGAGGACAGAACGGTCTGTACTTTAGAGGCTATCTGCAGGCCTGTTGATCTAGTTGAGCCAGCTCACTGTGATTCAAGTCTGGAGAGCGATTCTGTGAAATTGACAGCATACATTTAATCACATCTCATTTCTCTCATCTCCTCTCTTTCCTGTTTCTTTCTTAGATGTGTAGCCAACCGAATGTCAGCCAGCTTCTCAGCAACATTCGCTCTCAGTGTATTTCCCATGTTGCCCTAGTTCTGCAAGGCACCATGACCCAGCCTCGGTAAGCAAGCCAGCAGTACGTTGTAACAATCTGTGGACTATTTTCTATCTTAGTGTCTCCCATTATGCTTCTGTACCTACTGTTCTTTTTCATTACTGTGTCTCCATAGCAACTACTCTTTCACCGTGCACACGTCATTTATTTATTTTCACCACAGTGGTTTTCTGACTGTTTTTTACATGTAGAAGCCCTCTCCAGCAGTCGCTACTGGTACCTTATATGCTGTGTCGGAACCTTCCATACGGCTTTATTCAGGAGTTGGTGCGCATTACCCACCAGGAGGAAGAAGCATTCAGACAGGTGGGAAGCCCGTCTGTCCATTTTTGAAATATAATGGTTATGTCACTTTTGTAAGGTGAAACCAGCATAGTAATGGGAAAGAATCCTCAAACATACTCCTGTTCGCTCATATGGATCAATGGAACTGCACTACACTGACATTTTTTCTTATGAAAAATTTAATTCTAATTTAAGAAAAAAAATAACCACTGAGGGAGCAAATGTGATTAGTTACATTAATATCATCTGATGTCATTCACTCAACAACTTCACTGTAATGAAGACATTGCAAAAATTCAGGCAAAAGTCCATGTGTTGATAAGCACCTCTGTCTTTACTTTCAGATCTTCATTCCCATCCTCCATGGATTGGCTCTTGCAGTGAAAGAATGTTCTTTTGACAGTGACAACTATAAATTTCCTCTAATGGTAAGAAGATATTGTTTTTGCCTGTACCAAGTACCATACATAGTGCAACAGGGCTTAATGAAATTCTGCCAGCTTGTCAGACAACTTGCTATTCAGTAGATGAACAGCTCCAGATATGGAGTATACGTACTGCCTATGTGCAGAAAAGCATGAATAAAGAACAATAGTGTTGACAATGTGATTTTTTTTTTTTGTCTCTACACTGGTGTTACTGTACTATAATTTGATTTGGGATGTGTGATTTTGGTGCATTTACCTATTTTTCAGGACATCATTGTCATCTGAGCAGTGTACAAAAGGATGAATGCATTTATTTGTGACTTGTTACTTGTATGTAGTAAATAAGTATTATCTTCAGTCATCAACTAATATCAAAGTTGATGTCTTTAAAGTCAAACAAAACCATATTGATTTGTGGTCATAAAAATAAATTATGATATGTGCAAACAAAGCGTCAATTTGAAGAAAATATCTTTTTTTTTTTTTTTTTTAACAGGCATTAGCTGAACTTTGTGAAATCAAGTTCGGAAAGACTCACCCAGTGTGCACCTTGGTGAGTATACAGTTGGACGGTCAGTTGAAGCTACATGAGGGTACTTAAGTGTTCTTCATTATTTCCTCATGGCTCAAATTAATTAGGCAATATGTTTCAAATATCAAATATATTTCAAACATATAACTAAACTGTTCTGTCAGTTGGGTTTTTCCATGAGAGGTGTGATTTTTGTATGCCTGTCTGGCTATTGTCTTTGTTGTTTACACATTCCTCATACAAGCATGGCTACATGACATCAGCACGTGAGAATGTGCTCTGATTATTTTTATTATTGACACTAAGAATACTTCCTGGTCCACAGGACACAATAAAATTCCCCTTTGCATGAAAAAGGACTTGCTTATAGTAACATAATTGTTGCTTGTTACATGGGTTCATTTATTACTAACATAACTACTGCACATTTATTTCAAATTGCATTTAGACATTTAGCTTCTCTTTGTGACTTAGATTGAACGAGCAGGTAGAAATACTGTACTTTCCTGTGGACATTTGATGATGGGATGGTTACTAGACATTAAAATTTGTTAAATATTTATGTTTGACAACACAAAACCTTGTGGACCTGAATGCTATATATGTCTCTGTCATGGCTCCCCTATGCAGATAACGTCACTGCCTCTGTGGTGTCCCAAACCTCTGAGCCCTGGTTGTGGCAGAGAGATCCAGAGATTGTCCTACCTGGGAGCCTTCTTCAGCCTTTCTGTGTTTGCTGAGGATGATGTAAGTTGTCTGTCCCATTAAATGATGAACATTACTACAATCTGGTGCTATTGAATATATACTCATAGTTTAAGGTTCTGCCAAAAGCTGAGGAGTGGCTGTGAATGGAGAGCTGACTTGTTGTAATCATACTGCAAAAACAAAACAAGCAAATCAATTATAATGTGTTAATGTTTGTCTTCTCCTTTAGACCAAAGTAGGAGACAAGTATTTCTCTGGCCCAGCCATCACCATGGAGAACACACGAGTTGTCAGCCAATCATTGCAGCACTACCTAGAGTCAGCGAGGGTGGGTCTCCTCTTTAATTATTTTTTTTATTTAATAGTTATCCTGTCCATTGGATTGCTGTAGACTAATGTGCTAAAATTGCGTGTGATATTTTTCAGAGTGACCTGTTCAAAGTTCTCCATAACATCCTACTCAATGGAGAGACACGCGAGCTGGCTCTTAATTACATGGCCGCTTTAGTAAACTATAATGTAAAAAAAGCTCAGATGCAGGTGAGTCACAAAAGTCTGTCTTTATTAAAACAGGAAAATGTTAAGGGTTACCGGACTTACACATTAAGAGAGAGTTGTTTAACAACAGAAGCATATATATATGATAATAAATACTGATTTTTTTGGTGATTTGTCTTCATGCTGTATGTCCAGCTTTTGAATATCAATTTCTTCTTTCTCATAGACTGATGACAAACTGGTGTCGACAGACGGCTTCATGCTCAACTTCTTATGGGTGCTGCAACAGCTGAGCATGAAGATCAAGCTGGAGACGGTGGACCCTTATTATATTTTCCACCCACGCTGTCGACTTGTTGTCAGCCTAGAGGAGACGCGTCTAAAAGCCACTATGGAGGAACTCAAGAACTGGCTGACTGAACTGCGTAAGTAGACATAAATTAGAGTACATGACTTACATGATTGTGAGAGTTTTTAATTTTAACTGAATAAAAAATTTCTGTTCCATGTTCATTTCAGTAACTGTAAAGACATTGCTGGCTTTTTGAGAAATCTGTCAATTGCACATAGAGGAAGCATTTTGCATATTTATCAGTTGTCAGTGATTCATCAATGTGCAAAGATGCGATTAAATTTTTTTTTACCTCAGAAGTGATCAAGATAATCTCAGATTAATCATGCTGGTGTCACTGTTGCTGTATCCCTCCTAATTCTGCTTTATTTGGAGTCATCTATGAGTTAAATGTGCTATATATATGCTAGAAGTGAAATAATCCCCAAAACTTACCTTGCACAGTGATACTCACCTACACTATATTGCCAAAAGAATTGGAATGCTTACCTTTACACATGCAGGAACTTTAATGGCTTCAACTCTTCTGGGAAGACTGTCCACAAGGTTTAGAGGTTTAGGTTAAGGTGTAGAACCAAAGGTGTTCTGTAGGGTTGAGGTCAGGGCTCTGTGCAGGCCAGTCAAGTTCCTCCACAGCAAACTCACTCATCCATGTCCTTATGGACCTTGCTTTGTGCACTGGATTAATTGTTTTGGGGGGGTGTCCCAGTACCTCTGGCAATATAGTGTACGTTTGTATGGGCAGTAACGTTTGTTGGCAGAAGATACTGAGACTGAATCTGACTGATATGTGTTTCCTTACTGGAAATAATGTAGTTTCTTTGTTCACAGATGAAGACCCTAACAAATTTTCAGAGCCCAAGTTCCCCACAGAGTGCTTCTTCTTGACACTGCATACCCACCATTTGTCAATCCTGCCTGGCTGCAGACGCTACATCCGCAGATTGCGAGCCATTCGTGAACTGAACAGGTACACACAAACGCGCACACACACGCGTTCAAAATATACTCAGTCTGTGTGTTTTAATATTGTTGTTTTTCCCCTATTAGAACTGTGGAGGAATTGAAAAACAGTGAAAGCCAATGGAAAGATTCTCCCCTGGCCAGTCGACACAGAGAGATGCTCAAGCGATGCAAAGCCCAGCTGAAGGTTAGTTTAACATCTTTCTAGATGTGACAGTATTTTTTTCATCTCTTAGTTCACTGTATTTGGACATTAGAAGAGTTATACACATGACTGAACACTGAAACATGACATTCTACAACAAAACATATTTACAGAGTTGTGATTGTTATCATGTGTGACTTTGTCCTGTCAGAAACTTGTGCGAGCCAAAGCTTGTGCTGACGTGGGCCTTCTGGATGAGAATCTGCTCCGCAGATGTCTGCAGTTCTACAGCACAGTCATTCAGCTTATTCTTCGTATGGTAGACCCTGCCTACCCTGAGTGAGTGGCCCTGCCGCTGACAGGCCATACTAGTCTTGGTTGTGATATTTATGTACTGTAAAAGGAACAGATGTTAAAACACACAAAGGTTTTTTTTTAATCTTTTCTATCTGTTACACTCTCTTTCACTTCAGAGCTGATTGTAAATCAGGATCTAATTGCCATATTTTCCTTTATCCCTTACGCAGCATTAACATGCCACTGAACCCTGATATTCCCAAAAGCTTTGCTGCTCTCCCTGAGTTCTACATTGAAGATGTGGCTGAGTTTCTGCTTTTTGTCGTGCAGTAAGTTTATAGTTTAGTGCTTGGTTTACCCATGTCTTAACAATAAAAATCTTATGGATACGAGTCACTAAGTGTACATACTGTTATCATGTGTGTTTAGAAAAATGTAGTATCAAAATCTATCAAATAATACATGTATTATTCTAAGTGACAATTTCTTGCTTAAATCAGTGCCATCTTCTATACAAGGAGCTAAAGTCAAGACTGATTATAACCCATTTTCAGTGCAGCTTGTTTCATTCATTCCTATATGTCATCCTCATCCATTCTTCCAGGTATTCTCCCCAGGTTTTATATGAGCCCTGTGTCCAGGACATTGTCACCTTCTTGGTGGTGTTCATCTGCAGCCAGAACTACATCAGGAACCCCTACCTTATTGCCAAGTTGGTGGAGGTGCTGTTTGTCACGAACCCTTCTGTACAACCTCGTACTCAGCGATTTTCTGAAATGATGGAGAACCATCCGTTGTCCATCAAACATCTGGTTCCTGCCCTCATGAAGTTCTACACTGGTGAGTACTGTGTATACTGTAGTACTACGCTGTGGTTGTACCAAATGGGATATATTCTAGATAGTAATCTTAAATCTTAAAAAAGAATGGAGTAATTTCTGCTCCTTCATGATTGATTGATGATCTCCTCTAATTTTTCACTAAAATTCTATTTCCCTTCGTCAGATGTTGAGCACACTGGTGCCACCAGTGAGTTCTATGATAAGTTCACTATAAGGTACCATATCAGCACCATCTTCAAGAGCCTCTGGCAGAACATTGCCCACCATGGCACCTTCATGGAGGAGTTCAAGTCAGTTTGTTCTTTGACAAATATGAAATTTGTAAAATTATTTAAAGTAAGAATAAATAAGTGAACCTAACCTGACCTGTTTTGTCCTGTGTGTATACTTCCTTCTAGCTCTGGGAAGCAGTTTGTGCGCTACATCAACATGCTGATTAATGACACCACCTTCTTGTTAGATGAGAGCCTTGAATCCCTGAAGCGAATTCACGAAATTCAAGAAGAGATGAAGAATAAGGAGCAGTGGGATCAGCTGCCTCGGGTCAGTGTTCAGCCTCACAGGGACAGGGTAGTACGTGCATGTTTTGTGCTGTGACAAAGTATAATGCAGGTTTTAAATGATGATTTCATTCATTAAGGCAAAAAAGCTGTCCAAACCCGGTTACATTTAAATCATAATTTAAAAACGGCATTTTGTATTAACTCAGCTTATCTTTGTGTAATATTAAAATTTGTTTGATCTAAATCATTTAAGTCTGACAAATATGCAAAAAAAGGTGGAAGGGGACAAATACTTTTTCACAGCACTGTAGCTGGGGCATATTTTAACCTCACTTCTAATTGTTCTGAACTGTGAGATTTAGCAGATTTTTTTTTTCTCAGAATAGAACAGATTATCATGTATTTCTTGCAAACTTTCAGGAGCAGCAACAGAGTCGTCAGTCCCAGCTGACTCAGGATGAACGGGTGTCTCGCTCATATCTGGCCCTTGCCACAGAGACAGTTGAAATGTTCCACATCCTCACCAAGCAGGTCCAGAAGCCTTTCCTCAGACCTGTGAGTGCTACTTCCACTGGACATTTTTTTTTATGGCCAACTACTGTTTTCAGGCATTATAAGGGGAGATGTCTTCTCAGTTGCATAAGAACAATTAACGTTAGGGCAGCTTTGTTTACCTGGATTTGACAGTTTGAAAACATTCGTAATCAGTGCCGCCTTCTTCACACAGGAGCTGGGACCACGTTTAGCTGCCATGCTGAATTTCAATCTCCAGCAGCTTTGTGGGCCCAAGTGTCGGGACCTGAAGGTGGAGAATCCAGAGAAATATGGATTTGAGCCCAAGAAGCTCCTAGACCAGCTGACTGACATCTACCTGCAGCTGGACTGTGCTCGCTTTGCTAAAGCAATTGCAGATGATCAGGTTGGCACTGACATAGATAAAGTTTACACAATCTCAATCTATCGTGTTTTCACTAAAAGATTAAGCGTGACTTAGTATACAGAGTGCTCTGTCACTCTAATGATAATGGTCTAATGATAAGGTGTTTTACCATAGAACTTATACACTAAAAAACCCAGTTGCAGCTTGTTGACACACATCATCACAACCTATGAAATAATTTGTACACATAACTGTTTGCTTAAATATGAGGACAGTGATGCTCTCCTCTTGCGGATTCCTAACCATTTTTCTGTTTGTGTGCAGAGGTCGTACAGCCGTGAGCTCTTTGAAGAAGTGATCTCAAAGATGAGGAAGGCTGGTATTAAGTCCTCCATTGCAATTGAAAAATTCAAGCTGCTATCAGAGAAGGTGGAAGAAATAGTTGCCAAGAACTCACAGTCTGAAATGGACTATAGTGACGCACCTGACGAGTTCAAAGGTGTGTGTGCGCATTTGTTCAGTGTGTATAAGCAGCATCGGTGAATGAAGTGATAAATTAGCTCAGAAGCACCGGATCCTCTTCTGTTCTTGTCTCAATGTTTTTAGGTCCATAAGCCTGGCTTTCTGTCTGCCTATTTAGATAATTAAGATCTCCAAATCATTTTTTTTTTTATACATAAAATTATTTTTACAATAAGTCAGAACATCAACTGCAGTGGATGGAAATATTTATTGAAAGTTTTTATTGATGTTTTGTTTACCCTAAACCACTTCCAGGTGGTCTTTAGCCCTAAGCAGAAAAGGCACTTGCTTAGAAATCTGGTGTGACCTCAGCTCAGTCAGTGTAGACAGACAAGATCTTCAACAGCCTCTGTTGTTGAATTCCAGACATTTGCAGGGATTTTGCAGCTCATAGAGGTCACATAGATGACTTAGAGCAAGGCTGTCCTGTAACCACAGTCTTAATATAATCTAGTAAGGGAACATGGCCCACATACCTCCTTTGATTCCCAGATATGCCAGCCAACAAACCACAGTTGATGGGAGTGTGCCATACAGGAGACTAAAGTATCAGCTTTCTATGTGGTTAAAAATTCCCACACCAGGTTTTATTTTTGTAACTCAGAAGCCTACTGTAGCAACATTGTGACTTTTCAATCTAGGGCCAAATTTATTGAATGCTCTTACTGAGGTTTTATTGCATATATTCTTTAATGGTGTTTTGGTAAGTGCATCAATATTGCTGTCACATAAAACGTATAACTTTGTCAGGATTTGCAATGGGACATATGGCTGGCTCGCACTGCCATTTTTTTCATGAAGACGTGATTAAATTTGGTTTTACTTTTCTCATAAAAAATTTTTTGTTTTGTTTTCTTGATTAACTCTTAATGTAACAACAATAATTAAGCTGAGAAGGTAGATTAACTAGAAGCAAATCTCTGTTCAGGTGTATGCACAACATTGGAATACTAACCCTTCTCCAGGAGGAGCAGCTTAGTAAGCAGTTTGTTTTGCCTGTTTAAATAAACGAAAATGAAAATGGGGATTTGATGACTGTAGCTTTGACTTTAATGAAAGAGAGTTGCTGGATCTTAATCCCCTGAAAAATGTGTTGACTGTGTTATAACAGACCCTCTGATGGACACACTGATGACTGACCCCGTGATGCTGCCTTCAGGGAACATCATGGACCGATCAATCATCCTGCGCCACCTGCTCAACTCCCCCACTGATCCCTTCAACAGGCAGCCGCTGACAGAGAGCATGCTGGAGTCAGGTAACCCCACCTTGATGCCTTTTCACCAGTGATTACATGTAAAGCTGTCCTGTTCAGGGAAGGAGAGAGTAAGTGCTAAAGTATTTTCTTACTAGGAACAACAAAGCAATTGTCCTTTTTAGACGCAAGACATTTGATTCTGGTACACCAATATGTAAAAATAAATTACAGCTTGTTAGAGTTTAAATGTCGGTTTTGTAGCTGCTCCTCACAGTCTGTTTTTAATTCTACAGTCCCAGAACTGAAGGAGAGGATCCATGCCTGGATGAGAGAGAAACAGGGCGGACGGCTTGTTTAAGGATGATGTCACAAACGACTGACCTGCTAACAGTTATTAAGGGATCTGTCCAAATCGCCTGAATTCAATGTCACTACTACCAATGACAAAAAACATTTTGAATGGAAGAAAAAGACCTGATTTGATTTTTATCCGCATTTACCCTTTTTGTCTCAAACCATTATCATGGTTCTAAAAACAAAACATAATAAAGTTAAGACTTTTAAGTTTTTTTTTCTCATGAGTTTGTGTGTGTGTGTGTGTGTGTGTATATGTATATGTATATGTATATATACATATACATACATCTCAAAATATATACATATATTTAACAAGAGTTAGTTAATTCATTATAATGCTGCAAGAATACGTTTACCACCAACAGCAGGTTTACCAGCAGGGTTCATACAGCCACTTCAGTAATGGTTTTCCTTTACAGTTCTCATTTTGTTTTGTAATACTGAATATTTTGGCTTTGTTAAAGACTGATAATTATTAGAGGGAAAGGGGGAGGGCATATGGGGGAGACTGGGTGGGTTCTGATTAAACTGATTATCAAGACTGTGACAATTTTAAACTTGAGTCAATGTAATGTATGCTGGTGTCCCAGAGTTTACACATGCACAGTTTGTGCTTGTAGACAAAAATCCATTCTGGGAATATCCATTAAGGATGTAGCTTAAACTAATACTAAATGTCACCTTCCTTTTGAGTACAGTAGGAAGATAAGCAGCAGTTTACCAAAATACAGTATGTTCAGTTGTTCCTCTTTAGTCATCTTTTCCCTGCTGACTTTGATAGGCTAAAATTACTTCTTGTGTGTGCATGGCCTCAATTCCAGATCCCCCTAAGCGCCTCATGGACAAATAACCCTCTTCAGGCAAAGTGAAATGAACATGAGAGAATGTAGCACCACCACCAGAAACATCATCTTAGAAGCACACCATTAAGTCAGTTCTTCAGAACCACTGACATTTTAAGATGGTCTCTTTCAAATGGCACTGTACCTAACTTGACCTTGCTGACCTTAACTGTTAAGGAAATAAGTTCGTTTAACCACACCTGTTTTGGAAGCTAGGATTTTGAACTGAAATAAATGATGATGCACATTATTTTGCAATTTGTCACTGTATTTTCTTTTCCACAGATAAGATGGCTTAATGTTTTTGTTTATTCCTGTTTGGTTAAAGATTGTATTGTTTTGGCTAAATCCTACATGACACACAACTACAAAATCTTATAGGTAAAGAGAGTAAACAAGGAGCAAATTCAGGTGGTTGATGACCTGCGACAATGAATAACACAATTATGATTAACATTACTCAGTTCAGACTGCAGAAATTTAGGTGATCAATGATTTTTTTTCCCCAGAGGTAACTTTTTCCAGCTCTTGACAAGCCAGAATGTTTTTTTAAATGTGGTTTCCAAAATGCATAAGCTTAGTCATTCTTCCACCGTAATTGTTATAAACTAATGGATTAAACTTGGCAACTGTCCAACTATTATTGGCAAGAGTGAAACGTGGTGTATATTGGTAAAATAGAACAATTTATCTTGGAAAAACAAGCATTGGCCCTTTAGTCACTGTGGAAGACGTGCACAATTGTAGTAAACCGCGGAGAAAAAAACTAAAACTATATTTATTTAAATGAGTGAATTGTGCAACACAGCTCAGATTGCGCATAAAACGTATTTTCTGATGTGGTTTTAACTTAGGTTAGTCTAAATATTTTGCATATATCATATCTGCTCCTGCGGGTATACTACTACATTCTACATAATAGGATTGTACATCGTGAAGTTAATGAGATGCACAGCAGTGTGCATTAATGTGAAATACCTCACTTCTCGCTAGACGGCGCTCTTTGCGACGACTCTGGGTGTTGCGGTGACTGTGGCGCGGGGAGCGGTGGGTAGAAATCCTGCAGTGTGGCGTCACGGTCGAAAAAAAAGAGAGATCCCACCCACTTTATCGCCTTCTTATTTTGAGCGTCGCCACTGGCTCTGCGACCAATTAGTCATCGGTGTCTCTTCGCTCATTGGTCGCTCAGGCTGCCTATCAACGTGGCCGAGAGGGAGTTGACGTAATCTCTTCGGTAAATCAAGGCGATTTATCAGTTCTGCTTTTCGCTTCTGTGTAGGGAGACGTCCGCCTTTTATCTGTGCTGGAAAATAAACCCGTCAAGGAGTCACTGGTTGCAATCACAGGTCCATCCGGCGGAGGATACCGCTATAATGGGTGTTTTTAGCAAAAGCGGACTTTGTATCAGTTTTCGTTCTCGCAGATTCTGATTAAAAAAAAACACAGCATATTTTGACGCCCGCCAGCTAACGTTAGTTCTCGCCCACTGTCTTGAGGTTTTGGTGTTGTCTTGGCGAGAGTTTTCAAACGTAAGTAAATAATTTCTTTATGTATATTTTAATATTTTGTAAGTGTTATAGGTTATTATTAATGGCAGCTGCTGGTGGCTCGTGAGCAGTTGTACGTATTACGTTAGCTAACGTTGGTCACAGACGTGCAAGTGACTCGCAGCGTCTTTGGACCATTAGCTATAAATTCCTGCTTCCGATAATAGTTTTATATTTCTAGCGTTAAGTGATTTGCAAAGTATATAATATTATTTGTTTACCAACACGGTGTATGGTTGGGTAGCTATGAGTAACGTTGTGTGTAACGCAGACACCGGGGGTTAGTTAACGCCAGTTCCGTTTCATAGCTGGATACTGAAGTCACACTCGTTAGCGTTTTATGAGATAACGTTGGCCTACAGTAAAAAAACAAAAAACATCTACCCATTGAAACACTCCACCCCTTTGTATTTAATATAACATTTCTCACACTCAGTGTGTTGTGTCTGTGCTGCTAAAATAAGCATGCAACTCATCCCTGCTCTGTCCCACAACATGCAGCAGCGGGGGATTAGCCTACTTCTTAACATCAGCGAATTTAATTTTTTAAAATGAAAAATGTAAGCTCTTTGTCTGCACAGAATGAACACTGCCGTATGTAGCAAACAGGCCCAGCTGACTGCCCCACCATAGACCGCATCAAATAGGGTAGATAGAATTTCATGGGCGTATGCTTTAGCAAGTATGGCTGACTGCAAGGGCATGGAAAAACATGAGATATTTGGGCCGTGTAGTCATGGGGAGAGGGATGTATAGCTTAGATTGACTGTAAATATATTGGAAATTTGTGTTGCAAGTAACATATATGTATGTAGCTGGATTATTATATGCCGCAGTAACATCTTTATCTGAAAATTGTGTTTCACACAGTGTGGAATTAAAATGTATATGCATCACGGTTAACTGCATTTGACAATTAAATGTTTGATCAAATATTAAAATGCTACAATGGTCAGCCATATTTGTTGTCACCACAGAGCCTTTTAAATTTCATTGTACTTGTACTACAGTGACAATAAATCTGAATCAGAACTTTCATTGTTTGACATTTTGTGATAATAGATCCTGAATTTTTGTGTTCTGACAGTTTATTCAAGTGAGAAATTGAAGACAGTCCTGCCTCATTTGCTTAATGCCAAATGTTCTGTTTACTAAGCAGATGCAAATATCTAATTTTGTCTGTTTCCTTTAGGAAGGATATACAAAAAATCTTAGTGGGGGACAGCCTATACAGCAAACATGTCTGGGGCATCTGTAAAAGTCGCTGTTCGAGTTCGTCCCTTCAACTCCAGGGAGATGAGCAAAGAGTCAAAATGTATCATTCAGATGCAAGGCAACACTACAAGTAAGTAGACCACTGGCATGCACACAACAACAAAATGTCTTTAATTTATACAGTCCTGTCTGCTAAGGGAGGTTTGCTATAACACACATGCTCCCACGTGGTCTTCCTTCAGGAGTCGTAGCAGAGAACAGTAGAATTAGCGAACTGAATAGTGGACGGTTGGGGACAAACAGCCTGAAAGAGAATAAAAGGCATACAGAGTGAAATTCCTCCTCCTCTGAAGGGGCCTGCATGCCTGAGGAGTCTCTGTGTGAGAAACGCTGATTGAGTTCATACTGGGAGACCAAGGAGTCACCACAAAACTTGGCCTGCCAACACCCCAATTCATCTAGGCTTTATCAGACAGTTGTTTTTCTAGAATAGTTGCATGTTGTTTTGTAGTTTGATTATGTTATCCATTTATACACAAGCAGTTTGTGAAGAGCTTGTAGAGGAATATAAAGTGTTATGGGTAGAAGTGAATTATATGCAAGATTCATACTCTAGCCATTAGTGGTTTTTACATATGGGATATTACTGATGCAATTTTCATAAAAATCTATATTTCTAATGGAAATATGGATGTAGTCAAATAAACTAGTTACTAAAGTTAGGATTTGCACTTGCAGACTGTATTGTGTAAATGTAATAATTTTATAAGTTATTCATCTTGTTGATGTAAATCTGTGACACCATCATCCACTGGTGTTATTGTGGGATCTGTGAAAATATATGAACGGATAACAATGAGAGCAGAATACCTGAATGTGTTTTGTAGTCTTGTGATTCAACCTGCTTACTTGTGACTGTGAGTCATCGGGTATCGTGAAGTGCTAGCTGCTTCCTTACTCATGCCTGTGCTACATGTCCCATTTCAGCAGGCACATGAACACAGTCTCTCTGACATTAGCATGGAAACATAATGACCCAGTGACAAGACAGCATGTGACGGCTGGAACCTGTTCTGTCAGCAGGCTCTCTTAGTTGCCTCAAGTTTTGTCTGTCAGTCTTACCGGGTTCATTAGACTAAGCCTATACGAATCTACTATAAGATTCCTGCCAGTTATGGCTTACTTGCCCTTTATCTCTTACACTCCACCAAAGACGAGCTTTGTGTCAATCCCCAGTACTTTTACTTCATATCCTTGGGTTTTCATTATGCCAATGTCATTCAGAGGTGCTAGAGGGTGACTTGTGGTTTGTAGCAGAACTGCAGTGGAATATGCAGTTTTTTGGGGGGGTAGTGAGTGAGTAGAGAAGAGGAGGCTGCAGTACTGCCTACTCTACCTCCTATCACATGGGCAGATTGCAGAACAGAAAGGGAGGCTGGCAGGCAGCCATACTTTCCCTTCATCAGGACTTCATTGCAGATGGTATGCTGTGAATGCTGTCTTACTAGGATGCTTGGAGGTTGAATGGGAGCTAGTATTTTAAACATGCACAGGTTTATACATTCAGTTGGGGTTATTTGATGTGCAGTGTGAAAATCTGACTCTACCTTTTCAAAGCTGTGAGTCACTGGATTTCGTCAAGCTGTTTATATCTACGTACCAAAGTCACATAACTTACATTTGTAGTCTAAACTACTCAGTGGTTTGTTTTGAAGGTTGAGATAGTTGCACAATGTGTAATAGATCGTCATCCTTATTGTGATTTTTATGATTGAAATGGACAGAATGGAATGATATTTTGAAGTATTTCTCAACTCTTGTGCAAAGCAAGTTTCTTTTATTTTTGACAAGTTGGTATTTTCTTTCACAACTATGCCACATCACAAAACAGATACATTTATTTATTTTTGTCCCTATCAAAGGCTATGTATCTATGACTCGTCACTAAGGTTGGGAACCAAAACTCAATTCCAAATTGGAACAGAATCCAAAATGTAAAGTACTAAAGTCAGTCGTTGAATCTCTGACATTTTTGGTAAAGTTAGGCAAGGCAGAAGAAAACACGATCATAGGGTTCCTGTATAGTAAAAGATTTCCTGCCTGTCTACCACAGGGCATTACTGCTGCTGCTTTAACTGCCACGCTGCAGCATTGAATGTTAAGTTAACAATCACACCATACACCAATAACAATAACACCACCGTGTGTGGCAGTTTGAGTCGTCTTACCTTAGGGCTGGGCGATATATCGATATTTTAAAATTATCGATATACACTTTCCGGTGAAATTTATGGAAAACGTAAAAAGTTCACACTACAGTGATATAATATCATGAAAGTAGGGCATTTAAGTAGAAGCACGCAATGGTGATTTCCTCATCTCAAACTATTTATTGAAACAAAAGCCAACAACAGTGGTGAGTATACCACAACAAAAA
>JAUMHL010000028.1:11258618-11324200 GCA_032362345.1 Sandelia bainsii | reverse complement strand
GGGGCGGTGAGGAGGAGAGGAGCAGGTTGGTATATGTAGAGGCAGTGGCTCAATCATCTGGAGGTAGTTCGGATTCCGAACATCAGATGAGCAGCAGAATAATGTGTTTTGTAGAGAATGCCGAAAACAAGTTCCAATGAAAGCTTTGAGCACTTCAGATTTTTTTCTCCATTTACAACAGCACCATGAGACGCAGTACGAACAGTGTGTTAAACTGCGTGCTGCCACCGTGGCCGTGAAGCCGCCTCAACTCCCTGCCCCGAAACAAACCACAGTACAAAACTCTTACACTCGGGGGGGAAAAAGCAAGAGGTGGAACGACATTACCAAAACAGTAGCTTATCATATCACTAAAGACACGGTGGAACAAGACGGCTTTATACGGTGCATAAAAGGACACTTTCTTTTTTTAATAACTCTTAATTGATTAATCAGCAATGCAGCTTTTTTTTTTTTGACAAAACCTATTTCATATGTGCCAAATTTGTCTAAACTGCCAATAGTTGTCATACATTAATAAAATACCTATGACATTTATAACATGTACATTTGCCCCATAGTTGTCTTTTTGTAATTACTTTAATGGATCAAAAAATATCGAGATATATATCATATATTGCCATTCAGCTTAAAAATATTGAGATATGAGTTTTGGTCCATATTGCCCAGCCCTATCTTACCTTATAGTTCACGTTTATTCCTGTAGTATCAAGGTAAAAATCCACAGCTCTGTCCAGAGTCCTCTGAGCTAACAGCTAGTTCTATTCTGAGCTAACAGATAGCTTGCCGGACATTTTGACCGGCAAGTTTTAAATGTAACAGTTTTTAATGGACTTTTCCGAGCCAAAACTGGTAATTACTGGCTAATGGAAACCCTACACTAGTCTGTAAGACAAGGGCTGGTATACTGTACTGCTATATCTATCTGTCAGTATCTACTGCCTCCGTAGAAGGAATAGTAGAATCTTTCAACTCAACCAAACATCGGAATCAAAACAAGGAATCAATTAGAACCAGACTTAAATAGAACTGGAATCAGAATCAGTGTTTTTTGAGTATCAAATACTCACCATTAGGTTTGAAAGTTGGTTATCAGATATGTGCAACTTGCTTGGTTTTTACTAAAATTCATATTTGTAACACTGGATTGACCATTTTTCACAGCATAAAAAGTATTTCAGCATACATTAGAAATTTGAGTCCACTATTAAAGCAAAATCCACTTCTCAGTTGTTTAAGTTTCTGTTTTTAGCATGTTTTATGCATATTTTGGTTCAATACACTGCATCAGTCAGAATCAACAGTATAATAGTGCTAGGCTAACTCTATCTGTGATATATCTCTGTGTGTTATTTTAGGGTGTCTGTGCTGATGGCTAAGGGGACTGAAAGCTGCCTGACACAAATGGGATGTTTTATAGAGTTGCTTGGTCAGCTTGTAGGTGTTCGCTAGGAGGAGGCCGTGACTCTCACCTTATTGTTGTATCTCACCCAAGGGCATATGTGTCCATCTACTGATGTGTCAACAACACAGAAAAATAGAGCTTGGGGGCAAGAGTAGGATATGCTGTTTTCCTCTCTCCTTTTCACCATGCATGGAGGGTTGTCAAGGGTAGGGTGCAGGCAGAGGAGCAGCAAATTGATTATCCAGTGTGCAAGAAATGTGTCCAAGGCCTCTGCAGGCAGGCTGGAAACAAGTAAAGGCCTCTTTCAGTAGAAGCTCTTAAACATACCGGAGCTAATGTAAAAATAAAAGGGTGGATCAAATGGGCTGTTGCATTAGTTAGTGTTGGTGCGCCAAATGTTGAATAACTCTAGGACACCCAAAGCCCGCATGTATTCTTCACATCAGTCATTGTCTTGTTTGGTAACTCTCTAACAGTGAGTCCCCTCTGGCAGTGAGCATGCACTCGTGTATGTGTGGCCAAAGATGGTCTGTAGGACTCGCACATTGCACAATAAAAGGAAGAGCTCTGTATATTAGAGAATGACGTCAACTTTTAGTGCAACAAATCTGCATTCAAATAGATGGCATGATCATTTTTATCCATTAGGAAAGATGTATAGTGTTAGGAATGGTATTCACAGATAGAACAAAGAGAAGGTCACCTTGTCAATTAAACCTTCATCTTTCAGATGTAGTTCTGCTGAGTGTCCTCTAAGTGTAAGCTAAGTGGATGGTGACCTTACAAAAACCTCATTTGCAGAAATTAGCTACGTTCTAGTGTTGGTAACACAACAGCAGAATGTGAATGAATTGTGGTCATTGATGAGTGGAGAGTAAGATGGGCAGCATGGTTTTGGACGAGGGATGGTCGTCCTGCTGTTGAAACCTGAACAGACAAGGCTGATCTACCTGATTAAGAGCAATAATCCACTGCCTTGTCTCAGGTCACCATGACCTGCTGCCTTAATCCCTGTGACCCTTGTAGGTACACTTACCTACATACGCTCAGGGTGTTCCTCACCACATCATGCTGAGATTGTTTTGGAGCGACATACATTTGCCCACATGTATTACTTACAGAGCAGACTCACACATTCCAAACTGCCCTCCTAATGAGGAGAGAGGACAGGCAGATGTCTTTCTCTTATGAGCTTATGTTGTGTCATGGCACTGTCAGACCAGATGCACAAATGCATGTTGTGCAGCTCAGCCAGTTTTCAGTACACCCATCTATTTATATATAATCTATATAACAGAAAGTGATAGTACCAGTTATTATAAGTTACATTGTCCTGCAATTTTGCAGTGTTTTCTTTATGAAGTGTAAATTATTTGGCTATATGTAGAGCAGGTGGATATTCTATAAAACCTTTTCATAATATCATAATAACCAGGAAGCGACAGTAATCTTATGAGTCAGAAAATGATGAGACATGCATCTATCACTGCCCTATCTCTTGTGGTTGTTTTCTATGCTTGGTAGTTAAGGCAACCATAACAGTCCTTCTTCTGCTGCAAAAATATCTTCAAATAAAAATGTTAGATTTCTAGTTTGCATTGAATGCTTGATACCCCTTAAAGATTTTGGAGTGTTGCAAGTTGCTGTGAATAGGTATTGTTGTAGCAGGTTTTAAAACTGAATAGTATACAGTTGTTGGTGCTGGGAGACTGCTCATGTAGGGTTAAAATGTATGTCGGGATGGGTGTTGATTCAGTTAAAAGTATTGTTATCAGGTTCTTAAGTCTTATTAGAGGTTCTTAACTATTGAAGTCTTGTCTGTAGGGCTCAACAATTAGTTTGTGTCCATCCAACAACAGGTAATAGCCTGAATTGACCTTTATTTTGTTTTTAATCAAAGATCCAGTTAAAAAAAAAAAGTTTTATTAAGCTCAGCCAGCATTAATCACTAAAGTGTTTGAGTGTCACTGACTCAGGTGATGATAAAGTTTATAATGAAAGACATTTTCATTAAAAAGAAACCACAACGTGGCACAGTAAGTGGCTGGATTCTGTGATGTAGGTGGTGTGACAGAGGTCAGGGGAAAGGGAAAAGTGACAAATTCTTTCTGTTACTAAACTGAGATTTCAGATTCGTAGCTGGCCATTTATAGGCTTCACTCCACAACATATGTTGACTATTCATCACCACCTACTCATTTTTTGTCTTTGTTTTAAGTATAGCCATATTTATTACAGTTACATGACATTCTTGCCTCAGTCACATGCCTCCTTGCTTCAGTGATGTGTCTGTTTACTTTAGCATCTTATTTGGCACTTGTTATTTGTAGATATCTAACGTGGAAAAAAGACTTGATAAATGTCACAGCAACAATGTCACACTATGGCTGTATAACTGTTGAATTTATTCTGCTTATGTAGATTAGAGAAAAGATGGTTCGATTGTCTGGAAGTTGAGTCATGGCAAGACCGACGAAGTTCTGTAGGGGGTTCGAGCTCGAGCGAAACGTTTCAACCTTACAAGAAAGAAGCCCAGTTGCCATGACTCAACTTCCAGACAGCTTCACCTGGATGACTGAGAATCTTCACAGACATGGTTTGATTGTTTTTTTTTGCACAGGATCTTATACATATATATATACTAGCCATAGTGAGGATTACACAGTGGCCTTTTTTGTACTTGCCTTATGTCATTGAATTTTTTCCCCATATGTCGTCTTTGCTAAATTTTATTCAGCTCATTGTTTTTCAGTTCCCTCTTCGTTCCACGTTGTGATGGGGATAAGAGAAACTGTGAGAAGCCTTTGGCAGAAAATGTGGGATATTAGAAAAGAGTATGGGATCGGAGCTGACTTGAGGGGGAGGGGGATGTAAATGCAGCAGCAGAGACAGTGAAAGTCGTGCATGAGCACTATTCACGTGTAGGCCAGCGTGAGACAAAATTACATACACTCACTCAGCTAGGGATGATGAGGTTTCAGTCATACTGGTGAAGGCTATGAAACTGCATTCATGCATTTGAGGTAAACAATGAAAAGGCAAAGCTATTATACTGTATGTATTTGTCACTTTGTTGTCATTGTGTTGTAGTTTGTACCTACACTGCAAAAAAATAACTGGCCGCCTCATCTCATTGAGGCACGTGTCACCAAATGAAATAAAGACATTAAGGCAAATCAATCTTAATAAACTAGCTATACAGAAAATATTTCTTGCTTTCTATAAAATAATTTAGAGTTCAATGACAAATAAATATCTTGTTTACATGTTTTTTTTTGCATTATTAAGTCCTTCAGAAAAACAAGCTATTGATGCTGTTAGGGAGATGTTCCTGAGGGTTTCACTTCGATTGGCTGCTTGTCTCCAGACAAAATAGATCCATTAGTGTTGGTAATATTACCAGAGATAAAAGGCCCACCATTAGCCCTCCCTCACATAGCAAGGTGAGTGAGGGCAACAAGACGGAGCTAAATTAGTCTGGTGAAATGCAGTCAAATCTAACCTAAAATGTGTCCCAATGTTTAAGCAGCACATACACTTGAAAGTGTTACAGAGATTGTCCAGCTTTAGAATTAGGTAAGTTTATATGTATGACCATACATGCTTTTTGATGTGTCTAGACACAGGGTAATGTAGGTAGGGTAATGAAAGCCAGTAGTTTTTTTACTTGTCTCTTTTGGATCATTGACATTGATGATCCTTGACTTGATGATGGAAGCAGGGCCTAAAAAGTAGATAATTGTTTGTTTTAATGTTATGGCTCTCCAGACTTGCTCCTCTTACCTTCTCTTTGGTTCATTGCCTGAGATGGGTGAAATGGCTGGACTTTCCCACATTCAAGAGTGAATGTGTGTGTGTTTTTTTTGTTTTTTTAAAGTTTTTGTGCCTTCACCGACACCACTTTCTTTGCAGACTGTATTGTTTGGTTTCCTCCCACAGTCTGAGGGCTGAATTCTGAGGCAAACAGGAGAGCTTTGCAGTCCAGGCACGGGGAGCTTGGTGGTGGGCATGATGCTTGCTTTGTATAATTCATGAGTAAGATGCGGAGGTGGGGTGTCGGTATATTATTTTTGAAAACTTAAGACAGAATAGCTGACCCTCTAACCTGGTTGGCTCCTGGAATTGTATCTTCTCCATGATGGAATACTGTCTGACATTAGCTTGAGGCATCAGTCAGTGCTTATTTTTTGGGCTCCATAGAACATCTTAGATGCAGTAATGATGAATCAGCATCTTTAAAAAATTTTTTAAGATGGGCATTGAACATAGAGATGACAGATTTTCTGATATCCATGTGCAAAAGATATATTCATGATGTCATGATGCTACGCTGCTTACATAAATCCAGAAAGCATTTTAAAAGTGAGAGTTCACTTTCTGAGGGGAGGGTAGTTGAGGAAATCCAGGTCACTGCTCTGTAAAATGGGTGCCTGTGGTGAGCAGTGAATGTAAGCAACTTTCGACTTGCCTTGTCTGCACAGCCTGCTCCAAACAGTTGTCCACACTATTCTGCTTGATCGTGTGATGACCTGTATGTTTTAACTATTTGAGATACTGTTCAACCATGATTTAAAACAAAAAACCAAGTTGCATTGTTTTTAAAGAAGAGAGTAACTTTGTCAGTGTTGATAACGGACTAAAATTAGATTAGATATATAAGATATATTGTGGATGAAACTTTATTTTTAATCATTTTCGGTTTTTGTTTCTTAATGTGTCACATGCAGACCCACTTCCCTAAACTTCACTGAGAAATTGTTGATCCAAACAAGTTTGAATTGTCCATACTTTAAGTTGTATTTTTAAACAGGAAAATACCAGACTCTTCTAAAGCTGTAGAAGTACTGCTATAGCTTTTCATGTCACAGGACGTGCTGGGAGAAACCTCCTACCTTTGATGCAGCACCTGCAAGGAGGAGAATATCCTCCTTGGACATGATCCATGAGAAGCGTTTCCTCTTTGAGCTGTGAAAACAGCTGACTCCTAGGTAACCATCCCATGTCATTTTTTAAGTGTTAACATTTTGCTGAAAACAACAAATATGTTCATTAGGCAGGTTTAGGTATGAGTCTGGAGTTTAGTTAAAACACAAGACATTAGACTTGTAAACCGTTGGCATGTAAGTGGGATATTTATTTATTTATTTTCAGCTCTGATTTCCTGTCAGATCTATGTGCCTTGTCGGTTTAACCCCCCCATGTCATCACCTGAGAGGCTGCCTGATATCCCTCTCTTTGTTATAGTTCTGTGTTTGTTCAGCTTCTGAATGGAGTCCTGCTGGCTTAGCATGTTTTCTCTGTCTGGTGGCTTCTAGAAGCCTCTTTAGTCCCTGTTATCCTGGACTCAGTGTGTCTGTGTGAGCTGCTAATATCAAAATGCACTCACAGCCCTAGCTAGCTATCAGTGTCTGTAGGCTGAGAGCAATGTATGGTTTGGCTACGAGTTCAGCGGAAAGGTTGGGGTGACTGAAATCTGCCCATTCCTTCCTGTCACTGACAGTCTGTCGGCATGCAAAGCACTAGCTGCCATCTGCTGCTGTATAAATAGACAGTAGTCAGAGCTGGAACAGCTGGCACGTAGGCCTGAACTGCACCCTTTCCCACTGCTTTCTAGTTAGACATGCAACACTGCCCATAGCCATTTTAATCTATGTATGTAAAACTTTTGCCTTTCCTCATGGAGTTGGTAAAACAACACTTAGTAGAAAAATCTTAACAAACCAAATTTAATGGTTATAAATCAGAGCTAATTTGTGGGTTTGCAAGCTCAGAAACTTGTAAATCTGAGCTTTCTGTTCAGTTCCTATTTGTAAAATTCTGTATTCATCAGTTTCCCCAATGGAGCAAGGAATTAGGACTAATCCTGTTGCCAAGTATGTGTGCATAAAAAATAGTGTGTTCTCTATTATCACTACATCACTTGTGTTTTCACTGCTCTGTCACTCCAAGTGCTCTGAGAAAATCCTCAGAAGTATAGTACTACTGCTACTACATTTCCTAAGTTAACAATTTTTGGACACCAGCTGTATTTTTTTTTTAAGAAAGTTAAATTAACAACTACATTTTTCACTGTAGTCTAATTGTTTTTATTTAGTTGGCTTAAATTACTTCAGATAACAGGGTGGTAAAAGGGTGGGGTAAGGCAGTGTGAAAAGGGTCATTGTTATACAGGGGACTGGGCACATAAAGCCTTGTCATAACAGATTACCTAATGTGTTTTGCAGGCTCTGTTGTCAGCTACAGTGCCCCACATTTAGTGCATTGTACTGTTGTCTTCCTGTGCATTTTCACCTCTCCTCTTTTCCTATTGGAAGAGAACAATGATATGATCATCCTTCTCAGTAGAAGGAGAGGGTTTGTATGTGGGAACTACTGTAATTTCCTTCCTTTACAGTGTCAGTAATTACTCTGATGGAGGAGCTTGTCTGAGGCAGAAATGTGTTTTTACCATTAATAGAAAGTCTGTTGTAGTTTATCAGTTGTTGTCAGTAATATGGATTCTTATGTGAAGGGTCACATCTCCTGACTAGACAAACTCATTTGCCTGCCTGGAAATTGGATATATTTTAATTAAAGGCCACAAGGCATCTCCGTGACCAGACGTGAAAGTGCACCGTATCCAAGGGTGTCAAGATACCCCGTGTTAGTTGTTTTGGAGATGTTGTATGTGCTGTGTTGTGGCTGCAACAAGCTCAGCTGTTAAATGTTAAATGTGCACAGCAGTGCTCAGACACTACTTTTAGCCTGCAGCTTTGAGCTGCATCCAGTGACATCTCTGTCACCTGTGCCGCAGCCTGGGCAACCAGGCCATCACACACTCTTTTCCAAAGTCACTGGATACAACATGAGACACAAGAGTGAGCAACCATATTAGCATTACTGTGGTACTGCTCAAACCGTTGGCTCTTGTCCACAGCTGCTTTGCTTCACCACTCATTCAAAAACTGTGACACAGGTGTGCAGCTGTAATGTTGTACAGAGATATACAGCATTAGAGCCATAATGGTCAGTCAGTCAGTTTTGTTGTTGCCATGGTGATATGACAAGACACACCAACATTTAAATCCTGTATATATGTCTCATGAAACACAACACACTTGATTTTTTTTAAATGTATTTCCTTGATAATATGCTAAAATGTCTATAATTCCTGAGAGTCAATTAAATTATGGTATTCTTCAGAAGTGAACTGTTACATCAGACTGCTGCACATATACATGCAAACCCCAGAGATGCTATTAAAATTCCTCAGTTTTGCTGAAAGAATTCTGCACTGATATTAATTATCTGAATGTATGTTTTAAGATGTTCCTTCATTTATTATCCTTTCTGTATTTTACACTTGCATTTGTTTAATACGTTCTTCCAGTGATGTTGGACAGACATTGATCAATTTAAACTCACAGTTATCAGGTCCTTAGAGGGTTACTGGAAGAGAGGTTGATATGTTCAGCCATTTTAAACCCTTTTTGTCTGCTACTGTGGGGCCAGCTTTTAGTCCCCATCTGGTGCTCAGAGACCTCCTAACAACCTAATTACTGAGGGATATCTTTGCTTTCCTGGGCAGATTGTAGGCCCCATGTTGAACTCCGGAGCACAAAATGTCTGCCGGCTACAATCAGCTGAGTGATGTTCTTGAGGTAGCAGAATGTGGTTAGTTAACTGGTATCCACCCTGCCTTGAAAAGGAGATCCCATGTGGAGTACCAGCATCCTATTAGACATACCCTCTGTACAACAGGAACTGAAAATGCAGAGCTATAGCATTTTGGAAAATAAAAGCACACAAATTGTGCCTTTCAGTGAGCATGTGGCTCTGCCTAAACTTCTTGTCTTGAGAGAATTGTGTTTCATGCGTAGTTCGTTATCTACTTATATAATCAAAGTTTAGTGTTTTTGTTACCCTAATGATGACAGTAATGAGAAAACAGTTCTCCAAGTTGCACATTGTGAAGTGAAAGTACTGTGAAGTTCCTGGTATTGTTTATCAAGTTATTTATCTGGCATAATAAGTAGGTTAATATCTTGGTTACAAATCCTAAAGCTTTTCACACTGTCTTTGGTATGTTTCAGGATTTTTAAATGATTAAAATCCTCAAATTATTGTTTGATAAATAATTGTAACTGCCCGTAAACCTGTATTTTAAGTAACTCTATCATTTCTAGATAGCAGTAATGGGGACTGCTTGAGGCGAGAGAAAACGGAACGCAATGTGCTGCATCCTCCTCTTGAGCCAAGTTGAGGTTGTTATGGCAACCAGAATCTGGTCCTATACCTGTTGCCATGGTTGAGGAAGACAGAGTGATGACGTTTATTAGACAGCAGAATGCATCTGCCATTTTAAGTTCAGGGTGTGGGAATATTTACTATAAATGGAAAGCAGAGGAATTCCTCATTGACATCTGCTTTTGTGACCAATACTATCTGTGCAGTGGTGCTCACATAGACTGTGTGTATAGGAGCAAGTGTAGAAGTGAACTCAGTGATTGATATTCAGTAGAGACAATGAGTCATTTTAGAATATATGGGGCACTCCTGTCTGATTTACTTAATCTCAGATGTCGGGAATAAAATTCACCTCATTCTGCCTCGCAGTTTAATAATATAATTCAACAGCTCATTTTAGATTAGACTGAAATTAGACTGCATATCTTTTGTTTGCCTTTCCATTCCTGTCGCTTACTGGGGGCCGATACAACAGTAGTTACAGTTTTGTGTGCATCTTTGACTTCAATTTACTTTGACAGACTCATGAGAAACCCACTCTTATGACGCACTACAGAGACCACATGGGTGAAGCGACTGTGTGCTCTGACAGTAGTGGTGTGGGCAATTGAATGAGACAGCCGTGCCACATCGTGAGCATGATTCACCTTTAGGAGTTGAGCAGTCTCCCACTATCTGCTACCATGTAGTGTGGCTGTGCCTGGGTTCATTTTTACACTGCATCATCCAGCCCATTACCAAAATGGGAAAATTGTCAGAGCAGATTAGAAAGCTCATCACCATGTTTTGTGTTGCTATAACACAGCTGTAATTCTCAGTATCCCTGGTTTGTCACAACCAGTCAACTGGCCTGTCATGACCATCCCACTGTCTAAATGCCCCACAAATGGCATGGTCTCATCTTTCTCTTTTTACTTGTATGTTGCCTCAGTGACATTGAAGGAAGATTTAGGCTGCCCCTTAATGAATTGCCAATGTAGATGTTACAGGAAAGGGGAATAGGTGCACTGGAAACTTGAATCTGCCTTCATTTCTTCATGTCCTGGCTCCAGTTTCCCTTGGGGAGCAGGTCAAAGGTAAAACTGGGCTTTATTTAGCCACCTGTCTTGCTGTATCTTCTTCCAGTGCAATACCCAATATAGACGCACTGCTCTGCCTGTGCATCCTAACCTGTTCTAATAAAGAAGGAGGTATAAAAAATGCATTATTTTCTACCTGTGCTAGGTCGTAGCTGTCTGGGTTTCAGTAAAATTACTTCTATAATCATCACATATTTAGCATGAAGCAGTTAATGCTCTGGTTTCTGAGGACACTGTGCTCTTCTGTAACTATGAGACCCATGGAGGGCGATATGCAATCCCTGTCTCCACATCTCCTGCATTATTGATAAGTGTGCTAAAATCCTCTGAACACATAAGGCACTCTGCCTGGGACACCTTGATGCAAAAGGCTCTCAAGCACCCTCATGTCAAGGAGGCAGTCTGGCTTTAATTTGCTCATTAGCAAAGAATTAGCATGAAACAATGCTAATTACTGCTTTGTGACTCCCACTGCAGATTTGCTTGGAAAGACTGAAAATGCTCTAAATACACAGATTACATTGTTCCTACTAAGATGCAGATGTACAGTCTTCCTTTTGTCCTGCCTTTGGTTTGTTATTGCTCTGTTTGGATTGTTGCTAGGCCTTTGAGCACACCCGCTACTCTCGTCTCTCAAGCCTTTATTTTAAACTATCCCTTTTCTTGCTTCTTCCTTTCCCTCTGCGTCAGTTCTAAAGGTGGAGGGATGCATGTGGTCATCTAGACTTTGCAAAATCATTTTTTTGGTTCCAGCACAAGTCCGCTTGGGTCAATAAAAGTGCGGTTTGTTTAATAGGGGGGGTTTGAGGAACAGTTGGAATATGGGATGTCTTCAAATATCCATAACAGTCAATTTTTCTCTCACATATCCATTGCACACTGTGGAAAGCTTGAACACTAGTCCCAGGGGTACCACCAGTCATGGTTGAGAAGGATGACATGCCATGTATGGCTGCAGATTCTTGTTCATTCAGAGATGTCTGTTCAGCAATAAGGAATAGCTTGGTAGCTTGGAAATATTGTGTCATCATGCCTTTTGAAGATGGTACACGAGGACTTGTTTATTTTGCTGTATTTTTATTGCAGGTGAATAATGAAGGCAGCAATTATAGATGGCATGTTTGGTAAAACTCAACAGTTGCAGTTCTCAAAAGAGTCAGTGGCTCATAATCCCTCATTGGTTCATGTGATTTTCATTTACAAATATATCACTGTTAGTGCTGATTGAGGAACAGGATCTTGAGAGACTAGTGTATTAATTCAGTGTATTTAGTAACCTTATTTATGCTGTTACTGTGAAGCTAAGCTGTTATTGGGAAGCTGGTGTTTGCTTTTGATAAAGACTAGAAGAAATGCATGAAAGGGAGGTGATAATATGAATTTTGTTCTTATTAGTACAAGTAGTTAGTCTAAGAGCTTTAGAAATGAAATTATAAAAACGTGAGAGTAGTTTTCTGTCTCATATTCACATTCAAACCAGATCACTATCAGCTACATTAATAATTTTGTTCCTCTCCCACAGCTATTGTCAACCCCAAAGCCCCAAAGGAACCAGCAAAAACCTTCAGTTTTGATTACTCCTACTGGTCACACACTACGGTAAGTTAGAACATTTTCTCTGTTTATAGTCCAGTGCAATAACTGAGATGAAGAAAAATTTATCTATTTAATTGTACTGTTACCATCACATACCACAAGTTTATTGAGCTGTTAAGTATTATATATTATTTTTCTGCCTGTCCCACAGCCGGAAGACCCCTCCTTTGCATCACAGAAACTTGTGTACAATGACATTGGCAAAGAAATGCTGGAACATGCTTTTGAGGGGTACAACGTCTGCATATTTGCTTATGGCCAGACAGGAGCTGGTAAATCCTACACCATGATGGGCAAGCAGGAGGAGGGGCAGGAAGGAATCATTCCCATGGTTTGTTCTTCTCTTAAGATTGTCTTTGCTCACTGTATTTTAAGTATTGTCTAATGCAGCTTCTTTCTTGTATTCCATAATATTTAAGTTCTTTTCAATGAACACACTAAGTCTCTGCCAATCATTCAGTCATTCTGTCACAATTCTAAACCAAAGTGATCAGACTGTACATACAACTCACTTGCAGTGAGATTGCTCTTTGCCTGTGATGTTTGTCTTTTTAATATAATGCTGTGGAAAAGTATTTGCCCTCTTCCTGTTTTTTTTTTTTTAAGTAATTGACATATATCAGTCTGGAAAGGATTACAAAGCCATTTCTAAGGCTTTGGGACTCCAGTAAACCACAGTGAGAGCCATTATCCACAAATGAAGAAAACTTGGAAGACCTAAATGGTTTGAAACATTATAATGACATTAATAAGTAGGGTGTGACTTACACCTGGTTCTAAAGGGCAGTTCTCCTTCCTGTTCATCCTACTGTGATGTTAATTTGCACCTAACATCTTTTTTTCCCTCTGCCTTTCAGCTCTGTGAAGATCTATTTGAGAAAATCAACGAGGACAGCAACAAAGAAGAGCTCTCCTACTCAGTCGAAGTGAGTTTAAGACTGATTTGGCATCTGTAACTTACATTGTTAGCCCCTGTCTCTGACTGTTGTGTTGGTTTGTCTCTAAAGAACCTTTCCTAGCCTGAGAGTGTATCTGGTAGTAGTCAGACATCAATCACATTGGCTGAAGCTTCAGAGATATTGGATTCCCTCAGCACATTCCTTAAAATCACACACTTTCTCATCTGGACAACAAAAGTATCAGAATACCTTGTGGATACACACTTGAACATAGTGTGATCTACCCACATTGTGCTATTATACAATTTATTTATTTATTTATTTTTTGTGATTGTTCCTAGGTCAGTTATATGGAGATCTACTGTGAGCGGGTACGAGATTTGCTCAATCCCAAGAACAAAGGGAACCTACGAGTGCGAGAACACCCTCTATTGGGCCCCTACGTAGAAGACCTGTCTAAGCTAGCTGTCACCTCCTACACGGACATCGCTGACCTAATGGATGCAGGCAACAAGGCCAGGTGAGCTAAGCCTTTAGGAAATTTGAATGCCAGATGTGTTATAAGAAGTGTTTTACATAAAGAAGTGTATTACATAAAATTATTTTCCATGGTTGTTGCCCACGTGTTGATCAAAGAACAGCTAGACATATTTAGCACACCAGAAATGTCCATGTGTTGCTTCCCTTCCAGATGCAGGTAGTCAGTATTTCTCAATGAAATACATGTGTATATGCTTGAGAGTATGTAATGTATGTGTATGATTTACTGGGTGTGCGTTTATGTCACGAGAGCTTCTATGAGGAGGAGTGCACCTTGCCTTTAACGTCCTGTGCTGACTCAGAAGGCTTATTTGTAGAACATGGTGTGTAAAACCTGTATCTCTCTTGTGAGTAGCCTCTGAGTGCATCCTGTGTATTTTTGTTTTGTGTCCTCACAGCACTATGAACCTCTGCTGCACAAAATAATCCCTTAGGTTCTATTTACTCTAATAGGTGTAAAACCCAGTGATTATATTGCATGTAATAGCTAAATTTAGCATTATTACAACTGAATAATTAAAGAGGGAAAATGATTGAAGTGCTCAGAAAAATGAGTTACAGCTATACATTTTTGTATTTCCTAACCACAGCTGATTGTGTTAACCTACAGAACTGTTGCTGCCACCAACATGAATGAGACCAGCAGCAGGTCCCATGCTGTTTTCACCATTGTCTTTACACAGAGGAAACACGACAGCGAGACAGACCTCTCCACAGAAAAGGTCAGAGGAAATGAGAACAACAGATACCTTCTGATTCTTAAATTAAATTGTGGACCATTCACACTTAACCATGCTTATAACCCAAGACTCTTATCCTATGCTGTTGGGAGTGTATATCTGTTTTTTTTCCTCACATATTTCTTTTTGACATAGATTTCTTCTCTGGTCCTTTAAGTCTGCGGTGGTCACAGAAGAAGAAAGAAATGAAGCCTTTTTAGATTTCACTTTAGCATTTCCTCTGACTGCAGAGAGACAAAGACTATTGTGTAAACACAATGCCCATTGTATTTAGCCACTCTATCAGATTTTACTGCCTAGCTGCATCTCACTTGACAGTAATGTCTAAATGTTTAGAATGGTTTATATTTCCTTCCATATATATTTAGCAGTTTGGTTTGTAAAGTATTTGAAAGTTTTTGGGCTTTTGTATTTGGTAGTCAGTGTTGTCATAGTTTTAGTAATGTTCTCATCTCCTCTCAGTACGTTATCATTCAAATATGAATTATTTAGAAGTGTGATGCACCTGTAATGTATTTTCTCCCTCCCTTCAGGTCAGTAAAATTAGTCTGGTAGACTTGGCAGGGAGTGAACGAGCAGATTCCACTGGAGCTAAAGGTACCAGGCTAAAGGTAATCCTCCCATCATCACAGACACCCAGCAGCTGCATTAATGAGTTGTTGATTAGTATTGATAACTATTGAATAATATTTTTGTCTGTGGCTGCAGGAGGGAGCTAACATCAACAAATCTCTCACCACATTGGGAAAAGTTATTTCTGCCTTGGCTGAAGTGGTGAGTGTTTTTGTTTGTTTTTATTTCTTTACTGTTCTCTTCACCTCCTCCTTAGCCTTTCTTTTACAATGGACAACTTCACCCTTACTTCTTGAGAAATTGATGTCTGCCTGGCATGCTGTAATATGTGCCCCTCTGTTTTCTCTTCACTTGTCATTGTAATGCTTGCTACCACAGGATAACTGTACCAGCAAGGTAAACCCTTTGACCGCTCAACCTTTAAACTGATTCCTTTCATGAGTCAGATTTGAGAGCCTTTTGCCCTGTGCAATGTTTAAGGTGCTTCACAGTGTTCAACTGAACCCGTCCTTATTATTTTTATCACCAACCATGCACAGGAACAAAGGCACATCAAATCAGACCTTTGCTCATTTTACCTGAAAACTTGTCCATTGCCTATGAGGTGTTTGTCATGATGCATCATAGTATTTTTCAGTCTCAACTTGCCATTCCTAATTTTCAGTATTTAAATTGAGCCTTATATCAGTTGTCACTTTTCTTCTCTGCACAATTAATGCTTTCTTTACTACAGAGCAAGAAGAAGAAGAAGACTGACTTTATCCCTTACAGAGACTCTGTTCTGACATGGCTGCTGAGGGAGAACCTTGGTATGAACATTAATATTAACTGACAAACAACCTTAACTAATGGCATACAATGAAATATAAGTTTGAAAACTGTGTAGCAAATACCTTACTCCTGGACAGCAAGAAAAATTTAACAGTCTGTATCCTGTAACATGAGCTGGATGTCAAAAAATGACTGGAGCTAGTGTACATTACGCTCTGCCAATTTAAGAAGAACACTGTCAGCAGACGATATTTCAACCTAAGTAGACAAGGGCACCCATCTCCATGGTTCAGACATGTTTGGAGGGTTAGGTGCACAGTGTATTTTCAATCTTTGCTGGCACATGTAGTATGTTGCAGTTTAGTATTGGTCAACACTAGTTTTGTTATAGTGCATTTTTATTCCACGCAGAGCATTTTTACTCTGTGCAATGTGCAATTAAAATACAGTGAAACAAATCTATTACTAAGCTTGTTTAGGTCTACACATAGTATGTCTTTCACACACATCGTGTAATTTATTTTGCTACTGACATTTTGTTTTCAGGTGGAAACTCCAGAACAGCTATGGTAGCTGCCCTCAGTCCTGCAGATATCAACTATGATGAAACCTTGAGTACACTCCGGTAAGGTTTCTATCCAGGACCTATATAATAACTGCAAAGCTATTCCAGTTAGTTTTGCATTACAATTCATTTAAATTTGCAAGCTCTTCTACATAAGTTTATTGTGAATTTTAGGTATGCTGACCGAGCCAAGAACATCAAATGTAATGCTGTCATCAATGAGGATCCCAACAATAAGTTGGTGCGTGACCTGAAGGATGAAGTGGCCCGACTGAAGGAACTGCTTCGTGCACAGGGCCTGGGAGACATCCTAGACAGTGAGTTTTATACTATTATAGCGAACCATATCTGCAGCCACACAGCATCTACCTTCTCTCTCAGGGCCTACAACAAGTTTGCAAGATCTTTTCTCTTAATCACTGTCTCATTGCTTTCAGCCACCTGACTTTGTTTCCATTGCATTGCTTGCACTTGCGACTAGTACAAAACTAAAAAGACTTGGGCAGCTTTTAAGCTATTTACTACTGTACTGGTTTATTATGCCTCACCAAGGAAAATGTAAAATATTTATTTTGTATTATGTATGATGAGTTTCATAGAACATTAAATGTATAGAACGTTTATGGAATCATTTAGTGAAAATGTATACAGTCATATCTGACTGATTGTGACTAACGACACAAAGAGTAGTTTAAAGCTACATTCAAATATCACACTTCATTTACTGTACACAAGAGTAATGGCTCATAGCCTAGTCAGTTAGAGACATAATATACCCATTAATACTTTCTGATGTTTGCAATAACTTGCCTACTTGCTAATGCTTGCTTAGAACATGCCTAATGGCATGAAACTCAAGTCATTCAAAGCCATTTCTTCCCCGTGATCATTCTCATCCAACTTTCTAAGAAATGTCTGTAACCTATTCCTCCCATTCTGCTGACACTGACCTCTGAACCTTCTCATGTTTTCCTGCTTCCCCTCAGTTGATCCAATGGGTGATGATTATCCAGGAAGTGGAATCAAATGTGTGTATATGTGTGGTAGCCATGCAGTGTCTATCTTTATTTGCCCTATTAGTAATAGCTAACATTGCTTATGCCCCCCATTACCTCCCGATTAAATCTGCTACCAGCTTTGCATGTAAATGCTAATAAAAGCAAATGCTTTATAGAAGGAGTATGTAGGTGTGCTGATCTGGCAATGCTTGGCATGCCACTAGGTTAGCATGCTTTGCGCTTGTTTCTGTTATTTTACTGATTGGTGGGGGTGAGGCAGCTACTGCATTTTTAGTCTCAGATTTATCAGTATCACAAGATACTTGTGGAATATACATTTTTAGAAGCCTTAGTTTTAGAATAGCTCTTCTGTCTTCCCCACCTCCACCCCCATCGTTTTCTTACCATGTTAGCCTGTGACTCACTTTATCAAGCTTCTTTTCTTGGCAGTGGTCTTTCTGTTTTTTATTTTGTTTTCTTTTACTAATCATCTACTACAGGTGACAGTGCTCAAAGCTTTAGAATGCAACTTCTCAGTTCCTTAACCGGAGCTCAGAGCTACAGATGGAAAGGTGCATGATTTTGAATTTCTTAGTAGCCACACCAGAGGTGTATACAGTGGGGTCCAAAGTCTGAGACCACACTGACAATCTCTGATATCTTCATGTAAACCTGTAAATAGTGACTAAGTTTTAGAATTTAGAGAGATTGTGAATGAGTTTTGGATACAACCAATCCAATTTCCTCAGGTGTGTTAGAGTGCCATGGTCTGCCCCATTGGAAACCTTCAGTCTAGCCATGATTTGATACAGCTTAGGATAGTGCTTAGAATAACAACTTCAGACAAGTTTACTCTACTATAATGTATCTGTCGTGAATTTCGACAATATTCCGCTGGAAATTTGAGGCAGTGTCACAAATTTGTCTTTAGTTTAATTACTGGTTGTGAAACGGTGCAAGATGTTAAATATTTATTCTTCATTTTACATGTTCTATCTTATAGTGTTTCTAAATTCTCAAACTTTCTGATTATGTTCAGGTTTATGTGAAATTTCACAGATTATCTATGAGTCCTGAGATGTTTGGACCTCAGTAGATGTGCACAGTTGATATAATTGACATTATCATTTTGTTTGTGTTGAATAGTTATTTAGTGTGCCCTCTGCTGTGCTTAACACATCCTTTCCCTTGCTGTTTTGCACTAATACTCTGGAAAGCTGTGAAGTGTTTCTGCCTAAAAGTAGATGTTCAGAGTAGTTTAGCTATCGGTATCCTACTATGTACTAGTTATGTTGAGTAGCTCAAGATTCATGATGCATTTCCTAAAAATATTAAATGGCTTTTAATGCCAATGATCTCCAAAAGTCAGCACTTGCCATTTTATTTAAATTTCACTTTTTATAGGCCGTTTGTTTAGTCTGGTTCTTTGTGGTAACACAGACTGTGTCCTGAGGTCATTCCGGCCATTATATCGACGTGTCTGTGTCTGTGTGTGTCTGTGTGTCTGTGTCTGTGTGTGTGTCTGTGTGTGTGTCTACTGGACTGCGGGCTGAACTTTGGCAGCATGTGTCAACGAGTCTCATCTGTCCTCCCTCTGGACCTTCTTGCAGTCTCCATCTCCCTCCCATCCTGTAGTTGATACACTGATAGCAGTTTTCACACTGTGTGTTTTCATTCACGAGTACAAAATTAAGTGCTCAAAGGTAATTGCTCTGCACTGTAATTCTAGCCTACATAAAAACAGCCTTCTGGAAACTCTGTCATAGAGTACACGCTGAAATCGAATGTGTTTTTTCTGGAAGTTGAGCAGTTGTGGTAAGCAGTCTGTTGAAAACAACATGGAGTGAGAACTGCTGCTCTCTGTAGCAGACCATTATACTGGGTGTTTGTCTTAACCCTTTGACATACAACGTGTGTCTTACATTGGTCTTCCTTCCCCTTTGTCCTTTCTCTTTCCCCATCTCCTTTTCTTCTCTCTCTCTCCTATTTGGTATTTTGTTCCTCCATTATACATGGTTTATTCCCCCTTTCCTGTCCTGGGCCTATCCAACCTTCTTCTGTGTTCTTTCTTTCTCTCTCTCTTGCTGTTGGCTCAGACCTCAAAGACATTCAGAACAATAAGAATAGATACTTGATAGCTTCAGAGAACCAACGCCCTGGCCATTTCTCCACAGCCCCTATTGGTTCCCTGACAGCTTCTCCATCCTCTGGCTCACTGTGCAGCCAGGGGGGGTTGCAGTCTGTCACCAGCATCCAGGAGCGCATCATGTCCACACCTGGAGGAGAGGAGGCCATTGAAAGACTCAAGGTAAACTCGACCTCTGACTGATAAAACAGTCTTCAAAGTACACTTACTTCTTTAGTTAAGAGAGAAGAAGAATCCCATTGCTCTTCTGTAATCTCTAACTTTGAGTTCTTTATTTACTCATTACAGAATTGAAAAAAAATATAGCTCTTATTTTTTCCATTCATTCATTCGTGTAAAAGGCTGTTACCTGTGTAGTTCTACATGAGGCAACAGTCTGCCTCGTATATATTAATGCAAAGCATTAGCAGAAATTAAAATTTCCTTAAAATATTCATAATACATCAAACTCTCAACCATTATTGAAAAGAGACAATAAACACAATTTAAACATACCGAATTACCAAAAACATGTTTTTGATTTAGTTTCAGTTAGTATTTCACCAAAATCATATTTGCTGTGATAATAAATGTGACATAAAAGGCACCTCCCTTAGTGCTTGTTAGATCTTGTAATAATATTGGTGCAATAATATTAATATGTGTTAATTAAAATGTATTTTTTGTCACATTGTTTGATTTAAACAGCAAGAAAAAGTGTCCATTTGAAAGATTTGTCAAAAGATCAGGTTCATTTAACGTCAAGATAGGTCGTGTTTTTTTTCTGAGCTCACACAGACGTCAATCAGGAGTCCACACGTGGCCTCTGAGCTTTATGTCTCTCACTCTCTCAGTAGACCTCTCACACTGCTGGTACGGGAGCAGGATGAGAAGCTGCAGTTTCCATGGCAACCATGTTGCCCAGTCTGTCTGTCATCCAATGACGTCAAGCACTAACGCAGATACAGATGAAATTAGACCAAAATAGATCAAGTTGGTTTTTACCTTTTAATAGTTAGGCACATACTATTAATATTCTCAATGTGTCCCAGCTATTTTGGTGATTCAGAAACAATGGTGGTGTTATAGTGAAAGTTACCTTTTAAAAAATACATTACCAAGGTGAATATATTTTCTCCATTATGATGCTATTAGTTACTGTTACAGGGATTGTAACGTAACAACACACACACACACTTACACTTTGTCTCATGTGAACAGGAATCAGAAAAGATAATTGCCGAGCTTAATGAAACCTGGGAAGAAAAACTACGAAAGACTGAGGCGATCCGCATGGAGAGGTCAGTATTGTCAATGTCTGTTCATTCATTCATTCGTTCATTCATTAGTTGTGTTCAGAATAAAAGCAATGTATTTAAAAAAGTGAATAAAGCTCAAAATCCTTATAACTTTTATTTCCGTTCACGCAAATGCATTGGGAACACCTGTACATTCTATTCCAAATCAAAACGTGAAGAAAAATGATGATGAAATTTGTGTTATTCCTTTACAGAAAGTGAAGAAATATTAGACTGTTCAAAAAATAGCAGTGTCTTCACATTCACTGTATAAACTGAAAAGATTTTGCTTTTCTTTGAATCACTGAACTAATATTTAGTTGTATAACCACCATTTCTGAGAACTGCTGCACATCTGTGTTTTGTGGAGTCTGCTAACTTCTGGCACCTGTGGACAGGTATACCAGCTCAGGATGATTGAACTACATTCCACACTTCTTCTGACTTTCTTGGTTTTGCCTCAGAAACCGCAAATTTGATGCCACCCCATCGGTTTTCTATTGGCTTAAGGTTCGGGGATTAAGGCAACATGACCTCTTCAAGAATTTTGATGTATTCAAACTGATCCATGATCCCTGGTATGCGATAAATAAGTCTGAAACTAGTATGAGGAAAAATCCCCCTTATCATGATGCTTGGAGACATGCGTTACTGTCTTCACTGTGTCCTGTGGCTTGAATTCAGTGTTTGGGGGTTGTCTCACAAACTGTATGTGGCCCCTAGACTTTCGTCCGTCCACAAAATGTTGGGCCATTTCTCGTTAGGCCAGTCGTTGTGTTCTTTGGCAAATTGCAACCTCTTCAGAACGTCTTTTTTTTCCAACAATGAGACTTTGTGGGGGCTTCGTGCCGATGGCTTGGCTTAACATAGGCTGAACAATGTCTGGAACGACCCATTTAACTCAGATTTTCAGAGAGAAATGCTCTTCCTTCCTTGAATAAGGGCCAAAATTGGCACCTTTTTTTTTCCCCCCACAGAATGAATGACCTCACTAATTGATTTATTTTCAATTATTGATTCAATAACACAGAATTAGCAGCATGTATGTCATGATTGTTGTGTGTGTTGGTTTTGGTTTTTGTATTACTCCTTACTTACTACACCTACTATTAAATTATTTACCATGTAGAAATATTATTTCTACCAAAAACAGTGATTGATCAGGTTAGTGATGTCCGACTGCTATTATTTTGAACACAACTGTATCTGCCACGTGCAGGGAAAGATTTATCCTATAAATGCCTCTATCCCTCTCTGAATATATTCTGTTATTTTTCTTTTTTCTTTTTTGACAACCCTCCTATACTTTTGTTTGTCCTTTTTCAGTTATGTGTCTTCTTTCCTCTGCGCACATTTTGGCCATTTCTTTTCCCTTCTGTTTCGTCACACTCTGCTGCACAAACACCCTTTATCCACTCATCTGTAGCTGCAGACATCAACCATGTTACTGGTTTTCCACTGAGTCTGACTGCTGCCATTCTCTCTTATACCCCAAATCATTTGCTCTTACACACTCTTATCCACATTCTCTTATCAACACAAAGGTCTTTGCTGAAAATATGTGTCCAGAGTTACTGCATACATTTCTATGCTGCATGAAGTCTTTGCAAGAGAACAACATACCTTGTGAAAACACTAATAACGTCTTTCAGCTTAGTTCAGTTTTGTCCAAGTTACCATATCTTGCCTTCACAACAGGGAGGCCTTGCTTGCAGAGATGGGTGTGGCAATCCGTGAAGATGGAGGCACGTTGGGTGTATTCTCTCCTAAAAAGGTAAAACAGACACAAGCACAGACATTAATGGTGGAGGTCTGTGTCAAGTTTCCCATGGCTGGTGATGCATCGCACATTTCCACCATCACTTCCTCACTTCTGTTTTCATGTTATCCTTTTCCGTGAGAACCCTTCTGTATGTCACTGCTTTTTCTCATCTATTCACTTTACCATTCTGTCTTTCCATTCTTTATTTGTTTCTTTCACATACTCAGCTTAGCCATGAAAGGCTACTTGATGAGGAGTTTGATTGTTTTCCCAAGAAGGTTTGTTTAATTGAATAGGCAGACAAAATACATTTCCTGCATTAGATGTAGCCCCATATTAGACAGAATTTAGTTAAGTCTTTAGTCTTGATTTAACATTGTCAATGTGTTTATTCCCATGATCAGAGTTGTTGTCATGGTTACTGCCCTCTTTACAGCTGCACTTTTTGCACCTCTGGTGATTGTTTACTACTTAAAGTACTAAATAGCTTCTTCTTAGATTATTATTCTGTTACTTAGATCTATTATTGCTGTCCTGAGGCTTATTAAATTACATGTAATACATTTCCTTCGCTGTCCTTACCTTTTGCTCTCACAGTCATCACTGTGAGGAAGCTACATAAAGACCAGTAGATGTTAGTATCTGCGTTTCAGCAAAGTCACAATTTGACAGTGAATGAGATTCACTGGCTATTCAGCTGTCACTAGACCAGCTTTTAAGGCTTTATGTTGTGACCCCCCCTTCCTCTGCTGCTAACTGTTGTGTTTTTTTTCATTGTGGTCACATCCACGTCCATTTGTCTTCCATTCATTTTTTCTCTCTTTTCACTCACTGCTCTTCCGTGGCTTAGCATTTCCTTGAGAAGCCTTGTGATCTCTTTGCAGACTCTAATTGGGTGTTTTCCCCTAAAAAGGTTGGTTTGCAGGAGTAGCTGCTAGCATCGTTAGACTCTAGAGGTATCAGCATTGTGACAGTCGGTGCATTTAGATGTACTGTCAGGAAAGTCAGGAAGTGGCACCATCTGTCACCATACAGTTAAAATCTGTAAACCATGCTTTGAAAATACATCCCAGGTAAAGGAGAAATTGCATTACTCATCTGATGCATGTGTACGCAGATTCACCAGGTTACATAAATGCATGTAAACCAGTCTATAACACCATTTCCTCTCACATTCATGTATCTGGTATCACTGACAGGCCACCTGCAACATGTGATATCAAACTATGTTCACTTGATTAACATTTCTAATACTGGTATCCTTTGAACACTGGTGAATATTAATGAAAGTAGTGACATCCTAGAAATGTTCTTGTGGTAAACTGTTTACGTCTCATGTATCATTTGCAGACTCCACACCTGGTTAACCTAAATGAGGATCCTCTCATGTCAGAGTGTCTGCTCTACTACATCAAAGACGGAATTACAAGGTAACCAAAATCTGAATAATACTGAAATGTTGAAGAGGATGTGGACATTTTTGGAATTCCTCCCAGGCAGTCTTTGAAAAACTACTCTGTATTTCACTTTTCCTCTTTTGATGTTAAGTGTGAGGAACTTTCGGAGTCAGAGAAAACTGGCTAAAAATCTGCCGTTGTCACAAACTTTTTTTTTTTTACTGCCTAAAGTTACTTTCCTTCACTCTTTGTCCTATTGGCCTCCTCTGTAGACCATTGCTGTTGAGTATTTTGTTACATTTCCACCCCATGGGGACAATAATTGATGACGGCTCACAGATGAAAGAGCCTATAGTTTTTCAGAAAGGCAACCTTCCCAAAAGTAAGGGTTTAAAGGTTCCCTTTAACTTGTGCCGCTGAGTTTTTTGCTGAAATGGCTGCCAGAATAGTCTTCACTATTATAAAATGGCCTCTGTGATGGTTTCAGGGTGGGTCAGGCCGATGCTGAAAGACGACAGGATATTGTTTTAAGTGGTGCTCATATCAAGGAAGAGCATTGCATCTTCCGTAGTGAGAGGAATGCCAATGGAGATGGTGAGGCACAATATTATGTGTTTGCTTCGTTGTGTTTTCATTTGTGTTTGTATCGGTTGAATATTTGGATTTTATAAAATATGTTGTTCATAGCAAAATAAAAGAAATTGATTTTCTAAAGTATTTTTTTGTTGCTAAACTGAAACATTATGTCCTAAAAAGCATGCAGTCATTACGTATAACAAATGAGAGATTTGTTCTTTTAATATATGAAAATTAACAATGATGAGCTATTTAAACGTACTCACTGATCTTTGTTTGGTCTGCTTTTTGCTGAAGTAATCGTCATGCTAGTGCCCTGTGATGGATCAGAAACCTATGTCAATGGCAAGCGTGTTGAAGATGCAATCCAGCTTCGTTCAGGTACATATTTCATTTTTGTCAATTATGTTGAAAATACTATAATATAATAATAATAATAATAATAATATAAATGTGATTTTTGCATTATGTCTGTGGGCCAAGGGCAGTGAAATGACATAGTTCTGAAATCATATAATGGGGTTTTCCTTGGCCTTGGTTTAAAACTTTAAATTTAAGAAACATGGTAAAAAGAAATGTTGGAGTTGTTGGTTGCATTTATAGTTTTCTCTCATCACAAAAATAAACAGTATCTTGTCAGAGTTCATGCCCCCATGCTTATTTCTGTCACATATGTACTGTACCGTCTTTCAGGCAACCGTATTATTATGGGAAAGAACCATGTGTTCCGGTTCAACCACCCAGAACAGGCCAGAGCTGAAAGGGAGAAGACGCCATCTGCTGAAACCCCTGTGGAACCAGTGGATTGGACTTTCGCTCAGAGAGAGCTTCTGGAGAAGCAGGGCATCGACATGAAGCAGGAGATGGAGAAAAGGTATGAAATCCATCCTATTAGCTTTATTTAAATTTATTTCTGGTTGTGTAAGTAGCCTTAGCATTATTTGATAATATTTTGAATTATGGGTTCAAAATATTGCTTTGTATGTAGGCATGGGCCGGTTTCAAGGTATATCGACGTTTGAAGAAGAAAAAAAAACAGTTTCAAAACCACTAAAATTTTCTCTCATACTATTTCTGCTGTATCAGCTCTTTTATAAGACTTAACAAAGACAAAGGGCAGTCTCCCTCAGGTTACGTGCAGTGTAGAGTATAACACAACCACTTCTTTTGGTGAGAGCAGTCAGTCAGCTGTGTATGATGGCCAAAGGAGGGGAACCCCCCTCTATGATCAATCTGCTCATGTTATACATTGTTTATATTTACGTTTAATCCAGTACTAGATTCTGACCACACAATATATTACGAAAGCTCTCACATTTTTGCAGCACAGTTAACTGTTGTTACAGTTACCATAATACTGTGAAATTTACCGTCAGAATCTCATACCTGCCTATGTCTAGTAGTATGTTATGAATTGTGTTTTTCACAATATATTTTACTCACAAACTACTCTTATCTAGGCTCACTGAGATGGAAATCTTATATAAAAAGGAGAAGGAAGAAGCAGACCAACTTTTGGAGCAACAGCGACTGGTGAGTTCACATCAGCAGTTATTAAATCAAACCCACTTTGTGAGTTTTCTGGATTCTTTCTTTTTTTCTAGAGGTTGTAGATATGTTAGTAATAATGTCACAGTGGATTTAATAGAAATGAAGCTGTAATTTATATGATGCCTTTTGCATTGCAACCGAAGGTAGTTTTAGGGCTGTTCCACCCAGTTTGTGATATTTTATGTGTGATTTTTGGGTGAAATGTCATAACTCCAATCCAAAGTTAAAGCATGGTTTTTCGATGGTCAATTACAATTGGAAAGCTAGTTTTTGTTTGGATGATAGTTTCACTTGGTCCTTTTAAATCTGACTAGCACTAATGCCCCCTCTGAGGTGTGTGTGTGTGTTTTGTGTGTGAGTGCACGCGTGAATCACACTTACTCCTAGCGCATGTTCTTCTTGCATGGAAGTTTTTTCTGGTTTGAGACAGATGAGCTTTTACTTGCCTTCCTCTTGAGTTTAACTGATTTTTCTGTAGCTTTTTGAGTGAGAATTAGATTGTAAAGCTTTCCCCTTTTCAAATTCCTGTTTTCCTTTTTTTTTCTGTGTCTACTGTAGTAGATCGGAATCATGCAAAACGGCAATTTAGAGCCAAAATTGATTCGATATTTAGAACAAAATTGATTTAAAGCAGACTGAATACTGATCAGTATTGCAACACATACCCTTGTTTTTATAAAGAGATGCTGTTTTTGCATGGTTCACGTTATTAGCATGTTTTCTTAACTCATTCAGTACTGGTTCTGGACTAAGTTGCAGTGTTTGCCATTGAGCTGGTCAACTCTGAAGTGGCTGTTGATTTGCTTGGATTAGATTTCTACTCTAGTTTCCTTGCTCTGTTTTGTTCTGAGTTTCATCTCTTCAATGCAGTTGCTGACATGTACAATGCATTGTGATAACAAAATTTCCTGCTGTAGTTTTTGACAGATAGTGACAATGTGGTTTCTCATTGACTTCTTTGACTACTTCTCCTTGCTAGCCTAATCTGACATTTGTGTAGCACGCTTTTAAGGGCACGGCTCAACAACACAGAGTTATCACTGCTCACAGTTGAATCAGTGAATCACAAACCTCTTCCATACTCTGGTGGTTTTATGTGCAGAGATACAGGTATAGGGTTGAGACTGCCACATCATAACATTGAGTTCTAGATATAGATATAAAATCATGTACAAGACATGAATTGTCTGTACCAACTGGTTGTGATCTGTAATGTACTTTGTCTACAAAAAATGAGAAACTGCATTTTTTTTTTTTTTTTTTTTTCCAACTAACATTTTTCTTGTAGTGGAATAATACTTACCCTCACTCTGCCTCTCCTCTCTCTACCGGCTTTCTGATCTGCAAGAACACTCTCTCTTCTAACTCAGCGCTAATACTAAAGCCATTCAGACCTTCTGGACTAAATGAGGAAAGCTCCAAAATCCATCTGCATGCATGCCACTGTAGCATGTTTGGGATCCAGCTCTCAAATCACAATTTTCATTAGGAATATCACAAAACAAAACAGAAGTGCTCCAATCAGCAACTATCTTCTATTGATTTCTTTTCTAATCATGATAGACATGCTTTACCTTTACTTTTAATAATAATATGCAACATTGGGAACAATATTATTAAAGCTAACATTCCCATTACCGACATAAAAAGCCTTTTTAGTAAATGTTTAAATTAATGATTATTCATTGCTCTTTCACTGGAGAACATATGAGACAAACTCACAAGAAAGTCAATGGAAGCCACTGTTTGTATGTTCGTTTGTGTTTATATCTTTAAGATAACTCTGGAAATGATACTGCATGTTGCCATACATCGTGTACAATAAAGATGTATGCAAAATATTTAGCTAACATTATTATAGCAGCATAGTTATCTTGGATTATAATCACAAAATTCTGTCTAAGCTCAATTGTTATATCCTAATTTAACTTCTGCTTGACTAATGGTCGAGGTTCCCATGTTGCATATTTATACCTTTATTCATTCTTTGAAAAGCCATTCTTTCATCTTCTCTTTGATTTCCCATTGTAATTTCTCCTTTTTTTGGGAACCATTTGGTTTGTGTCCTGTGTTGTTTTCTCAAGGATGGAGACTCTGATAGTGGGGATGACTCAGATAAGAGGTCTTGTGAAGAGAGCTGGAGACTGATCACATCCTTGAGGGAAAAGCTGCCTCCCAGCAAGCTACAAACCATAGTGAAAAAGTGTGGGTTACCCAGCAGTGGGAAAAGGAGAGAGCCAGTTAAAATGTACCAGATCCCTCAGCGGCGCCGCATCACCAAGGACTCCAAGTGGGTGACCATCTCTGATCTGAAGATCCAGGCAGTCAAAGAAATCTGTTATGAAGTAGCACTCAATGATTTCCGTCACACACGACAGGAAATTGAAGCACTGGCTATTGTGAAGATGAAGGAGCTTTGTGCTAGCTATGGCAAGAAAGACCCCAATGAGCGGGACTCATGGAAGGCAGTGGCTCGAGATGTTTGGGACACTGTAGGAGTTGGTGATGAGCGTATTGAGGATGTCATCACCAATGGGTCTCGAGCAGGAGGGCCTGTTATGGATGAGCTAAAAGTGCACATTGATAAACTTGAGGACATCTTGCAGGAGGTGAAGAAACAGAATAACATGAAGGATGAGGAGATCCGTGCTCTCAGGAACAAGATGGTCAAAATGGAAAAGGTTCTTCCACTAATCACTCCAGAGGGCCAAGAAAAGCCTCCCAATATAGGCACTTCTACTTGTGCAGCCAGAACTCCGAGCCCTCTAGAAGGAAAACCTCCTGTGCCCGAAAAGCCTGATGCAGAGGATGTAGATTTACAAACCAGCCAAAGTGCAGGAGATGACTCAAACCTAAAGAGAGGCCACATGCGCTGGATGCGTCAAGAACAGTTGCGCCTCAAGAATCTTCAGCAGCAAGAAATCTCCAAGCAGCTCCGCCGGCATACTGGACCACATCGCTTTATACCCCCAGAGGACCGCAAGCTACGCTTTCCCTTCAAAAGTAACCCTAAACACCGCAACTCATGGAGTCCCGGTACGCATATTATAATTACAGATGAGCAGGTCATTGAACTGAAGGTGCCCAAAGAAGCTGTACAGGAAGAAGAGGGAGAAGGTCAGGCTAGAGAAGAAATACAGCCTGTAGAAAAGATGGCTGCTTCAGTTATTCAGGTCTCTCCTCCACTGTCAAGCCCAGCAGTCCAGCGCAAAGGCAAAGACTTGGAGCAAAGTTTAGGCCAGGGTCAAAGACATTACTATAGGAACAACCAACATCAGCAGCCCCTCGAACGAGGCCGCAGCAACTCTTTTAATTACCGTCAGCGATCCACTGGCTCCATGGAGTCACTTCAACAGTCTGAAAGCAATAGGAGGCATATGCAGCATTTCTACCAGCCCCGCCAGCATCAGAACCAGCCAGCACATCCCCAGCCATACCATCAGCAGCAGCCTTGCCACTATAATAGCATGATGTATACTGATGGCAGCTGTAATGGCTACCAGTACCATCACACTGAACATGCTAATCATCCAATCAACTTTCAGGCACCTCCGCAAATGCGCAGGCAAATGTCTGCCCCTAATCTAAAAGCCAGCAGAGAGACGACAGTCTGAGAGCGATGGAATGAGGAACTAGTTTCAAATACTTTTAGTAGGCAAACACATTACAGATCACAACAACTCAGAAACGTGATTCAAACAGCTAAAACTGACAGACTTTTGCACTTGAACAGCATGTTATTGGTTGATCCAAAAGCATTGTATGTATTATAAAGACATTTTATCATGATTATCATAATATATGCTATTTCATCAGTTTTTGCTGCATTGTGTGCATGGTCATCACTAGCATTGGGAGGTATGTTATAAGGAACTGAAGCCAACAGATAATGTTTGTTTTTTTTCTGCAGAAGAGACATGCAATGCATACCCTATTCATTTTTCAGTGTGACAATTCATCAATCATGCCTTGATTTGCCAAAATTATCTTGATTGAATTTCTCATTTTATATATTTGCCATTTCAGTATTGATTTATGAACAGTGTCAACAGTGTCAATGCACTGAAGTATTAAATTGTCAAGACTTTTTTGTTGCTATTGTAGCCCAAATTAGGAACAGAGACCACCCAATAAATATTTATTTATTTGTACCACATAATTGAATGTTAGGATGAAGAACCAGTTCTTGTGATAATTTTGGATTTTGTGTTGTACCTCATAAAACATTTGTCATAAATTATCGGCCTAGATCTGGAATCAAAGACTAGTATGTTGAACATTTCAATGTTGATTAATGATAAATGTGATTAACAATTACGTGACTGCCTTTTTAAATAGACTGAAATTGCAATTGAAGAAAATGGTATTCAAAAAGTGCCTTTTTATTCACTAATATTCATTAATTCTGTTGTGCATTTGCAACTTAGTAATTTCTTTCCCTTTATATGCTCCTGCACAATGTTTCAGATAAATTTTGCAAAGGAAACTACATAACTTACCTAACCATAACTAACTTTAGTATTCACACCCAGAATTTCTTAAAAAGTAACTCAATTGCTTGATCCCAAACAAATTTTCTTTCCTATTTCTATTCATTTCCACCTACATTTTATATATTTCTAATTTTATTGTTCTCTGGGTATTTTCATTAACAATATGTTGTCTCTGAATCCTAGAGTTTACTAAAGACCCTTTTAAAGTAAGAACCACTATGCTGAAATCCTAGGTCTCTAAGAAAAGTTACACAAAATTATATCTATTAGAAAGCACAACTTTAACTAGAACACAATGTTCAGAATAATTGTCTTTTTTCTCGTATAAACCATACATCATGTACTGAACTCTGATTTCGGTTTATGCAGTCTTAAAATTACATTTTAGATTTGCGGTTCACTGAGTAAGCACAGAGTTCTTGTTTTGAATGGATGTCCTACAGAGTGTTGTCATGGTTTCCAAAGTCTCGCCTTATAAATGCTGGGGGGAGGACAAAGACTTTAAGTGTTTGCCTAATGTTATTCGGGACAAATATCCATGTCGAATGAGATTTTTAGGAAAGCCTTGATTTAGCTCCATCAGAAGGCGTTCATACAACCTGCATATATCTGTCAGAGTGATGGTATATGAATTATCATCCAAGTCCATGTTGCCTTTGCGCTTTAGCTTACGCTTGTTTGAATTTGCAGCAAGTATGCCTGTCAATCTGTCTTTTTCTTGCTGTATTTGTTGCTTTAAAATTATTGCATTTCAATACCACATGGCCTTCAAATCATTTTGGAAAAACTGTGACCCTCTGCAACATGGGAAAGACTATTGAGCACTATGTGAAACTTGGGTTAAGAATGATGAAATAATTTTCTATTTTGAAAAGTATGAAAGTATATATTTTGCCTTTATTATGCTGTCACAAAAACCAAAAAAATATGACATGCAAGTCTAGTCTGTCCACCCTTTGCCTCATGTATTCATGACTATCTTTGTATGCAATTGCTTACATTTCTTCAGCTGCACTAAATGTTCAATTAAAGAATGTTATTTAACAAATGTACTGGTGCTGATGGTGACCAGGTAAGCTGGAACATATATGACATCAAATGGATAATGTATCTTATACTCTTCTTTTGAAATATACATATGTCAATGTTAGGTCTCAATTCAGAGTGTCTGAGTGTTGTACGTCCATTTTTCGAATCCACAATATCTAGTGCCTCATTGTGACTATGTACCAAGTTGTTGCTTCCCTAATCAAGCACTTTGTGCAAACATACAGTACATATTGGAACAGTATTGTTCATAGGTTTAAAAAGAGTTTACTGAATCTCTGTTGCTGGAGATTTATATTCAAAGTATGACTGAAATAAAATGACATGCTCCAAGTGCAATTATTTGTTATGTATGGGTGTTTTTCTCTGCCAATAAATCACTTTAGGAATACAATCGGATCACTACAGGTACACGCTACACAAGATGTCATTGAGACACAGCACAAGACATACTGTAAATGTTTAACATATTTAACTTTTGCAATTATTATTATAAATATTTATTAACTGCAGAGTTCATCATAGTTCTATCATAAGCCGTTTCTTATTGATGTTATCATTTAATGCTAGATCATGGAAATGTCCCACATATAACTCCACTTGTAATATGGGATGGGAAATGGAAAATTTAAATTTGTGGGTGTTTACTTCAATCCACTAGTGTGGACAACATCTACAACAACAGCAGAATGTAGAAATACGTGTTTAAAGTTGCTTTACTTACTGTTATGCATGAGTTTTTATGGCACATGCTATGTTGAGCATAAATAAGTATGTATTCAGTAAAACCTCCTCCTCACATTTCCATTCCTCAATCAAGAGAATTCAGCTTCTAGCTTGTTGGTAGGGTTTCAGCAGGGAGGAGGTTGATGACAAATAAAACGGCTCCATTGTCTTCCCAGAAGACACTGAACAAACAGGATGAGGTCATCGGGACCACAGCATGTCCTGCTCTGATGTGGATGGCAACCCTCATTGGATTACAGTTGACTCAGCTTCTACCAGCACCTCTCTTTTTCCACTTCAGTCATTTCTCTCAGAATATAAGCATGAAGCTTAATTTACTTAACACTGTGTTCTATCTGCAGGCAAAACAACACTGCAAAAGGGTTTTACTTTTTGAGTCATTATCTTAAAACTTCAGTTGTCCACTATTAGAATTCTAAGCATTTGTCTTTGATTTCCTTATATGAAGAAGTCTTGTGCAAAGCAGAGGTGTAAAACATAAATTCTGACAGATCATTCTTCAAATTCAGTTCATATAGATAATAGCTATAGATATAACAAAAGCCTAATATACAAGGTTTCAGTACAGGTACAGGAAACAACTAAATTATGTATAGCTCATTGCAATTGTAAACCCATTTTCATTTAACATTGCATTGATTTCACATCCAACTGGATCCATGTGTCATTTGGACCATTTTTAGTGTTAGTATTATAGAAATATGGTTCTGATCGCTAGCTGAGCTCACCTGTTGTTGCAGTTGATGGACGATTGTCCATGTTTTCTTTCCTCTTCTCTGTGTGTTGGTGTCCAGGTTTATGAGAGCAAGTTGCAGGAACTTCAGAAACAGGTGGAGACTCGTTCACTTGTGGCTGAGACACCTGATGAAGAAGAGTTGGAGGAGGAGGAGGAAGAGGAAGGTGTGTACTGCAAATCTCCTGCCCTGTAGACATTTATTTCATATACCATATGTAAAATGCTCTATATGTTTTCTTCTGCATTTTCTGTCCAGAACCTAAACTACTTGGATGTGCGTATAGTATTTTCTATTTTATAATCAAATGTCATCCTCATTCATATTAATTAAAATGTATTAATATTGGCATACTAATAACCCTTCAAGGGATTCAGTCAAATGCTTCATAAGTAATATGCCTAATCTATTCTCTCTAAAGAAAACATGTCATACAAAACAACTTGTACTTGTTGCCTAAAGAACCACATCTTACATTTTTTCTTGTTTTAGCCCATCATCTACAAATTGCCTAAAAATTACTAGCAACAATATTCGAAAGCCAGCAGTTTTTTAGTATAAATGTATTTCCCCACCTTTCAAGCAGCAGCTGGGTACAGTCTATTTTGTACAGACTGTTGAGATTCATAATCCCCCACAGTTTTGTCTCCTCGAGTGACTGACTTATTATTATTGACGAAATAATATAAATATATTTCTGAAAGGTGTTGTATATAAATATATATAGTAATAATAATAATAATAATATAGTTGGATAGAAAATTCACCCTCGTGTTAACAAATATGATAGAATAAGATTCAGGATGCACATAGAGTTATTCCATCCATCTGTTGTAGGTAGTATGATGTTTAGTTGACATAAAACTATTCTCCTCAATATACTGTAGTTGTCAATAATAAATTTGAGAGCAATAGCAGGTCCCACTCACATGGTTTGAATTTGGGTGATGGGACTGAACTTTTCTTTGTGTTTGTATTAGTGAATGTGGCTTTATACAAGACACAAAAAACCCAACATTTTTTCAGTTTTTTGAGTTTGAATGTTCTTAAGCAATGTAAATGTTATGTTTTTCTGCACCTGACTATAAAGTCTGATGTTGAATGTCCCTGAACACATCACAAAGGAATGGTTTCTAGCTCAGGCATTGCTTACAGGAAATATTGGCTTAAAATAAAGGTGGCAAAATATTCTACATGTTGGATTACCTATAATTGCTGTCAGTACAATGGATTGGGCTAAAACAAGCAAAATTATGGGTATGTTATGTTTGGTGTGTGTTGAGTTGTGTATGCATTATGTTAACCTAGCCTCCTGTCTCCCTGCAGTGCCCTGGACTCAGCATGAGTATGAGCTGGCACAGTGGGCTTTTAGGAAGTGGAGGTACCATCAGTTCACCTCCCTACGTGACCAGCTGTGGGGAAACGCTGTCTACCTGAAAGAAGCCAATGCCATCAGCGTGGAGCTAAAGAAGAAGGTGAGTCAAATCACAGGAATGACTGTGATAGGTTAGCATTGGTTAATGTTAAGGTCACCAGCTTTGAGAGTTAAAAAAGATTTAAACTTGAATTATAAGCCTGGTGTAAATAAGAGTTTTTCACCTGGTTAAAGGTTTGAAAGATAAATATTAAAATACATTTGGAGACTCATTTTCAAGACTCTTTAATGTGGTAAAAAGTCAAATCATCCTCCAGTAATGTATTCACCTGGTAGTTGTACATACAGAGGTGGATCATCCTCATAGACTTTATACATCTGGTTCTGGATGTTTGACTATGACTCCTGTGCATGTCATGGCAATAGCCACAAAATGATGGATTGATTTCACAGCCCAGTGTGAAGCTATTGGTTTATTTAAGTGGACACTACTTACAACAACTTGAAACAGAATGTATGTTTGACATAATTCACAAATGAATCATTAAAATCTTAAGACAGAACCATGCTTGTTTTTTGTTGTTATTGTTCTGGAGATTACCTGTTGTTTTTTTTTATTAACCATTTATTATTCCCATGTATCGTTCCATTCTTTAGGTTCAGTTCCAGTTTGTGTTGCTGACAGACACGCTGTACTCGCCACTGCCCCCTGAACTCCTGCCTCCAGAACCAGAGAGAGAGCACAACACCAGGCCTTTCCCCCGCACCGTGGTGGCTGTAGAAGTTCAGGACCTTAAAAATGGAGCTACACACTACTGGTCCCTCGATAAACTCAAGTAATCACCATAACATACGTTAAACTTGTCCTGTCCTTAATTATGTTTATAGAGGTGCAGCATATTATGTACATTCAGTGTTAATAAAACATCACCACATTCTGCTTTTGTTCAATCAGCTTGTTGTCAGATCTTTTCTCTTTCCTTCTGAACCAGTAAAACAGTACAAAAATATGAAGAATTATGAGGCTGATATCTGTATATCTTGCAGCATCGTTTGCCTCTGGCCATTACTGGATATTCTTTTTTAGCGTGTCATTAATATTGAGGACTTTCTGTCGTTATTTGCAGGCAGAGACTGGATCAGATGAGAGAGATGTATGACCGTGCTGGTGAAATGGCCTCCACACATCAGGAGGATGGCGAGGGCACTCTGACAGGAAATGACCCATTCTATGACCGTTTCCACTGGTTTAAACTTGTGGGGAGGTATGTAATGCTACAAATGGAAATAAACATGTTACAGCATTACATCACCAAATATTCTGTTTAAATGCTGTTGGTTTTACCTGTTTGAATTCCAAGTAAGAGGTTTTATAATTAACAAATAACTTTCTTCAGTTAGCCTTTGTGATCCATTTACTTAAAATGAATCTATGTATTTAGTTTCATCCCAGTTTTTCATTGTCACAGTCAAATTTGTTTTCATTGTTACAATCATATGTTGATTTATCATATATCATGGTATATTTCATTTGTTGTTTTGTTGCTTGTGTAACATTTTATTTTTTATGTTGTCATGTGTATATTGTTACACTTGCAATTTTGTTTTATTGCTTTTATATTTTGTCGCTTATATTTATTTAATTTATTTCACGTTATCACATTTTAAATAGTCTTTTTTATCATCGTGTCATTTCCATTATCTCATTCATTCTCTTGTTGAGACACAGTTTATTCATTCATATAAACTTATTAACAACATAGAGGATTTGGATAATGTGCAAATTTATGGTATTTTGTATTATATCCTCTTTCAGCCAGCTTACATTACAAGATTTATATGTTAAAGTGGCTTTTGATTTTGCTATAATATGGTCATGTTTCTATAAACTGCTGTGACACCTTGCAACTTCTTGTAATACCTAACTCATGAAATTAATCCTGTTATATTTGAAAATGTATTTTCTCAATTTAATTGGTAGTAAGAAGTTACAAACAAACATGTTACTGTTTGTCAGAAACCAAAGACACCGATGAAATGTATGTTTTACTTTGTAAGCTGCAGTGGCCTGTTTTAACTTCTTTGTTACTTTATTGTATTGTTCTTGTCACTGTTCCCAAACTACCAACTCTCCCAGCTCCCCCATCTTCCATGGTTGCGTTAATGAGCACCTGGCCGACCGCACGCCCTCTCCTACCTTCTCCACCACTGATTCCGAGATAACAGAGCTGGCAGACGAGCGCCAGAGCGAGATGTCTGACTTGATTGATGATGAGGCTTTTGTGGACGACACCAGCTCAGATACCGGCACTGAAGAGGGCTCGGACATCTTCAGCGATGGCCAGGACCCCTTCTATGACCGCTCCCCCTGGTTCATCCTGGTGGGAAGGTTGGTGACTGGCAGTGGCATTCCCACATCTTTCACACACAAGCTGGGAGAGGAGTTTGGGTGGATGTTAGCTTACTTTAGTTTATGCTAATTAGTCAGATAAAAAAGCAAAGTGAAATAAAGGGTAAAGAGAAATAAAGATTTATCAGCATATGTGCATAAAAACCTGTAAAAATACAGGAAAAACACAGCATCATGCAAATAAAGAATAATTAACTTTTTATAAAATGGATTGATGGTGTTATTGATTGATTCATGTAGATGTTGAAATAGATGCTGGACAAACTATTGTTGTACCCAGCAGCAATGCAGTGATGTAACAGCATTTAGGACACAAGGCATCTTTATTTTCATAGATGGCAAAAAAAATGTTGGAGTATATAGTATAACTTAATTTTCAGTAAAACCCTGTTTGGAAAGACTATTTCAGAATCAGATCATGTATTAATTGCAGCTTTGCATAAATTGAACCAGCTTTGATTTGACACATGATTAGTCACACTTGTGCAGTCACATGCTTGGTTTTTATGAGTTACTTTTCATTTAGACTCAGTTTCCAAAAAAAGAAAAGCCACCATCCGTTTTTCTCCACCTACTTCTCCCAGTGTGATGTCTCATCCTCTGCCATTATCACCAGCACTGACTGTATTAACCCCCATCTGTGTGTTAAGTTACATGTATTTGCTGTGTCTAAGTTCATTAGCTGTCTGTCATTTTATGTTTTTTATCCTTTAAACTTTATTTAATTTGTTTCTTGTTTCAGTTTTGCATTGTGGTTAAATAATTTGTTCTATAATCTTCTTTTTTTTTTTAAACATTGCTCTGGAATATAAAAAATGTATTGTAGGTATATAAACACAATGGTATGTGGCAGTCATATAAGTACTTTGTATTTGTTTTAATTGTTGTATGCAGCAGCAAATCATAGCACATGCTGTACCAAATCTTCTGCCTCCACGCTGTTTAACATGATAGATGACAAGCCACCCAGACCCTCTGCCTCTGCAACAGTCATAGCTCAGCTACCTGCGTCACTGTGACTTCAGAGATTTTACAGATTGATATCTTTCCCTCGCATTAGCCTTGAGTCTCCCAGGGAGGGAACAATCGAGAGGGGGGGGCTGGGAGAGAAAGAGTAGGTCACCAGGGGTGTAGCAAGACAAATCAAGTCCCACAAAACAAAATGTCAGGGAGCGCGTGAGTGAGAGACTAACATCGCCATAACACGACACAATAAACCACTTTTTTACAGCCTTTACCACTGCATCTCAGGCGATCTGTCATCACCCCTATCACGCAGTTTAAAAATAAAGGGGATGGTTTAAGCTGCTGCTGGTTTCAATGCCCTAAAGCATATATGATTTTCTGTTCAAATGTTTTTCTTGATTTTGTTTTTGCTTGCCCCTTAACATAAGTGTTACTAATATTTTATTGTATGTTATTATTATTATTATATGCTAAAAATGGTTTGTGCACAAGATGTTTTATTTAATAGACTCAAATTAAATTGAACAAAAAGCATTTTTTCTGGTTAGTAAGACTGTAGTAGTTGTTCACTCTGCACCAGAATCAGATTTTCATTTTCTTATCCTTTTTACTCCCAGAGCTTTTGTGTACCTGAGCAACCTGCTGTACCCTGTAACGCTGGTTCACCGTGTTGCCATAGTAACGGAGAAAGGCGAGGTGCGTGGATTCCTGCGTGTGGGGGTCCAGGCTATAGCTGGTGAGTAATTAATGAGCATCTCTATGATGTTAACACACAGTTTATATGCTGCTGAGCTCCCTCTCATTTGTGTGATGAGTGTGATATCAACATTTTAAAGGCAGAAAGCTGAAATCCTTGTGAAGCAGACTGTTTATCATCTCAATTTGAAAAAACATTTTCAAGCCACCAATCAGGTAGCAAACAGAAAATTCCCTTCGATTTGTTTATACACCTTTTGATGTTCTTTGTGTGGGTTGAGTCAGCTGTGTGTGATAGATCCTGATAACAGGATGATGTGTCTCTTTGTAGCCGACGAGGAGGCCCCAGACTACGGGTCAGGAGTTAGACAGTCAGGAACTGCCAAGATTTCTTTTGATGATGAGTACTTCAAGAAGGTAAGCCATGAGTCAGATGAAAGGAGTTTCAAACTAAGAACACTTTTTTGTGTGTGTGTGTGGGACATTTTGGTTTAAACATGAACCAAGGAAGTTGTGTTTTGTTGGATTCTTGTAGTTTCCTATTAATTTTTTAGAAACAACTACATGACACAGGAAATGTGATTTTAGTTGTATTCATCCTTTATAGCACAAATAATATACTGTAGATTGGCATCACACAGGTGGAGCTTTGGTTACAGCTATATGCTAATGTCTTCCTCCTTCTACACTTACATCTCCTTTTCGTCCAATCAGAATGACTTCTCTTCCACGGTTATGACCCGCTCTGGCTTGTCCCTGGAAGAGCTGCGCATTGTGGAGGGTCAGGGTCAGAGTTCAGAGGTCATCACACCCTCAGAGGAGCTCAACCGAATCAATGACATGGGTATGGCTGCCAGACCTTCACCTTTCCAGTCGTAAATTTCACCCTCTCAGCCCAAATGGGAAACGCACTCGGCAGATGGTTCTATTGAATGCAAAGGAGGACTTTAGATGATATGGAAATGAGGCTGATGCAGTTTCTCGTGCTTTGTGAAGGAATGTGTACAAAAGATATTTTAGGAGTGAACCACAGACTCTGCTCTATAAATCACAAGCTTCATAATGTGCAGTGAGATTTTATTGTACAGGGCTTAGAATTCATATGCGGATTCCCAAGTGCAGTTGCAGATCATTTTCTATAAATCACTGCACAATAAAGTCATCTTAACTTTCCTATATGGCTTTATTCAGATCTCAAGCTGGGTGACATTGCAGACACTAAGCTGAATCTAGGTGATGGTCTAGCAAGTCAGCTGGAGGTGGGCAGCATCTTTACCTTTCGTGTCACTGTGCTCCAGGCCAGTGGCATCCTGCCTGAGTACGCCGACATCTTCTGCCAATTCAAGTGAGTTCACAATGCTCTAACTCTTCAAGTTTGAGCTACAGCGTAAAGGCTGATTGTCTTTTACATTGTAAATAAAAATATAGACAAATACAGACAACACCTAAGTCTTGTTTACCTATAAATGTGACACACCGACACTCATTTTTTTAATGCAGTTTCCTACATCGTCATGACGAGGCTTTTTCCACCGAGCCTCTGAAGAACACTGGCAAAGGAAGTCCTCTTGGCTTTTACCATGTCCAGAATGTGAGTGCATACACACATACAATAAGCAAGCGCATGCACAAGCTGTGCTTTGACAACTTTATGGTGATGCATTTTGAAAACCCCTTTTTTTTTCACTGTTTGAGCAGATTTCAGTAGAGGTTACAGAATCCTTCATTGAGTACATCAAGAGCAAGCCCATTGTGTTTGAAGTGTTCGGCCATTACCAGCAGCACCCGCTGCATCTTCATGGCCAGGACCTGATCAGGTTGGTGGAGTTCTCCTTTGGACATGTTGGATTACATAAATAATTTATTTCTAATGCTATGATTATTCAAATTTGGTAGTGTTCATTTAGTTTGAATTTGGACTGATTTTAATTTGGACTGTGAGATATTTTCTAGTTTATACTAAAGATGTCCATTTGCTTTTTATTTACAGTCCACCAACGCCATCAAGGAAATACTATCCTATTCCCATGCCTCTATCTAAACCAGGTAAGGCTTTTAATGATCATAGCACCATATACTCAAACGGCATGTCCTGCACCTGTTATCATCATTTCAGCATATTTCTTGTGTTCATTTTGGTTTAATAAGAACGCCTCATATTTTCCTTCCACTTTTCTTTCATTTCTTGCTTCCTTTGGATTTTTTCTGTCTGTTATTTAATCTCCCCCCATCCATAATCCTCTTACCCAACTCTGTCCTCCCTCTTCCACTTCTTTTTCACACGTCCCTTCCATATTTTCCTCACCATTTGTACAATATCATACATTGCAAATCCAGACCACACCCGTAAGATAGAGTTAATCCACTACCTGATGAGCGGCTATGTGAACGGCAAGGTGCTGGACACACTGTCCGAGCACGCTAACGCTCTGGCTTCCTCTGCTGTGGCCAGTATGGAAGATGAGGCTAACCAGCTCTCTCACTTCCCCTTCCTCCCCGTGCCCAATGATCCTGTGCTAATAGTGCCCAGGCACCATGGTTGGTACAGCAGACACTGTAGTTACTAAATGACCAGATAGTAGATGTATCTGTGTTGTAGTTACTAGATTAATGCTGTGCTTAGCTATTGTGGTGGTCTGTGACTGCAGGCTATAGCACAATAAAGCTCTGCAGTGGTTTTACAGTATATGCTGCACATTGCTGCAAGTCTATTTAGGTCCAGTCAGCTCAGTCCAGCCCTCCTCTGCTGCTTAAAAAGTGCCCTGAGCTGACACCTTCAGGTAAGTCTGCTGTGTGTGCTCAATCTCAAACCAAGTAATAAAATGAGTATTTATCATAATCATAGTCAGTTACTGACAAAGCATTCACAGCATAAATCAGACTCTAGGGGCTTTATAGGTTTGACTAAAGTCCAATTATGGTAGTTTTCATATGGAATAATGTTCAATTCTGCCAAATTGAACATAAATCATTGTAGCTGTGTGCCTCAGAGATTAGCCTGGAACATAATCCTAATATGCCAGACAGCAGGGTGCTGTCATTGGTGGTGTAATCTGTGATTTAGCCCCTCATAACATCTCAGTATGTGCAGACATTAGTTTTGGATATAATGTGTTATATTTTCAGTTTTCTGTGTCCAGCTTATTTCAGTAATAATGGATTTTATAATTAACACATACTTTAAATATTTGAATGAAAACGTATGATAAATAGATAGTAACTATATACATTGGATACATAAATGTAGTATGGATCCTGAGCCCACACACGAAACGCAAATTCCAATTCGTCATGTTGAATTGTTGTGTATTCATGTGTCAGTTCCAGCCACCAAGTTGAACACCATCACCAAGTCCAACCTGGGCCAGTGTGTCAGCAAGTACGACCTGCTCGTCTGGTTTGAGATCAGCGAGCTGGAGCCCACCGGAGAGTGAGTGTCTACACGAGCGTTATGTTCACCTAGAGCATGTGTCATTTTAAATGACATATGATGTGAGATCTCAGATTAATTTCAGAGTGTTCTGACTAATAAAAGTAGACAATTCTTTTAACATACATGCACTGTATAAATTAATCTAGACATTAAAGTTGTACATTAAAGTGTTACAACACCTTTGTGACAATATGTCCTCAGATGGCAGAGCCTTTCAGTGTCTAGTTGTGTCAAACTATGCCCACAAACACAGTAAAAACCTAGTAAGGTCATAAAAATAAAAGTTGTTAGGTTGTGTACAGTTAAGTAGAAAACGGACCCAATTTTTGTCCTAAAGCATATTTTAGCAGCATATAAACAATATGTTCATGTAAACCATGAAAAGATTTGAAAGGCTTGCCTACCAAACAGAATAGATTTAGTGTTTCTGTACCATTTAGCAAAAATCCTCATATTGAATATGTGAGATGTGTTGGTTGAAGTGTCCAGGCTCAGTATGATCTCCCTCCTTCCACAGGTACATCCCAGCTATAGTGGATCACAGTGGAGGGCTTCCCTGCCATGGCACCTACCTACTGCACCAGGTACAGGAGATCCACACATTTCCTGTTCGATATACACCCTAGTCACTACTTCTACAAAGTCACTTTGCTTTGTGCACAGATTCAGATTTGATCTTTTTCCTGTTAACTTACAAAATCTAAGGTGACATATTTTCTTCCTTACAAACTAGTAAATGATACTTCTTCTTTATGTGAAAGATTTAGAAGCTTAATTCTGTTCTAGCTATGTCGACTCTGATCTTAAGCTCATGTCATTTTTGCTGCAGGGGATCCAGCGGAGGATCACAGTGACTCTCATCCATGAAAAGGGTAGTGAGCTCCACTGGAAGGATGTCCGTGAGCTGGTCGTGGGTGAGTAGTCTTCCCACAGGGATTACTAGTTCTAACCTTCAATAGCAAACTGGCACAAAGCAGACACAAATTGAAGTTGAAACACATCGGACTGTCAAAAAAGCGCGAAGAGTTTGTTTCTGTGTGAGTTTCTTCGTTCACAAAGCAGGTTCAGTGTCACATTCAGTGTGTTTCCTCATTAATGATCCCATGTGAAAGTTGTCTTTTTTGCCTTTACTTGTAGCTTTTGGACCAAATATTTGCATTTCACATGTTGAGTAACTGATTGCCATATTATTCATTTATATACCATCAAATTAATTCTCCCGAGGTCTTGTAATCACAATATACTGATGTTTCTTTCCATTCTGTGTTCTACCAGGTCGAATCAGAAACAAAGCTGAAGTGGACGATAGTGCTGCTGACGCAGTCCTGTCCCTCAACATCATTTCTGCCAAGAACATCAAATCATCCCACAATTCCAACAGGTAGGTGAAATGCTCACAAAGCTCTCACTATATTAAGTTATGCTCAATAACCTGGTTATATTTAGTAGGCTCAATATTTCAGGGTGCAAATCTATTGAGTTGTTGGGACAAAGTGATGATTTTGTTTTCTGCTTACAGTATATTTTGATTGTTTCTCATCACATGCCTTCCTGCTTGAGATGGTTGAGAAACAACATTTTTAAAACACTGCAGAAAAACAAGAAACTGATGTATTTCTGTAATAATATTGTAATTAACAATCAATTATTACTATGTACTGTAGTTGGTATATAGTACTTCAATGTGTCGCAGCTTAAAAACAATATGCGGGAATATGTTTTTAAGTTTATGTATGTGTCCTGGCTTTCATATGTTTCATATGCTGAAGTTACTTGAGAATCATTGCATGACCATTTCCATTTTCACTGCAGTTAATTTTCCAGTTAATTTGCTCCATTGTCTGACTCTTTGTGCTTCTCTCTTTCTTTCTGTGGACTCTTTTTTTTTCCCTCTGCTGCGGCTGGACTCTTGATTGTGCTCAGACTTTCTATTGATAAGGATATTGATAGGTACCAGTGAGCAGAGAACATAAAGCTCCTTCTCTGAAGGACCTTTATGCTTCTCTTTAGTCCTGTAGATTCATAGAAATAAGTTTTCCACAGTTTGCGTGTTGCATTATGTCTTCATTTATTTCCATCAATATTTAGCGTCTGGAAAAAAAAAATCTCACTCAAACTTGTTTAGGGATGAGTAAATGCAATGTTACATGCAACTGCAACCCGTGCTTTGTATTGTGATTTTCTGACACAGTCCAGTTCCTACTACAGTGATATGTTGATCTTTTGTGGCACTCAGAGCCAATTTATGCTTCCCATTTAGCTGTTACACTGTTTGTGTTAACTCAGCAACAACAGTAGCCAACAGGGCATTTCTGGCTGTCTGTGTGTGGGTAAGAGTGCCCCCTGCTGCCAAAGACATGTAAATATTAAAGTAGACTAACAGTGGCACACTATTAAACAATGTGCTGTGATATAGCTGTAAAGTAGTCTTTATATTTACACCATAAGATATGTCTTTTGCATTATAGTTTGAACATAACATGCAGAATGTATAAACCTTACACTCTGCATGCCACTATTGCCATTTGTGCCAGCTGTCACACACAACGCTCGCTGCACTCAGCACATTCCTGGCAGTCTGTCACCAACTGGTGCTCATGCTGTGTCTATTGTCAAGGTCTGCCCTCGGTGTGTTTCCTCACATTGTCATGATTAGGGATAAATGTGAGGGCCACTTCAGTCACTGCACAAACTTAACTGCCTAATCTCACTATCAATAATACAGTTATATCTGAGTCACTTTAAGGTTATTTATAAAATTATCCTATGCTGTGTGCATATAGATCTGATCGAGTCTAGTGTAATGTACTGATTTAACTAGGATTACATTGCAGATCATGTGCGAGTCTATTGCTCTGTAGTTTTGTTGAGACCAGAACATTTGTTAATTTTCCATTTCAGAACTTTCTACCGCTTCGAGGCAGTGTGGGACAGCTCCCTGCACAACTCCCTCCTGCTAAACCGAGTCACTCCATATGGAGAGAAGATCTACTTGACCCTATCTGCATATCTGGAGGTCTGTCACTGCTCCTGCTAATTGAACTCTATATTTTACATCTCTGCATATCAAACTTACTTACTGTGTGTGCTCTTCACAGCTTGACCATTGCATCCAGCCAGCTATTATTACCAAAGACATCTGCATGGTCTTCTACTCCAGAGACGCAAAGATCTCCCCTCCACGTTCCCTCAGGAACCTCTTTGGGAGTGGATACTCCAAAACTCCTGACTGGTGGGACTGACATGCAGACACAGTCATTTCTATAACCTGAGTTATAGACAGTTGGATCTTGTCTTACGTAAAAATTATTTCCTCTGCTGCATTACAGCAATCGAGTCACTGGCATCTACGAGCTGAGCTTGTGCAAGATGTCTGACACCGGAAGCCCAGGTGAACAGGCAAAGAAAATCAAGATATTTAGATAAATGTTTTAAACCAGCTTCTTGTCTATGCTTGTTATGATTTCTTTTTGAGAGCATTGCCCTCATGAGTGTTTTTTTTTCCCGAGCAGGGATGCAACGGAGGAGGAGGAAGGTCCTGGACACATCAGTGGCTTATGTGCGTGGAGAGGAGAACCTGGCTGGGTGGAGGCCCAGAGGAGACAGTCTCATTCTGGAGCACCAATGGGAGCTGGAGAAAATGGAGCAGCTGCATGAGGTTGGTCCTTGCAGTCTTATTGAAGAGTTCCGCACATCACATTGAGAAGGAAAAACTTCATTATAACGGAAACTTATTCTGTGTGTAACCCTGCCCATCATTGGTCCAGGTGGAGAAGACTCGTCACCTGCTCCTGCTGAGGGAGAAGCTGGGAGAGGCAGCTCCAGTAGGAACGGCTCCCGCAACCAAGTCCCTGAGCGAATCACTGTCTCTAAGTTTAAGCTCAGGCACCCTGTCCACCTCTACCTCCATCTCCTCGCAGATCTCCAGCACCACCTTTGAAAGCGCCATCACACCCAGCGAGAGCAGTGGCTACGACTCCACCGACATCGAGAGCCTTGTGGATCGTGAGAAGGAGCTGGCTACTAAGGTGAGAGCAAATTCTGCATTACGGGATATTGACAGTGAAGATTGGTTCTGTGCCACATAACTGGTAACATCCTGCTCTCCTCTTGTGCTATGACTGATCATTCTCATCTTTGTTGTGTTGTAGTGCCTGCGCCTCCTGACACACACTTTCAACAGTGAATATAACCAGGTGGTCAACAGTATCAGTGACTGCAAGGTAACAAATGATACAGAGAATATTTAAATGTAATGTTTGAGTCACACATATAACTTTGGTAAATGTATGATTGAAATGCCGAAACACAACACACACAAAGTAAGTATATTTAATGCCCACTTCTTTCTCTTGTTGTTGACTGTAGCTGTCTGACATCTCACCAATTGGACGTGACCCATCAGTCACCAGCTTCAGCAGTGCCACCCTCACCCCCTCTTCCACCTGCCCCTCTCTGGCTGATTCCCGCTGTGGTTCCATGGACCAGAAGTAAAATTTTAATTAATATATTTTTTTTAAACATGTACCAATGTCTGTATAAAATGTTACAAGCAGAGGTCCTGCTTACTATCAAAACCTAAACACTTAAATGGTTATTGACAGGTTGTTAGTTTGATGCTAACTTATTGTACTTTGTTCTTAAGGACCCCAGAGAACAGCTCTCGTGCCTCCAGTCCCTCCTGCTCAGACTATGAGAACTTCCCAATGGTTCCCACTCTGGAGACGTCTTATCTAGCACGAGCTGGAAAGAACGAGTTCCTCAACTTGGTGCCTGATATTGAAGAAATGAGGCCAGGGTGAGTAATGCCATGTCTTTTTTTGGTCGTTATTTTAATGTGTGCAGTGATGTCATTTCAAAATGTCAATATGAGAAGAATCTTGCATCCCACAAAAATGGATGATCCTGTTTTCTGATCCAAGCAGAAATTATGTGAATTGATTTTAACTACTGAACCTGGATGATTTAAACTGGAAGAAAATCAAATACTGTGTCACAAAAATAAACCCTGACTGGAATTTCTTTTTTGTTCTTTATCAGATCTGTTGTGTCTAAGAAGGGTTTCCTGAGTTTCATGGAGCCACGCTCCAACTCATGGGTGAAGCACTTTGTTGTTGTGCGCCGGCCCTACGTCTTTATCTACAACAGTGACAAGGACCCGGTGGAGCGGGGCGTCCTGAACCTCTCCACAGCACAGGTGGAATACAGTGAAGACCAGCAGGCCATGCTCAAGGTACAGTTTCAAGTCTTGTCAGTATCTAATCTTCAATCACTGCCAACAGTAGAATAACTAAACATTCACACAGTAAATAATCTTGTGTGAATTGATAAAAGAAAAAACTGTACCAGATTTATCAGCACATCTATAAAATAACTTGCACAACATGATACTCTCCAAAGATGTGCATTATGACAAATATTTGCTGTTTGTTTTCAGACTCCCAACACATTTGCTGTGTGCACAAAACATCGAGGAATCCTGCTGCAGGCCAACAATGAGAAGGACATGAACGACTGGCTCTACGCTTTTAATCCTCTGCTAGCAGGAACGATAAGGTAAACACAAACATCTCTTATTCTACACTTAACAGGAAGCAGTTCCACAGTACATCCTTCAGAAATGATATTCTCATCTCATCACAACGTAAAATCCTGTTATCTCCACAGATCTAAGCTGGCGAGGAGGCGCAGTGGCCTAATGAAGAACTGAGTGAGTCGAGCGGCACACAGGAAACCACGGCTTCCATTCTTTCTGAAAAGCCTTTGAACATAACGAGTGTTAACACTTATTAATCATTGTGATTCTTGACAGTTTTCTCTTGTAAGTAGACTTGTGGCTTAAGTCTCCTTTCATGCGACTGAAAGTTTAATTTCCAGATTTTTCCTCCCCTCTCCCTCCAGCAGCCCCCTGCCAACTTACCTTCCCTCCTCTCAATATCTCTCCCCCACCTCCTCTTTAGCTTTTTGTGTTTTTATTTTTATGACAATGTTTGGGTCTAATTTTGTTCCGCTTTGTTGTCATTCCCTAACTCCCTAACTAGTAGCATGTTGTAATAGTCTACTTGTGTGTGCACGATTCTTCAGAAACAGTTTTTTTTCTGGCCACTATTTTTCAGTTTGCCAATCATCTGTGAAAATTGTCTCTATCAGTGTTATTTGTCTGCTGAAAAGAGTTTTATTTTGTTTGATTTATATTTCTTATTAATATGCCCGCATGATAACTGCAGCAGTCCTCAGGAGAAGATCAGGTTTGCTTACTCAAAAAATTAGAACAAATCAGACAACCTACCGCAGAAAAGGCAAGGCTACTTCAAGAACTATTGCTGCTAATGAATTCATGAGTTTTTTTTCTCACTGAGATCTGCATTAGGCCCTTGCCTCTTCTTAAATTAGAGAAACAACAAAACAAGAGAAAGCAGGGTGTTGAGTGGCACATAAGGAGGAGGGAGATGGACAGTACTAAAGAGAGAATATCATTTGTACATACAGTCTTTTCTGGGATCGCTGTGGTAGTTAACTCTCATTTAAAACATTCCTCTAGCTCTTAACAGTTTTTTTCTTACACTACAACACGTTGAGACTCAGACCTAAACGGAGAGTCAACATTTGCTAATGATTAACTTAACCGTCACATACGTGTGACACTGAAGACAAAACAAAACATGGTGACATGGGAGGAAGAAGTGAGAAAGCAAATGAAGTTGCGATGCTGTAGCCTTGATTCTAGTATTTAATTGATGACGCTGCTCACGCACAGCCTGCAGGACAGATAATGACACAGTCTACCCCATGACTCCCCTCACTGTCACACCAGAGTCAGGTGGAATCTCTATAAATGAAGTACTTACTATTCAGCAGCGCCACAGATTAACATGTTTATTTTCTGTTTGTGTTCTTGAATTGAAACCTCATCTAACTTTCACTGGGTTGAGGGTAGTTTTTTTTTTTATTAACATTGGTTTTTTTCTACTATGCTCTTAGTCATTCCATAATGAAGTTTTATATGAAATGTAACAGATTTAACAGGCATTTATTTCTTAATTTCAAACCAACTATATTGGTTTTTAACCTTATTTTGCACATCAACACATATCTATAGCAAGAAAAGGGCAGATCACACATGTTCAGTGCAGGATTATCTCTGAGTATCAGGAACACTGATAACAGCACATATCAAGGCTACACTGGATAGCTGTTTCTCAAAAGAATGAAGTGATATTAAAGGAAGGGAATATACTGAAAGCTTTTACTTCTGATATTATTTATGAAAGTATTTGCTCTGTACATGGTAATACAGCTGCTACATTAGGCTTCCAGTAAATTCTGATATATTTGGTGCCTCTGTCTCTACAAATGGCAGAGCTGAAATAAGTACAGATGGGCATTAATAAACGCTGGCCAGCCAACCAGTAGTAAGCCTACTGTAGCGTATGAGAGGGATGTTAGTGTTAACTGTGTTGAAACAGAGGCACCTGTTACAACTGTTAGTGGATTGTCAACATATCTTCATGTTTTTTTGTTGATGCAAAGACAGAAAATAATTCCCTAAGTCAAAATGAATGAGACTGCCCTCAGGTCAGCCAGCCTGCTGGTCAGGGAAAAACTGTTGAATTGTTTCAGAGAAAATATTTTGTCTATCAAGAAACCCGTACAGGAAAAAAAAAATAAGAAAAACTATCTATGCACTTATCAAATCTCGAAGTGCAATGTACCTCACATTAACCTCAGCGTACTCAACGTGTGGGCCATAACGTATCCATATGAATAATGTCAGAGCAAACATTTTCACTTCAGTGACTAATTTGCAGAGATATATTATTTGTGGATTGTGGATTTTTTATTTGCAATGTATATATTAGTTTGCAGCTTTTTGCACATATATTAATAACAAGGTTCAACTAACTGATCAAATAAAGCCTGTGCGGTTTAGTTGTTCTGCTCAGAATGAACCAAATGATGGTGTGGTAGCCTGCTCCAGTCTGAACTGGGAGAAAGTTGAATGTACAGTGAAGATGTGTTTTGTTTTGTTTTTTTTCTTTTTTTCTTTCATCATTAAAAAAAAACAAAAAAAACAAATGGAACCCACTGCATCTTTTCACAGGAGGTTAGTTACAATAATGCTTCCTCTTCATTAGAAAGTGGTTTGAGTGAAACTCTGCTTTTGATTTGAAGAATAATTACTCACTAACCAGCCATCCTAACAAAACAAAGGTGGTTTCTAACTCATTTTATTTTCTTCTAATATCAGGGAATATGATACAACGTAGCTAGTGACATCTAAAATGACAGTATAGTATTGTTTGTGCTGGTGTCTTTATTCACCTCAACACTCTTTTTCTGTTGATGCCTTTAAAACAAAACTAGCCATGATATTTTCCATCTCCCCCCCCTCCCCGACAACATCAGTTTAACTTTGTTCCCTTTGAAAGACACACCCATGACTTTAACACTGTACATTAGATGTCAGATTGGTTTCATTTTCATACTTATTTTGTAAATATCTGTGTTGTATGGAGCTTGAATTAAAATGTAAATATGTTTACTGTATTTGTAATAATTATAATCCATTCGCTGTATAGCATAGATGTGTCATGCAGATATCCTAATTCCGTGTATGGTAATCTTGCACCATTGAACTGTTTAGTGAATGAGGCAACAATAAAAGTGCAAACTGTGCATTAGCAGAACAAGTGCTTCTTGTTTGTCTTCTCCTTTGTGCACAGCTTCACTCCCATCTTCGCCCACTTTTAGTGTAGAGAGTCAACAGTTTGAATTAACTCCTAGTTTTTACTATCAACATTTGAATTATTTCTTATGTATGACTGAAAAGGCTGTCATGAGGTTAATCGTTGAGTGGATGTTGCCAGTTGTGAAGTGAGTATATGTGGTTTCTAGAATAACAGAAATACAAATAATTAACTACAATAACAATAATTCAGCTCCAGCTGGTTACACTAAAATTCCAACCAAGTCTTGACCACAGGATATAAACACAAATCAGGTGTACTGATATGGCTAATGTAAACAGTATGAAGAGGACATCTTAATTATAAACTAAGAAAATTGTATCCATTTTAAACACAATATTAATTTATAAGATTCCACAATTATCAAATTATCACTTATCGACTCAAATACTGTTTACAATTAAACCAGTTTGGTGTAAGTCTCAGGTAAGTTAACATTCTGCAGGTACTAAGCCACATGTTGTACACCTCTAAACTTTCTAGTCTAATATAACAAATTATGAATACGAAAACACTGAAGCCTCACTCATTCTGCATTAACACTTAAAATACAGTATTACTTAAATTTTAATTCACACCCACAACCTCCTGCCAGCAAGACAACTTTTATCCCCCCAATTCAACTGAACTTCTCTGAAGAACTTCTCCAATATACAAATGATTGGCTCCTGAAGCTCTGCTCGTTTAGGGATACCACATCAGTCAGCAAACATTATTTTTAGTTTAGTATCTAAATCATGATTTACTAAAGGGTATTTTCTCATTGTATTCCCATTTCCATGGGGTGTGCACATGGTCTCTCATGCATGACAAGACTTTCTCACATTAAGCTGGGATAGTAGATAGATATTTCTCTGTGATCTCCCACATATTTTCAGTAATTAGTAGAAAGAATGAAACATGGATTAACTGTATGTAATCTCATGCTGCATTTTAAGAAGACTGGGTCTCATGAAAAGTCTAAATATCACTAAATTGTGCACAAAAGAAAGATAAATGTTTTCCATGTGCATTTGTAGAGATTATCACACTTTTCTCTGTTTATATCTATTTAACCACTTTGAGTTTTGATACTATTTAATCCACTCTCTGGTGAAACTGCTAATTAATCATAGAAATCTCAGACCTGACAAGAAACAAACAGACATTGATTTTATAAAAGGCGTCACAAGCCAAAAACAGATTCAGTCATGAGCATTTGAATTTCATTTAATTAAAAAAATAATTGACCGATGAATTGATAATGAAAATAATCATTGCAGCTAAAGTTTATGCTGTCTTATCATAGCTGTTGTAAATATGAAATTAATATGAGAAATGTGACTACCTCAAAATTATACTTAGCTAATGTAGCATATTTGAGTAAATCTACTCAGTTAGTCTTAAATTTATAGATTTTATAAAAAAAAGTATCGTCAAATAATTGGCCCCTATTCATTTAAGGGTGTGTCCTAATACTTAGTGAGTGACGTTCGGAGCAGCCAATAGGAAAACGCATACGTCTGCTCAGGTTTCTGGACCAATTGGAACATCGCTTCAGCTCTCTGCTTGTCCTCTGATTGGTGGATACTGTACGTGCGTTGTTTGTCACACATGTCACGTCGACATGAGAAGGAGGAAGTGAAAAAGCAGCGAGGAGGAAGTCTGAGGTGAAGTAGACATCTAAGTGAGCTCGACTGTCAATCGGACACTGTTACTTCACACGCAGTACATCATGGCTCAGTAAGTTCCTAACGTTAATGTATTTCACTTTAGATTTAGACAGTAGATTGGACCGTTTTAGCTGATTAAATCGTTGTAGATGTGCGAGTGTTTTTTTCCTCATTTACGAGAGTGGCTTCAGAGTAACGTTAAAAAACTTCTCGATCAATAATTATCAAGTGATATAATTGCCATGTTGCCCATTCATCTACGCTCAGTAACAGAAAATGATAAAGTGACAGCAGGTTTGTAAATGTATCAATCAGAATCAGAAGTCGTATTTTGCTGTGGTTCTGCATTGTGGTCAGGTGCATGTTGCCTGCTTTAATTTTTTCGGGAGATGCGTCTTGACCTCGGAGCCACCTGTGATCAATTAAACTGATTGGACATAGTTTAGAAAGACGTGTATATAAGGTCTCACGCTGCATGTCGAAGAACTCTAAGAGAACCTAGGAGATTAAAATTGTAATGTGACAAAAATCAGGGCAAGGGTATAAAACAATCTTTTTACTTGAGTGTTTTCAGGTCAGTAGCCTCAATAATTATGAAATGCTACAGGTTTGGAGTCACTAGACCTTTTATTAGATTTGACTGTCTGGCCAAACCAATTAATTGTGCAATAAGGGCATTTTGTCAGGGAGGTGACTAGGAACTCAAGACAGAGATGGAAGAACCTCATTCAGTTTTATGGTAATTAGATATAATACAGCAGTTGACTACAATTGCAGCCAGATGAGGTTCTACAAACTACTGAATAAAAATGTGTTTTCAGTGTAGTTTGATGTGAAGAGGTGAAACTACTGTATATGTGGCATTTAAAGTTAAAACTAAGTGGTTGCTTTGGACTCGGGGACGTGACAGTGCTTTGAAATCACAAGTTGTCACTTTTAAGATCATGTTGTAATTTCCTTTAGTAAAATATGTTATTGTAGTACATATTTGTTATGAAGTCAGAAATGTTGTCATTTAGTTTTTATTGATGGTATTTATTACTGTTTGGTTCACAGAGCAGACATTGCACTGATTGGTTTGGCTGTCATGGGCCAGAACCTCATCATGAACATGAACGACCACGGCTTTGTGGTAAGATGACTTCTGAGTTTATTTCACTGGTAGTAAGTAACATAATGCATTTACTAAATTGTGACACTACAGTTTTGGGGTACTGCTACTCTATTTTCCATTTTATGTAACTTATAATCCTCTACACTGAAATATTTTCACTCCTCCACATCAGTTTAACAGTTACAGTTACTAGTTGGGTCAGGTTCACCCCCAGTGAACCAGTGGTTTAGTGCATGTAGTTAAAACTAGCTCCATCTGAAGCAGAACATTGTTGCAATAACATTAGTTATAACATAATATATAACATAAGTTTTCTAAAATATTAGTGAAAGGGATCTGCTGAATGAGTACTTCTACTTCGATATTTTAAGTACATGTTTTTACAGTAACACCTTCCTACTCCACTTCCTCGTTGTTACTGCATAAGTAGGATACTAAAATACTACTTGTGAAATACTTGTGATGGAATATTTTTTCCACTCACGGCAGTCAAGCTTGTTCCAACATTCCTCTTTTTTTGACACTGTAATCACTAAACCTCTCCACCAGGTCTGTGCCTACAACCGAACTGTGTCCAAGGTGCATGACTTCCTGCAGAACGAGGCAAAGGGCTCCAAAGTGATTGGAGCTGAGTCTCTGGAGGACATGGTGTCCAAGCTGAAGAAGCCCAGAAGGATCATACTGCTGGTCAAGGCTGGACAGGCTGTGGACGACTTCATCGACAAACTGGTCTGTTTGTACTGAACTGTGTTTAAAATTAGTTGTGGAAAATAAGAGTCCTTTCTCATTAAACGGATTATTTTTGTGCTGCGTTCATTCCTCAGGTTCCTCTTCTTGAGGCTGGGGATATCATCATTGACGGTGGCAACTCTGAATACAGAGACACAACAGTGAGTGAGAGAATCACTGTTCAGCAGTAAAGCTTCATTTCTGATTTGGGCTGTTCTCACTGTTTGTGTGTTTCTGTCCTACAGCGGCGGTGTAAGAGTCTGAAAGAGAAGGGCTTGCTGTTTGTGGGCAGTGGCGTCAGTGGTGGAGAAGAGGGGGCACGTTATGGACCCTCACTCATGCCAGGAGGACACAAAGAGGCTTGGTGAGTCGTCACAATATCCATTTTATACTCAACCCCTAAGGCTTTTAGTTGCATGCTAAGTGTTAGATGTGGGGCACAGACATGCTAAAACAACTACTCTACATTTACTACAGATTAAAATAAGTAAAAATAGTAGAATACCTGTCTTGTTCTATAACCATGCAAATGATAATCAATTTACTTGCTGTTGCTTTATTTTTAAGGCCACACATAAAAGACATCTTTCAGAGCATCGCTGCCAAGGTGGGAACAGGAGAACCTTGTTGTGACTGGGTGAGTTTTTTTTAAATGTATTTAATGATTACTGTGGTGTTTAGTAGTTAGTTAGTTTGTTTTGTTTTTTTGTCAAATAATCTAAAAAATATTCTTACCACCTTTCCTCTGCAGGTTGGAGATGAGGGTGCAGGACATTTTGTGAAAATGGTTCATAATGGTATTGAGTATGGAGACATGCAGCTGATCTGTGAGGCCTATCACCTGATGAAGGATGTTCTGGGTATGGACCACGATGAGATGGCACAGGTGAGCTATAAGATGTAATCTTGACAGGTGTTTATTGTGATATGCAACTTGTGTACAAAAAACTTAGATGTTGGCTGACTATGTTCACTCAGGCTTTTGACAGCTGGAACAAGACAGAGTTGGACTCCTTCCTGATTGAAATCACAGCCAACATCTTTAAATACAGGGACTCTGATGGTACACATCTGCTGCCCAAGATCCGTGACAGTGCAGGACAGAAAGGCACAGGGAAGTGGACGGCCATTTCAGCTCTGGAGTACGGCACACCTGTTACTTTGATCGGTAAGAGGAAGGAAGGAGTTGTAGACAAAGAAGTATCTGGTTTCCTTCTTCTGGTTGCTTTCAGTAGACTGTTAGTCACGATGACACAGCAAAAAGTATCATCTGACACATGTTATGATTTCAACACAAGCTCAACAAATTAAAGGCCAGTAAGGTCAGTGATTGGGCCGATGTCTAGCTTTGTCAACTAACAATTAGTGTGGCTAGTGAGCCTCTTCCAGGAACAGGGTTGATATGTTTCTGCCCCTAAGAAGATTGAAGGCTTTTCTAGTGTCCTGCTCATCTCAAGTGACATAAGTGGGATTTGGCTTTGTGATTGTCTGTTTTCTAAACAGCTGCAGGTCAGGAGGCAAGAATAATAATCCAGGACAAGAAGGTGTCATCGTATAAGCTTGACAAGAGTGGATGTTCCTCTGAACAGATACAGTTAAGAGTGGAGACTTGAAATTAACACAGACATTATGTAAAACTCCAGTGATGTAGATTTGTTGATTTGTTGTTGAAACTCAGCTCCTATCTCTAACACTCTTTAACTGGTGTTCATTAGATTTTCATTTTGTTTCCTTGATCCCTGTCAGTGTTTGAGACAGGCAGTACAAAAGGCTTTATTGTGAGTCACTGTGGAGCAGTCGGTAGAGTCTGCATGAGAGGAATTCTGCTCCCAATAGAGGAATAACATTCCTCACCAGGATAGTTTATTCACTGGACACATTTTCTCTCTCTGACACTGCCTGTGGGTTGCGTCACCTAGTTGTCCAGTTTTTAGCAAGTCATGCTTATCCAACAGTGATTGATATAGTGAGAGAGAATCTCATTTCTTATGCAGTAACTGGCGAGCCCTATTTTTTTTTTTCCTCCTATAGTGTAGTGAGAGCAGACAAGCCCTGCTGTTACAACAGTATTACTGCTTAGTCATGCAGATCCTTGAGCATTGTTTTCTTTCGAATGCAGCACGGCTGGTGTTTGGCTTTGGTCAGAATAACCTATGTAATACATTTTTGTGACAGGTTTCAGGAAATCTTGTGTGCAGATGCTAACGTAGTCGTCCCTCTCCATCCGTGTCTCCCCCACCCCCCTTTCTGTATGTATCTTAGGGGAGGCTGTCTTTGCCAGATGCCTTTCCTCTCTAAAGGATGAGAGAGTGGAGGCCAGCCGCAGTCTTTCAGGCCCACAGGGGGTCAAATTCAGCGGCAACAAAGCTACTTTCCTGGAGGACATCAGAAAGGTAGAACAGGAAGTACAGTATACTGTACTGTATAAACCTAAAGTCTGGTTAGTGAAAGGTAACTGGATGGAAAAATGATATGTATATTCTCATACACTGCCAGGTGTGACATAAAAAGGCATCATTACAGCAAAACAGTGTCACACTTATGAGAAGCTTTACAAAACAATTTGTGCATGTTTTTATCCCCCCCAAAAAAAAAAAACAGAGCATATTACTGAACACTATAGTAACACTCTCTTTCTCTCAGGATTTTAATGTCAGTTTCATGTTTTTATTTGGTTCTTTCATTATTCAGTCCATGAAATTTTAGGTCAGCCTGTAAAGATGATTTGAAGTTTGGTTGAAGGAACAATGGATTGATGCTGGTTGACAGTTTTCAGCTGCGCTGCCAAATTGCATCTCTGTATTTTAGATTTTGGCTTCTATCAAACCCTTCTGGTCCATATAGCCCCTAAAGGTGATACTTGCAGACACATTTTATTAGAGTCTTAAGCATTTATGAAAACTAAAGTTTGAGTATTTTTTACAGCAGCATTGAAATTGTTGTTCTCCTGAACTACTAACTACTAAAGTGGTGCAGAGGTGACTTTGTACATGGAAAAACTTTGATCAGCATCTATACTGATTTCCATTTTCAATACTCTGCCAAGTTTTAGGTGCTTCTGGTTATGTATAAATACATTGCACACTTCTTTTACAATGACTAATCTTATTTTAAATCATGGCTCTATATCAGACTAGATTTATTTATTTTCTCTAGGCCCTCTACGCCTCCAAGATCATTTCCTATGCGCAGGGCTTCATGCTGCTGCGGCAGGCAGCCAAAGAGTTTGGCTGGTCCCTCAACTACGGCGGAATCGCTCTGATGTGGAGAGGAGGCTGCATCATTCGAAGGTGCATATAATCTAGTGTCCTAACATCGTACGTTTGCCTCACTGCTCGCTTTTGCAATGTAATGTCAACAGAGATCTTTCACACTGATGGTGAAAATTGTGGTTAGGCAGCACAAAGGAGAACTTCTTGATCAAGCAAAAAAACTGAAATGGAGTTTGACGTTTTTGTTCATCTTTCTACAGTCTTAGTATTTTCATTTGTAGGACAATCCTAAGTCAACTGAAATGCTCCTTAGGTTTCAAAGAAGGAAAAAAAAAAACATCCCATAAAGGAAGTTATTAAATCATTGTCACTGCCCTGTGTTGTAATGCTTGAGTGATAAATTTGACTTAAAATGAAAATTAGGAAATGATGGTTGTGACACTGGTTTGCTCTGTGTAATCTGGTGTGATTGCACAGAGCAACAAACCCAAAGCAAATAACACTTGGTATGACCTGCAGTGTGCAGCCACCTGCCAGCCTGTGTTTAATGATTTTCAAAGGGCAAAGTGATTTTTATATATATATATATATATATATTTTTTTTTTTTTTTACTTTGAGAGGAATTTATCTTTAACAATAATACTGGCCTTTCTCCTCCCCACTAGTGTCTTCCTGGGTAAAATCAAAGAGGCATTTGACAGGGATGCTGAGCTGCAGAACTTGCTGCTGGACAGTTTCTTCAATAATGCTGTGCAGGACTGTCAGGTATGATGAAGCCGAAAGTGTCCAAAGACTAACCTGCTAAACCACAATGACAAAGACAAAAGTTACAAAATGAGTGATTTACAAAGAAAGGAGAAGCACCATCTGTTAACCTAATCAGTCTGTGTAGTTTTTAGCAGGTGGTTTTCAAATTGGAATTTAGTGAAGCACTGAACACCACAGCTAGTTAACAACCAGCTGTGATTAAAAAGCAGTATTTTTGTTTTGGTGCCACTTTTCACAAATGACTTTGTCCATCTTCTCCTCAAAACACTGCAGTGAAAGAACTGATGATAAATTCATTCAGCTACCCGATTTTAGGCACATTGGCTCTAAGCAATAGAACAGGACTTAAACTGACTTTATTAGACTGAAATTTAATTTGAACCAGGTTGAAGTTGGGTCTTGCTTACTAGAAAGTGAGTGCCCTGTTGAAGACCTCTTGTTCATGACCAGATCCTCACAGTGGTCAAATGAAATTAGCTCCATAAATCAACTAAATGAAGGTTAATCTCTTTATTTAGGAGTCATGGCGCAGAACAGTCAGCATTGGAGTGCAGCATGGCATCCCCATGCCCTGTTTCACCACAGCTCTGTCCTTCTATGATGGTTACAGACATGAGAAGCTGCCAGCTAACCTCCTCCAGGTAAGACAGCAGTGGGAGCCGCAGGGTCCACTGAGCAGATGGCTGATTGTGGAGGTATATCAGATTAAAAAAGATCACGTGCAGCTGGCAAGTGTATTTGTGTAGGCTGTCAGGTCTACAGTGTGTTTATAGCTACTCAGATGCTCATTTTACATTTTTATTTGAACTTTGCCTGTTTGTATCTGATTTATACTGTTTAATTAATTTTTTGTAGGCCCAAAGGGATTACTTTGGAGCCCACACATATGAACTCCTGTCAAACCCAGGTCATTTCGTCCACACCAACTGGACGGGCCACGGAGGAAATGTCTCCTCTTCATCCTACAATGCTTAAGGAGCATTCTCACATCACTGAAACACAAAGATGAAAGGCAGAAGATGGAAGGAAGTTATGAGAGAGAAGAGGATATTTCTCACATTCCACCTTTATAATTGCACCAAAATTTTTAACACCCACCCCAACAATCACCTTATTACAACTTTTTACCCATTCGGAGACGTGTTGCAGCATATTTATTAAAGTGCAATCATAGATTATGTGTTAACTTCTTCCCTGTGTGTTTTGTTGTAGCGACTTCTATCACAGTCACAACAAAGGGAGCAATCAAGTGATTTACTCCATCTAGTTATCATGCTGGCTGCAAGCTATTGCTTACCAGTCATGTTGGGCCTAGGGTTTACAGTGTTAATGCTGGATTAAGGTGAACTGTTGCACTGTGCTGTATTAGGCTAAATAAAGATTTCAATCCCTTTATAATTAGCTTGTATGGTCCTTATTGTCTGAGTGTTGTAAACAGGGTTGGGATGTTTGTGCGTAACACTGAATTAGGCACAGTGCCTGATATACATAAACATACATTTAATCTGCAACCCACGTTGGCATCAAAAACGAATGTAACATGTGGTTTGTTAAAAAAATTATGATTGTGTTATTATGGACATCAGCACCACCTTGAATAGCTGCAGTTTCTCAAGGTAGCACAGATCTTTGTCCTTTAATTTTAACCTTTGGAAGTTTGTCAAATCTGGACTAGACTTGTGCATTTATGTTAACAGCATCAAATGCAATGTTTGTAATTTACAAAATGTACTTGGAATACTAGAATAATACTTAGTACTTCAACTTAAGTAAAAATATATATATTAGGGGAGTATATTTTTAGGCAAGTACCTTTACTTGGGTATTCAGCATTGACATAAAGAGCAGTTCATCAGAAAACAGAAGTACTGTGCTATGGCCTAACTTTCCACCTACGTTTTTGATAAAATCCCACTATCGGACAAGATTGTAAGCATTTCCCTTAACGAGTGGAATAGTCATTTTTAATTGACTTCACAGTGGAAAGTAGTGTAATGTCTCACTTGTTGTATGTCCTTACTATGTTTGTCCAGCAGGTGGCTCTAAGACACTGACATGTTTCTTCATACACCAATTAATTCAGTAGAATGAAATCAACATTAACACAATGAAAACTCTTCAGTTTTACTCACATGAAGGCACAATGTACAACATAATTCAGAACACAATACAATGGCCCTGCATTTTGTAATCTGTGTCATTTCTTGACGATGTACTAGAGACATTGATTCAACTCAGTAGTAAGGTAACGATAATCACGTGACTCCTGTTTTAGATTAAATTCTTCAGGTGTTGTAGTACTGTCCCAATACCCAGAACACAGCAGATCTAGTAAACTTAAATGACTCAAATGCCCTGAGTGCTCTCCCATTTCTGGGCGCGTCTAGATCAGTTGTTCCCAACCTGAGGGTCAGGATCCCTGGAAGCGCGAGCAATGTAGAGATACTCATGGGACAAGAAAGTAATGGCCTTGATCCTGGCACTTTACTATTACTATGATTTTCTCTTTATCTTGTGTGTAGTGTTACATCTCCAACAACAGAGCAACAGAAAAGTTTGCTTGGCTAAAATTACTGTAATTCATTGATTTATTCAACCTGTGCTGAGTGATCACTAATACATGCTCCTTCACGACAACACCTCTGCCTTAAATGTGACTGGGAACAAAATACACTGTGATAGATTTTTTTTTTTTAAAGAGCAAACTGAAAACATTCTCACACTGATGTCAGTTTAGGTATAGACAGGTTTTTCTGAATAAAAACTGATTGAATCCTTAAAGCACCACTTCCTGTTGTGCTTTGTATAGTTTTGACACGGATTCTCAGCTGTACTCTCTGCTGCTGAAATAAATGTGCTAACAACACTGTTCTCACCTCCACAGCATTGAGGGATGTTGTGTCTGACACTAGTGCGTGACAGTTGTTATTGCACCGCTGTTAAACCATAAAAAAACTCTCACCTCAAAGCACCTGTGCTGCGACAGCTTTGGTGTTTGCCACGTCAAAGCTTCTAGTCAGCCGTTCTGGGACACAAAGACCTCCGCATTTGACTCCTCATGTCAGAGTTTTGATCTTGAAGAAGAACATAGCAGAAGGAACAATATAAGCACTGTCCTATGCTTAACTACATACACTTCAATAACCACGAACAGACCACTCTATTGTCAGTAAGGTTCACCAGTATCTGCCCTCAGAGAGGCCCACTACCAAATTTGTGCTACTCTGCTTTTTGGATTCATTCCATTGGTTAATGAAAAATAAATGTCTGTGTTCCTGTTCCTTTTCTGTAATAATTATTCTGGAGCACAGAACATTCTCTACAATTACAGGCCCTGTATTCTTAATAAGGCCAAATGGAGGCTGCATTAGCAGCACAAGAGGCTATTAGGGCTCAGTGAAGGCAGTGCGGGTGGAAGAAGAGGCTGCGGAGTCATCTGCAGACCGAACAAATGGCAAGGAGACACCAGACCGTGCGATGATGCATAATGAAGCAGGAGGAAGACTGGATGAGAGGCGCACACGTTTGGAGATCAAACTCTATAGCTGCCGTGCTTCTGATGCACACACTACTTGTTTAAAATGTTTTGTCTTTGTTACATAACATTAAAGCCACTTTGTTTTTTTCAGTAGTATTAAATATGTATCATTAAAGAAGCAACAAAGTTAAAGTTTGGAAAAACTATCCATTAATTAATAGTTAAAACACCTCCCAGAGCAGATCACACTGCAAGAACCTCATCTGGAAGATCTCAACCTGCTACTAGTGGGAGAAAGCACATTAAATCACATCTTTCCCATGTTATCAGCGACAAGTTTGAACTTAACTAGATTCTGCACTTTAAACAGTTAATTTGGTGTAAAAAAAAAAAAAGAAAAAAAAAACCGTACAGGTTCTATCAACTTTTTGAAGGAGGATGAGTGGATGAAAGCAATAAACAATAAAATGACAAACAAAGCAATCGAGTCATCACCTGTGTCACCTGCATTGTTATCCACCAGCTTTTTTTCCATATGACAAAAACAAGTAAATTGTTCTGACAAATATTTTTCAAAATAAAAAAACCAAAGACTCAAAGGAAAACTAAACTTGTAAGGAAATGCAATCTAGCTCTTTCTTTGATCAATGTAATGAGTCCAATTTATAAATTAAATTTATATCCTAAAAATCTTTTAGCACTGCTGAGGTTAAATCTTGTGTTTGACTTTGACTTTTTTTTTTTTACAAGTATTCTGACTTCTGGAGATATAGTTTTTTTTTTTTTTTGCCACACTTAGAAAAGCAGAGGATAATGGTGCAGGATGATGACTTGATTATTAAAGGATGGAATTATACCGCAGGATTCTGAGAATATATTTAAAGTAGTTATTTGCTTTTGCCCTGATGAAGACAGAAGCTGAAATGTTGGGCTTTGATTTAACATTCATCTATTTGAATTAATAAGAAAAGAACAAGTTTTACACCTATTTTCTTTTTATTACTATCGGTTTTTGTTCAAAATATCTGCACTTGGTGGCATCCATCAGGACAGTATTTTAGATTTTGACTGCACACAGTTTCAGGCTTATTTGGTCTTTGACCTGTTCAAATGCATTTTCTACAGGACACTTTAATTTTTTTTCCAGGGGCTATAAAGTTTTTGCACAAGCACAGAAAAATACACCCTCCTTCAACCCATTATACTAATTAACCTTTAGTTCAATAAATAAAACATGACTTGGGAGTCTTGTTTTACAAGGTATTACAAAATGGCAAATCAGCACCATCAACAGGCAGAACATTAACACTACACTTACTAACCAGCACTAAATACTAAAACTGTTCAATTAAAGCAAGAGCTTGAAAATTACAATTTAAAAAAAAATCTTACATTAATCTATATTTTATTTACACTGAGAGACAACAGATGATTAGAAACTCAAACTTTTATTTTGCACTTTAATACTAAAATGTTTCAATATACAAAGTGTGAATTCCTGCTGGTATTTTCAATCACTTGTCAAAGTCTCTTTGAAAATCAGTCAGCTCACACATCAACCATTTCATAAACAAGTAAGAACACTTCGTACCTTATCAAAATTACTTTTGACCACTCTGAAAAGACACCTCATGTTTAACAGTTCAGTGAGGACAAAGACTAAGGCCCTTTGTCCGTTTCTATTTATAGGTATAAACAAATACCTCAACCCAACTGAGTATGGTCCACTCTAAATTTCGTTTCATATCCAAGGATCTTGCAAGTGAGGTGAAGAAAATACTTGTCAGGATTTAGTCGTGTAGCAATTCCACTGTTGGTTTGCGTCGGCCCACCCACCAATATCTTCAGCGTCTCCATAACTGACTCCAACCTGGATTCAGACGAAAACCTGGGCTGTCCAAGTCCAAGGTCCCTATACATGTGAATTAAAGTGTTGGTATTTCAATTAATGTGAAGTCAAAAATAAGGCATGGTGAAGAAGGTATTATACCTAGTCAAATTCAGTTTTATTTCCCTTTAATTCACAAAACATAGAAATGCATTCGTAACCACTTCAAACACAAGCCTTCAATGGGAACATGTCAAACATTCACCACAACCTCTGAGCTCACTTGCAAACTTGAACACACCAGCAGTGCCCCCCCCCCCCTTCCCTCTCCCTCCCTCACACAAACTTCACTAGCACAAATTCACATTTTCACACAGAGAGGGTGGTAACAAGGAGAAAATAAAACACACAACCAGACACGGCATTCACATCAAATCAGACAGCAAGAGAAAGCTACAAAAAGATACAAATAAGTCATAGCACTTGACATTGTTTTTGAAGAATTAAGTTTGATGAACGATGTGAAAAGCAGAGACCTTAGGGATCTCGACACACAAGAAATGTCCTCGTGATGGCCATTAAGGACACACTCGTACTTGCTTCTTCCTTTCACACTCGTACAAAGCCACAGGTTCTTCTCAACTCTTGCAGGCATTTGTCGCTTTAAATAAAACTTTGCACAAACAGTCCTTCTCACACTTGCTTTCTTTCATTTTGCTCTCCCGTTCGCTCACTCGCACTCAGTCTAACACCAATCCCACTCAATGATCTTGAAAAGCGACAAGAGCAGACAAGATTTCTATATCCATAAAAAGGGGAGAGGAAAAAAGAACACCCACCGTCTAACACAGTATATGTAGAGTGAAGCTGTGTTCTTTGTTGATAAAGCATTTACACATGGGAAGTGGGGAATAGATACTGAGATCTGTCGAACATTGCTGCCAATGAGGCGCTTCCTCCCGGGAAATTGGGAAAGAGTTGGTGAACTGCAGAAGAGATTTTCATGAAAGCTTTTCCAAAAGATGTAAAAAAAACCCAAAACAAACAAACAAAAAAAAAGATGCAATCAACTGCTTACAGATAAATATTCATATTAAGCCCATTTCAATGGGGCTAAGGAGCTTGAGATACTCGTGCATGTTTATAAAACTTTATCTTTCATGCTAAGCCATCTCTGTGTAGCATTTTCTCAAAAACAAAAAAGGTAGTGTGGCAGTTTCCACTAGCAATACTAAACTTTTCACTCATTTAGTGAACGACTACATAATCAGTCATACAAGTATAAATTTTGTCTTTAACAAAATAAAAGGCAGTGTATTTTTAAATAATAGGAACATAAGATATAAGCAGTTCCCCCCAGTAGATATACTTACCAGAATAACCCAATAGCAACAGAAAAGGTAAACTCGAAGCTATCTACATTCCCCAACTAGAAGACTTGGACTCCATAGATGTACCAAAGCCAGAGCTGAAGCCACTGTTGGAGGCAGTGTTAGTGCCTGCTGCCCAGCCAAGGCTAGCTGAGCCGGGGCTGCTGTAACTAGTGCTGGCAGAGCTATAGGTCTGGTCTCGGGTTGTAGTGGCTGTGCCTGCTGTTGTGGTCAGACCCTGCTGGTTAGCCAGCATGCCCATCATTCCCCAACTGCTCTGTAGCGCTGCCTGAGCAGCAGCCACCATTGCCGGGTTAAGGCCGAGAGCCCCAAAATTAACCCCACCGCTACCGCTGCCTACCCCCCCGCGATTGCTCCCATAGCCCTGACTGAACCCACCAGCCCCAAACCGCCCTCGATCCATCATTTGCCTACTATTATTGTGCTTGGGCTCAGCATTGGAGATGTGCACGCTGACACCCTTGATGATCAAATCCTCTCCGCACAGGGCTTGAGCAACCTGAGAAAGAAGTGAGCAGGAGATTATCACTACAGTCATGGCAACGTTATCATATACACTTACACTACTCACAAAAAGTTAGGAATATTTGGCTTTCGGGTGAAATTTATGGAAAACGTAAAAAGTTCACACTACAGTGATATTATATCATGAAAGTAGGG
>JAUMHL010000028.1:11166622-11258518 GCA_032362345.1 Sandelia bainsii | reverse complement strand
GTCCTGCAGGTTCACTCTCTACAACATTCGAAAGATTAGACCTTTTCTCTCTCAACAGGCTGCACAGCTCCTCGTCCTCCTTTGCCGTTAAGCTCCTTGTTAGAGAACAGCAACTTGTGTAAAAAGTACTGAAACATTGAACAATTGGACATGTGCATTCAAAAGTTTAGGGAAGGTCACATCAAGTTCACCTGTAAAGGTTATAGTGCATTTTAGGTTCATCCTGAAATTCCACCCGAAAGATATCCCTAACTTTTTTTTTTGAGTAGTGTATGTACCTCATATGTTTACCAGTAATTCATATATACAGTGTGATACACCCCTTAACACAGTTCAATCTTTTTTCCCCCCTATTCATACACCATATTTCTATGCTCGCAATATTTTTCAACATTAAGACCAATGCACCTATCTTACATATTATCTTCTTTGCCTATAAATTTACAGAATAGTATTTTGTAATTATACCATCTGCTAAGACTCAGACTCTACCATTTAAAGTAAATCTTACCTGGTCATCAGCAAATGTGACAAAAGCAAATGCCCGAAAAGGTTTAGGGATGAAGACATCAGTGACTTCGCCATACTGCATGAAGTACTGCCTCAGTTCATCTGTTGTCATGTCCTCTGTACAGCGGCCAACAAAGATTTTACGGCTCCGCATTGGCTCATCAGGACACGCCTGACAGGACAAATAGGCACAGCCACACATTAAATAATCTACATTTATATTATGTTTTTAAGTAATAGAGTGCAGAAGATAAATGTGGGGTGTAACGGTCAGAAAATGTACTGTAGTTTGCTATAGAACCCAGTTACGCCAGTAAGTGTCATCTCTTACCATTTAATGAGATGAAGTTACATGAACATGCTGATTGCCTGTAAAGGCTACACAAATTACACTGGTGTAAAATGTTCTCGCCTGAATAAAACTGAGTGCCTATAGTTAAACTTTACTCGCTGAACATGATGGTGAAATCAGATTTTTTTTTAATTCCATATGAATAACATAATTTTGCCCAGGTAGCAAATATTATGTTGATCACCGTTATAAAATGAACACAGATATAAAGGTTGGATTCTCTTTCAGAAAATGAAATGTGGCAGTCGTGTTGATAAAAACTTGGGTATAAAGTGGTGTAATTTCCACAGCAGAGATGCTGCCTGGTGGATGTCCGTTTAAGCTAGCTATCTCAGTATTGGTTAAGCAGTGCTCTAAACATAACACAAAAAAAATGAACGTATGTATTAGATACACCTCTGCTTTAAGTATAAGCTTAATGTGTATACACATTTAGTTCAATCTAATGTTTATTCTTCGGTGAAGACTGGAAGTTTAGAAGCACTGCTTGCTGTGTTTAATATTTTGGATTTGACAATGAAAACCATGATGTCTTAGAGAGTCAGTGTTTAAAAAGGATGTCAAACATACCTTTGAGTTTGGAAGTTTGCAGTCACACCATCGTCCATCAATCATGTGTCTCTGAGCAATGACTTTGGTTTGTGTCTCATAGTCAGTGAACCGGACAAACCCAAAACCTTTTGAGTTGCCAGTTTTTGCATCTCTCTTGACCTGCAAAGAACAAAGAGACATGTTAGCAAGCATTTTTAATTTACTCTAAACGTGAAAAATCAAACACATTCTTATTAGATTCAAAGTCTAATAAATGCCACATGGCATGTCATTACCTGCACCATGATGACCTCCCCAAAGGTACTAAAATAATCTTTCAGGTCCTGTTCTGTTGTTTTCCATGGTAGCCCAAGGACAATGAGATCTGATGTCTTCTGAAAGCCCCTTTTGATTTTCACCGCTGAGGCAGCATCTATCTCATCCATTTTTCTTTTATTATCTGTGAAAGATAAATAGACATGCCTTAAATGAGTAACAACAGTAACTTACATGAAAATTAACACAGGTGAAAGGTCAAGACCCTCTAAACCAGTGGTTCCCAAACTCAGGCCTCAGGGTTCCCTGCCCTGCTTGTTTTCCTGGTATCCTTGTCCTACACACTGCTGATTACCTGGATAAGGCCTGTTTAGTCAGTCAGAAGCTGTATGTAGGGCAAGATTAGCTGAAATAATAATGAATAAGCACGACAGGGGGCCCTCGGGACTGAGTTTGGAAACCAATGCTCTAAGCTCTCAGTTGTTTTGTGGTAAAGTTGGTGCAGCGAACAAAATACACTATATGGATAAGAGAATGAATGGACCTCCACATGAACGATCAGATTATTGCATAATAAAAACAATTGATATTTTATTAATCCCCTTGGGGAAATTCTTGTGGACAATCCACGGGCAAGAGTCAACAGTGAAGATTTCTCAGTCATCCAAGTGAAGTTGGATGACTGGCAACTGGACTTCTAACAAGAAAGAAGTCCAGCTGCCATGACTCAACTTCCAGATAACATGGGCAACAGACCACACTGTTCTGTGCTTTCTACTAGATGTTGAAATCTAGCTGCAGGGATTTGCTCCCATTCAGCCACAAGTACAGTGAGGTAATGTACTGATGTTTGGGCATAGGGCCTGGCTTGCAGTCCGTTCATCATTCTTAGGTTGAATGGGGTTGAGGCCAAGGGTCTGTGCATGGCACTCCAATTCTAGCACACAAAAGTCAAGAAAATAATTCAATGTTGAATTTATCAGTGGTGAAAGAGGGCCATCCACAAATAAACTGCAAAATGCTGGAACCTGAGTATTGTCTAAAAATTTATTGTATACGCCAGCATTGGGATTTCCTTTAGTTGGATCAAGGCAGCCAGACCAAATGCACACAAAAGCAGACTCTGCTGCCAATTTATTGTGCATATCTAGCCAAAATAAATGTAGAGGAAGTGATTCTACTTTATGTATGTCTAGGAGGCTCCTGTTTGAAGTGTTTATATATTCTTATTTTTATACAGCACCACACTGAGGGTTGTTACCAATATTTTGAGCATCCCATTTATACCACTGTCATTGGCCTAGATATTACAGCAAAAACACTTCTCAGCAAAGTAATTAAACAGTAACATATAAATCAGTACTCTAAAAAGATCTGGCTAAACAAGACATGAGAGTTATAACCTTCATGACAGAATATCCAGTAGTAATTTAATTAGTAACTTAACACCTGCATCACCTTTGGGATAATTGACGACGTAGACCAGGTTACCCCAGTCGTTCTCAGGTGCATGTAGGACACCCTCTACAAGCCGGACTCCTCTCATGCATTGGGATTCTGGGTTTCTGTACCGCAGCCCGCACGCTCCTGGAAACTGTGCTGCTACCGATGACAGCAAAACCGTACCGTCGTCCTCTGAGGGGATCTCCATGGGCTCTTCACTCTCATCCTCAGCCACACGTATATATAACTCTGACATGGTCTCTGGACGTCTGAGCGCTGGTCCAAGTGGAATCAGCTGATGGAGCTCAAATTATTAGTAAACACCGGAATGATGCGCACGAGGTTGTAGTGTCCAAGTTTACTTCTGTTAACTGGGTGAGGCAACAGAAATGCAACAGCAGTCAAACGCAGACAAATTGTGTGAAAAACGCACTTCACAACTCTGTAACATTTAATAGCCGGCGGCCATGAGAGCTGAATATTTTCTTTCCAACTGTCTGCACGCATAAACAAGTTAGCCAGCTAGCTAACAAGCTAGCAAACTCAAGGTAGCTTCGAAAATGAATGACCATCTAGTTTAGCACTGCGTTTACTGTCAACAAACACATGAATATTCCTGTTGTCGGTGAGCGTATGCCCGAGATTTGTACCTAAATAACAACATTTACAATTTATCTTGTTTTGTGAAATTTAAGCACGAAATCGTCTCATCAAAGTGAACATATTTGTAGCAGCTAACCTCTCTAACCTCAAGGTAGCTAACAAAATGGCTGCTCACCTTGTACAGACGACATCATGTAGTTGGAAGAGTACACTGTTGATTTTTGTAGGGGTGCCAATAATTATAATAAAAAAAAAAGGCTTAATAAGTTGACTTAGAGGCCACAGTTTCTTGTTGACTTTTATAAAATTTACTTATATATGGTGGTGGTTACGTTTAGTCGTCTTGTTCTTTTTCATAATCCGCGACAGGCGAAGTTAAAATCTCGTGACTTACCCTTTACATCTGACCATAACTTTACCCATTAAAACCCAAACAAAAAGGTGCGCACTTGAATTTAATTTGCTGTTAGCTAGTCTCGTGAAAAAATAGTTTTCCTTCTTAGTTTAAGGGATCAGTCTGTCTTTTTGCCCTTTAGTTCAGCATTTCAGTCATTTGAATAAACTAGATTGTCATGAAATATAATCATGGTTAAGAGGCCTAAACTGTTAAAATGTGTCCAAATCTAAGTATTCATCAGGTGCACTGATCCTGCAATTTCACAGACATACCATAATTATTCATAATAATCATAATATTAAGTAATTTATTTTAATTCTAATGTATGTTAAAGTTTCCAATTCATTTTTATAGCATTGTTTGAGGAACTGTATATAAAGTGAAGAATGTAGCAGCCATAAATGCAGCCAAAATAAGAGATACTGTGACAAAGCATTATTTTAAAAAAGTACTTAAGATTGTTACAGGGTTACGTGATTTATCATAGATTATTTAATGACAAAAACCTTAGTTGGAAAGTGTAGTAAAAACTTTTTTCACACATGAGTAAGACAATGATCATTATCTGTGACTTCTTTTGTCACTTGATTTCAGTGTGTCATGGTAAACACACCTGTTTTATCACCTCCACACCTCACCTACAAATAGTCCAGGGTCAGAATGCCCTCTGAAGTTTTCCTCAGTGGAAGAGTCATGGATCACACAGGAGGATATGGCATACTTCTTACAATAATGTGAGTAACATATCTTGTATAATGTGAACTATTCATCATCTTGAAAATATAAGCTCAGTACTATATTCTTTTCTACAGTGTTTTACAGTGTTTTATCACAAGGAGTGTGTTTTGCATTCAGAAGCCTGAATGGGTCGATGACCAAACAGCAAAATTAACAGGTAAATTTCTACTCTGTGATAACACACAGATATTAATTGATGTTTTGCACAATAAGAAAATGCATTTGCATTTACAGAAGGAGATGTGGCATGTTTTTCTGAATACATGGAGATGTGGATTCACAATGCAAGGATTGAAGGGTTGATGGTCTGGCTGTCTGGGGCCCTACAGATTCAAGGTGAATCTCTTTGCCTTTTTTTTTTTTTTTTTTTAGAAATGTGAGATATGATTCTTTGCTTCTCAATCAGCTTTCTCCTTTTCCACAAGTTACCCTTGCCTCTCTGGATCATCTAAACCTCCAGTTGTCTGCCTGTGGGTTCTCACTGCACAAAGACCCTGACAAGAACTTTATTTTTAGAGTCAGTTACACTGGATGTTTGGTCCAGCAACAGGTACGTCACTATTGTAAGACAAATCTAGCGCATACAGTATGTACAGACTCCTGACATTTGACCTCACAGCTCGGCTTGGTGGTGACAGTTGTCTGATTGTACTGTCACTGTTCAGCACAGCTTCCACATCCTCATGCTGAATCTAGTGAAAAAGATCAATCGATTCAGAGGCAGACCTCACAGTTTCATAATGACGTGCCCTGTGGTTTCAGTATTGCCCAACAGAGAACAAATCCAGTGTGACCCAGAGTATATTCAGGTAACTGCTGACTGGATTTTATCGTATTTAGGTCAGCTTTTTACTGTTTTACTGTTTGCTGTTGCATTTTTCCATTTGTAGTTTGGGCTGCTTTATTATTCTGAAAAGATCTGTGTGTGTCTCCAGGTGATCAGACAAGTTCCCTATGACAACTGGAATAATGAGGTAGTAATTAAATTCACTCTTTGGAATTGTGATTGCCTCATAAATATGCACAAATATGTATGCAGATGTGTATGGATGAGAGAGTGAGTTTGCATATTTGGTTTTACATTACAGTTACACTGGTCACTCTCTTTGAGTGATCACCTCATTGTAGCTCTGGAGGATGCCAGTTTGTTCCAGATGAACGTTGACATGAACGGACCAGACATTTCAGTCCATGGCAGGAGGAGTGAGGTCTTAAGTCCTGTCAAAGTAAGAAACCTCAGACGTTTTACTGCCATCCAGTGACCGTTGGCAAAATTACAGCTGAAATGAACTATTTCTGACCATCTTTTTGGTTTCATGAGGTAATGGAAATTGAAGGGGAATTCTTGGCCTTGAAGCTGGTCAGTGGTCAGTATGCCTACAGTATGGAAGCTACATGTCCAAAAGGTGGGTAGCAAACACAGAACCGGCACTGGAAGTAATTTTCTTCATCTGTGTCATGAGTTGTGGCTTTGACAAATTAATCCCAGTTAGTGGTGGAAGAAGTACTGAAATAATTTGCTTAAATAGAAGTACCAAGTAAAACAACATAGAAATAAGTAAAATCTTGCATCTAAACAGTTACTTAAGTCAGTATTAACAGCATGTACTTAAAGTTTCTAAACTAAAAGTACTTGTGCAGAACAATAACCCCTGTTAGTGATTTCTGTTTACTTAATTAGATTGATAATAGTGTCAGGACATAAGCCTCACTTTACTGTTGAGGTGAAGCTATAGTTTTAAGTACTTAAGACAAAGTCTGATAGTTTAGCCCAGGAGTTATAAAACTAGACATCTGCCCCTCTCCAAAGTATCACAAGGTAAATCTGAAAGGTCAAGAGATTAATAATTGGGTTAGAAGGAAGACAAACAACAACGCTAAATTTGCAGCAATGTAATGCTTTTACAGTGCTGCATTATTTTACCTGTTTGGGTCTTGAGCAGTTATTTCAATTAAGCAATTTAAGAGGTTTAGAGGGGCTGGTCTTTTGTAACAGGTGAGAAACCAAGCCACAAGTTTAATATTCAACACTGACTTGCATTTTATTATTGTATTAGATGCTTTATGGGCATAACTATGTTTGAAATACTGTAGCTGTCAAATAAATGTAATGGAGTATAAAGTGCAGTATTTCCCTCTGAAATCTACAGAGAGTAAGATACCCCAAAATTCCTTTTACCATTACTTGAATAAACTTTATTTTACATAACTAAGCCCAGTAACACTTTTGATCCCTGATGTAAATTTCAGTGACTACATCCACAGCAGAGAAGACTGTGCTGCACATTTTCAAACGACCCATGGGTTTGACCAAGCGAGGCAGCTACGGCAATGACTCACTGACAGTCAGCAATGTGTCAGTGAACCAGACAGATGATTTCACTGTGCATGACACAAGTGGATTTGTTATACTGGTCATTCCTACAGACCAAATCCTCCAGACCAAGGTTAGTGCTGGAGCAGCAGTTACCACTCTCATAACCAGATTAATTATTAATTCATTATCATGGTGTAATATATTTGGGCCAGTTTTTGAACTTTTTAAATTTGAGCACTGTGCATTTAGTCGTTTAATGATTTATTATGTTGTAAAACATCTAAACCAGGTTTGTTTTACAGACCTGCGCAGAAAGCAAACAACTCATGCAGCCGTTCTACAGGGTCGATGTTGTGCTCACCTTCAAAGAGACAAATCACAAAATGCACTGGACCATGGAGAACACGCTGCCATGCACAGGTGAGTGTGCTGCTGATGAGCACAGTAAAACTAAAGTGGTGATTAATTATTGGATATTTTGACCACTAGTCATCGACAGGCTTTTACTATAGTCACACCTGGTACTTACTTTTCACTTACTCTTTCAACTTTAGAACCTTTCAAACTGTTTAAAGTGAGATTGACGTAAACATAATTTACAATATATAAAAAAAAGAAGCCAAAACAAGCCAAAAAAGTAAAGTTAATGTATTACCGTTGTCCCAATTAATGTCTATCTACATTAACTTTCTATTACCATATTTAATTACCAGTTTCCAGTTACAAGTAACCTGCAGAATCATTGTCCACTACCATTCTTGTGAATCTTACAGTTCTTATTGGGATATAATATAACAGTGATGAACACCCCTCCCAGACATGTGTAAGACATTAAGAGAAAAACAACTACCTTATAATATTCTTAAAATGTTTTCATTTATTTCTAGTTAAAAATACTTATTTATTTCTAAAGTTGATTATTGGCCACAAAATTTCTCCTTTTCACTTCACTGAAAAGTCCGTTCTCAGTGTTTATGTAATGCAAGGACAGTAAAGTACAAACACGGTAACGGTAAGAAAAATGCATTTTTGAGTGGAGGGGGGAAAATTATTATTATTACTGAAAGGATGTACACTGTGTGGCGTTTGTAGAGTTACTACAATATAAGGAAGCAGTTTTCTTGTTTTGTTGTTATAAAATTATGTAAAAAAATCTGTTTATTTTATAGTTTTGGCTGTAAACCTTCTTTTCCTTTTTACTAAAATTATGCAATCGTGCCTTCACAGCCCTGCCAGCTGAGCCACACATCACATCCTCTCCTGGTCCAAACACCACAGTTCTGTCCACACTCGACTTTAAAGCTGAGAGTTTAACTACACAACAGCTGTTGTTGGACAACACCACCATCCCTGTTGGCAAACTACGTGACAGAGCTCCAGCTGAAGATTTGACTGCAGAGTTTTCCACAACCAGTTTTCCTCACGCACAGACAGAAGGTAGCAGTTTTAATTTCCATATTGAAGAGGTGTCTGAGAGTCAAAGTGGCAATTTGTCTGCTGGGTTTAACAATGAAACCGCATCTTCCATTAGTGAGTTTCATAATGCAACCGTTTCAACAAATTCTTCAGCAGAGCCAAATATTCTTGAGCCATCAAGTTTGACCAAGGCATCATCATCAACATTGTTCAACACAACAGGTGCACCTCAACAGGAACACCAACAATTCAGCACAACCAGTGGAACTAAAGACGAGCAGGGACAGAAAGGACTGAAGTGGATTTGGTAGAATTAGGAACAAAATTTCTGAAAAGAAAACTATAACTCCCACAAACAAAACAGCAAACACAATATAATTATGTCACTGTAAAAAACACGAGCATATCACTGGGCTCATATCGTCAAATTCTAGATGTTTTCCATCATTAAAAGCTGTATATACAATTACAACAGTTACGTGTTTTTAAGGTTTTGTGGTCAAAGTCAGAATACACTGTTTAAGTGCAGTTGCAATGTAGTTCCAACACTTCACATAAAGCCTTCTGATGTACTTCTTCTATTTCCTTTCTCCTTGCTGTCATGTGCTACACGTCTGTTTGCGGTCTTGAAAGGTGATGCTGTTGTCAGTCAGTGCTGTGAAGGTTGATTATACAAGCAGAAAGAAAGGCAGACCTCTGCCAGCCGGTGCCTGAGGGTGGACATTATCCAGACACAGACGAGGCAGGCGTTAAATAAACATGTGTCTATCTGAGCAGTACAAACACACTGATGTAGAGAAGAACCTGCAGTTTTTACAGTCGATGCCACCTTTCAGAGAAGCTTTGTGTTATAGAGACTCACAATAAAGCGTTGAATTCTCTTAACACAGAATGCCCTTGTCAGTGTTGAATCCCTCTTTCATAAGTTTTATGTTTTCTAGAATGAAATACATACTTTATTGGTGCATTTTTTCTTAAGTAATACAAACCAAATCAAGTGCTGACTCTAAACATTCAGCTTCTGCAGTATTATATTGTGTGTTTTTGCTGCAGTATACCGTGTCAACAGGAGAGGGCACTATTGAATGAGAAAGAAAACTACGGGCTGCAGCCTGGAGTCGCTCATTTTGCTCAAATGACCTCTTTTTGATATTTTTGCACTAAATGTTTTTTTTTTTTTTTTTACTTATGCTGACAGTTGAGCTGTATGTAAATGGGAAGATTACTCTTACAAAATGTAGAGAAATGTGAAGTACTGTAATAATGAAATAGTTAATATGGAATTATTTGGTTAAAATATTTCTACCTTAAAGTTTTCCAAATAAAATCACAGGAGTGCATCAGATTCTTTTGAGCAATATGACTGAACCTGTTTCACTTTTGCTTCCATCTCTTTTTTTTTCCACCTTTGTTATTGTGACCTCCTGGTATGCACCAAAGCGTCTGTAAATGATAACAGTGCAGTGTTACGCAGTTACATGCATCATATACAATGGGCTGTGGGGCAGAAAATCTAAACTTCCTTGTGCCTTTGGTTCCCATCTGTTCAGTGAACTTATGAGCAGGAAATGGAATAAGTGGTGCAAAAAGCACGCCAACATACCCGGTTCTTTCATGTGGCCTCTCTCGGCCATTACCCTATCTGTACTGACTGTTAACTGTCTTTACAAAGTTAAAAATCCCTTTCATGTTTCACTGTTTCTTTTTTGTTTTAATTTCAGTCAGAGCATATGGCTTGCACATCTGGGAGATGCTAAGCATGGTGGCACCCAACCCCCACACACACTGCTTCTGTGAAGTGATCCATACATGGTCTTCATTGTTATTGCTCATAATCACTCATCATTGTTATAAACAAGTCCTGTCTTGATTGCCCACTTTGAGTTTTCTCTGCAAAGATACTTAATAATGTGAACTTTCAGAATTTCAAACAAACACAAGTCCTTTGGAGAAAGTGGAAACTTTTGTTAATTTTATTCAGAACTGTGGAACATCACACAAACATCTTTCTTCACTCTGCCCTGCAGCTGAATTTGCCACCTGTGACTAATCACAGTCCCCAGTTGTGCGTGGGTGAATCACTTTTTGAAATAAGGAACACACTGTGGAGACATTTACAGTACATTTTTGTGTGCAAACTCCTCCAAGACACTGAACAAAATATTTCTAGTTAATGTTCAGTGTTGTCAAATCTCCCAAAGGGGTCCAACAACAAGAGTGTCTGACAAACTGTGCTACTTGTGCCATGTGACCACAAACATGCAATTGGATCAGATCAGGAAATCTGATAAGTCTATCTCATCTCAGCTCGTTTGAGAATAACCATATTTGTTTCTACATAATAGGAAGAGAGTGTCATTAACTGGCTGGAAATTTAATGACACCAAAATGAAGTCAAAATTACTACTGTGGACAACTTTGGGTCATTAAATGCCACTTGAGAATCCTCTGCTCTTCGGCTACCAGCTCTCAGGCAGACGAGGTTTCATGCCACTGAAGAGACGCGAGGAGGAAGCGAGGGAGGAAGGCTCAGTGTGGCTTTAAGTGCTTTGCTGGGCCTCTTCATCTCGCTCAGCGGGTAATTACAGAATCATGGGTCAACCACGCATGTAACCACGGTTACGTTGCACAGTAGCAGATGTGCTCATGACATTATCCAGCACCAGAGGAAAAGGTAAATAAAAACACATGCAGCTGGTTGCTACGGACCTTCGCCAAATTTGCGCATTCCCCTAATTGTTCCCATGTGGGCCTGCTGAGCTGGAGTAGTAAAAGGGGCGGTATGCCCAGTTTAAGAAATGCCCGTGTTTCTCAACGGGAGAAATTTATGAATGGGACACTAAGTCTCTGATGGTGGTTGTGGTGATGTGTGTTTATATGTGTGTTAATGTGTGTGTTTGGGATCCAATGGAGCTGAAGTAGTAAAAGTGCAGTTTCGCCCATTTTATCATTAAATTCTTTTTTTCTAAGGAGAGAGCATCACTTGATCCTCCTTGGCCCTGATCCTCCTGATCCTCTCTGTGCATCCCCACTTGCTTGAAGCCCTGCTGGTCTTGATGCTTTCATTGTCAAACCATGCCTGGATGTGTGTGCGTGACACTGCACAATGTCAGGGAGGTCCCTGGTTGAACCTGAGCCAGGCCGGCTGAGGGCCAGATGAGAAATTGAGGAAGAGCCTTGATTTCAGCGATATCCTGTCTTTGCTCTGCATCTGATTACTGTACAGAGGCTGCACAGAGGCTACGATGTAGTGTGGTGTGAGATTGTGTCTTTGTCAGCAGGGTTACAGGTGTGTTTGTTGCTTAGTGTTTGTGGTAATGATTAACAGGTTACAGGAAGAAGAGGCCTGAGGGTGGACTTGAAATTCCTGATTTAGGGACCTGTTCTGAGAATTTGATAAACAGTTTAAAGTTTCCCATATCTTCTGTGTCGCTTCTGCTGAGCTGGAATGTGGTCTATCCTCTGCTCACACACACACACGCACTTACACTTCTTTTACACTATGACGCTAACTGCCAACAGCGCGTGCCTCCTCTCCCTCTCTCATTAACCGCAACTGTCAGATCCTCCAGATGAGGAGCAATTAAACCAGATAATAAACACTCACCATCAATTCCTGTTTGTTGATGCTGTTGTTGTTGTTGTTGTTGATGTCGACGAGCTGGGGGCTCCACTCCTGCCACCTTTGTGCTAACTAGTACTTGAATAACACACAAGAGCAGCAAGGGAGGAGTCCATCACAGCACTGAAAAGGCCTCTACCTGCTGCATGTATGGCAACACCAGGCTGATAATAAAAAAGGTACAGTGAATGTTAACAATTAGATCCTAATCAGACACAGCTCACAGAGGCTGCTCTTTTATCCCCAGGCTTCACAGAGAAGGCAAACAAAGAGCTGCAAACTGTCAAGATAAAACAATACTTGGGATTGGTTGTGTCTTAGGGCTTCTTAAAGGGCAGTAATCTTGCCATGTGCTGCTTCCTGAGACGACACGCTGTAAAGACTCCTGTGTTTGCTCTTGTGTTGGAGTGATAAGGCCTCTCCTCATCACGCCCCGCTTCTGATGAGGTTCGTCTCCCCTGACGATGAAAAGATGGGGAGGCATTGGGGGGACAGAGAGGGCAGCCATGGAGGTTTTTTACACTGTAGACAATCAGGTGATGGTAGAAAGAAGGCCAGAAAAATGTTCCTAATGTAATACAGGGAGTAGAACATGAAGCTATTATTGTGCAGGAACATCCTGAATTACAGAGTTCCCTTTTTATGTTAATGTTCATTTGTATTATAAGAAAAGTGAATGTCTGTTCTAATGAGGTGAACTGTAGTTGACCCTGAGAGTCAGGCAAAGGTGCATGTTCAGTCCTGATTGTTTAGCCTGTGAAAAAATAGTGCCTGGGATGGTTTTCCACTTAAATTTGAAGGCTGGACAAAGCATTCTTAGGAATTTAAAGACAATACCCTTTCTTTCAAAGGCTACAAAAACATGTATACAGCTGTACAAGGAGTTTCCTGATCCAAGGGCAAAATATGGTGTCAGATATTCCTATTACCAATCAGGATGGCGTGGCCTGGAAAATAATGAACAAGATGAAACTGTGGCCTGTTCAGAAAAAGCAGAAAAAAACTGATCTGATTTCCCTTTCTCTGTGGAAAAATAGACGTGGCCTCTTGTTTTGAAACCATATTTCCCTCAAAAACACTCTGAAAACTAAACAAAATTGACAGTGTTGGATTTATCGTCTTCTGCTCTTTTGTCTTCAGTGGCCACTGTTTGTGCCTTTGCCATGGAAACGGCAAGGTTATTTATCTTTACAGCCCTTTTACAATAACGTCCCTTTCCTGACCAAACAACAGAGGAAATATCAGGTCAAGCCTCTTCCCCCCTCTAATGATCAGGTCAATTCAGCCTTAGTATTTCAGACAGCTCATGCACATTCACACGTGTGCCCACACGCAGTCATGCTATTGATGAGAAACATACAGACTGTGATTTACATTTCCGTCTCCTTAGAGTGTGTGTGTTTTTTTTTAGACTTTCACCCCCCCCCTTTTTCTATTTGTTGAAGGAAAAAGTGGTGTGATGGTTTTCTATTTATGCTCTAGATGTCTGAAAGCTCCGAAAGTCGATTCAGACAGAAACACTAGATGGAGACAGAGAAAACTGACTCCCACGTTTCATTTCAGACACCCGGTTTGAGAATACAGTTCACAGCATGTGAAACATTCTTATACAGACAGACTTTAATATATTGTTTCTAATTTTAATTTTTCTAAATCCACTTCACTTCTGTTAAAATCATGGCATACATGCATGCACAGGGTATTTTTTGGGATAACCATGACCCAGATGACTGAGAATCTTCCTGAGACACTCAGGTTATTAAGTTTACAGGAAACATAATAAATGTTACTTGCTCTGAATGCTGTATTCTTCCTCTTCACAGGATAAATCTAATAATCTACTTTCCCCAGATAAAATGTGCTTTGTGCAGTCATTTGCAGTCATCTTGCAAATCCTTGTGACTTGTATATACTCCAGTATACTTGAGCTGTCGGGTGCTGTCCCCTCTCTTAGCATGGGGTAGACGAGCAATTACTCCTTTTACGGAGCTGTTCTCATGAAAGTTGCCAAGAGTATATGCAGACTACTTCCCTCAATCCACAAAAACAGTACAGATAATAGAAGAAACTGACATTTTAGATGAGAAGGAATAAGCATAAAAGCATGAGGTGTGTATAAAGTGCATGTCACAATTAAATTACTTAATGGGTGAAAGTCCCACGATAGATCACATGTAATTTACATCAAGAGTCACTGTAATAAAGACTTTGTAAAACTTACATTGAAATTCAATTAGAGTGTTGAATGCATAACCAAAGCCGTGAAAAATGAACTCATTGGGGGTCCCTTTTCATTACTGCCCTGAGGCAAAAGAGACCATTAATTTAATACATTCCATGTTTTTTCACATGAGCATTTTTAAGTTAGTGCACAATTCTGTCCTAATGTATCTAATACAAAGAGAGAGCTTGCCAAAGACTGCATTATACAAGCAGCGAAGAACCCCATCACCCCCTCTCCAGTTGTTACCTTGAGTAGTCAGACCACTTTCAATCAGTCAAGCTTGAAAAACAACCTGGCCCTAAAAAAACAAAGCAACAAAAGAAGAAATTATGATATTGTTTTATTGATTCATAGTCACAGTGAATGTTCTTGTACTGCAGGTGCCGCTCCTGGCACAGAGGTGCATACAGTGGTGCTGACTTTGACTGTAAACAGTTAAACGGCATGTCTTAATTAAGATATTACTGTTTTATCTTAGAACAGTGGATCTGCACCCTTCAGTCAACCACAAAGCCAAAACAAAACAGAGACCCCTTCAGATGTTTCACCCTTAAGAGGAGTACTAATTAAAAGACTATTTCATTAACTGTTCCAGCTTGGTAAATATAAGTTTACTAGGGGTCAATAGACTTTACAACACATAATGATTTGGAATATAATTACTGGGTAAAGGGAGCCATGAAAAATATCTTCAAAATGAAGCAAAGTTGTTTGTCAGTCCAACTATGACCCCCTGTGTCATTCTTGGTTAACAGAGTTCACAGGGTGGGTCATGTTAGCTGCTGTCAACTTGATGCACCAACAGTTTATCAGCCTCCGTTGCACCTTTATACAACACACATGGCAGCGATTGGGTGAGCGGCTGGGGAGCACCAGTAAATCACAGGCTGTAATAGTATTGTTGCAAAAAGGTGAAGAAATTACAAGTCAGTTAATATTATATATAACTTTATTCTTCTGCAAAGAGAATTAGCAGAAAATGCTCAAACTGTTTTAAATAACATTTAAGTGTCTTTACGCACACTGCAGGTGTGAAAAGATTTGAACTTTCAGGCACCTTTTAAATGCTTTTTCGTGCTTAGTGAAAAAACTCCAGTGCAGATTTTCACGTGTAAAAATAAGTTTGAATTGCGCACACAATGATCTTGCTCAACTCATGACTCTCCCTCCTCTTCCTATTGTTTTTTCATGTTCTGTACACACAGGCTACTAATGAAATCAGCCCATAGAACAATGGCTCATGCAGTCAACAGCTCCTTTAATGAGTGAATGCAAACAGCAGAGCTGCATGTGAAAAGTCATAAACACATATTTCTTTGAAAGGGTAAAGATGAGAGCGACACTAAAGCCAGTCCGGACAAGTCCTTGTGAAGCAGGGGAAAAAGCATGTATTATTCATTGAAAAACTGTGAATGTTAGTGCTTCTTTTCCTTGTTTCAGCACGCATTTTTCCATTTGTCTTGTGATGCTAAATTTTTAACGTTTTCCCCACATAGCATTGACGTTGCATACAATTAGTGACTTTACAGGAAAATCACTTCTGACACCACTGTGTTCACAAATTATAATACTTCAGATTGGGAAAATTCAGCTGGGAGTATGGGGCTGGGAAAAATATGAGAGTCATCTAAATATTATATGCACTGCCCTGGAAAAGTGACAAAATCATTTGAATTAACAGAAAAGATGTGAAAGCTAATTGAAAACTCTTGGTTTATTTATATACATTTAGAAAGCTCATCACGTTTTCAAGAGCAGGCTGTGCCCTCCACAAACATGACACCATATCCTAAGCAGAAAAAGAGCAGGAAAAGCTGAAGTGCATATTTGATTTATTTATTTTCACCCAGACGGATACTCAGAGCTTTATACAGATTTTGCCATTTGGAGGCTGAAATAATGGATGGGGTGCTCATTCATTTTTAATTCCTCCATGTTGTGTGAAGGGTAAACATGCTGTTTGAGATGTCTTTTCTCTGCTGAACTGTGTTTTCTCATTATGAGACTGTGTATAGGGAGCAAAAACTAGTCACGAAAGTGCTTAAAGTGTATTGCAACAAGTCATTGAGGGTGCCTTTCCAATAATGTTTATTCCCAAAAGCCGCTCATTTCTGAATATCTAAAAAAAACAGCATCCATAGGTGCTCCCTGTCACATTTCATATATGTGTACAAATTCAATGATGGTTGTGGTTTTCTTTTAATTAATTTGTAGTGTTCTGTGATTTAAGGACTGGGATCTTTGTTGACAGACTATCCACCCATGGGAAGTTATTCTGCGAGTAATACAGTGCAATAGCTCTCAGTTTGGACCCAGACACCAGCCCACAGATCCACCGATAATTTGGAATCATTTTTAATAAGTCATAATTACACAGAGGGTCTGATTGTGCTCTGCAGCCCTTGAAAATGAAATATGTTACATTGGGGCCTGATGGTAAAGGATATTGCTTGCCGTTCATACATAATTGAGCGATCCTGAATGTCAAACCAGTGGGAGAAAATGCAACAGAAGCAACAATACACCTCACCACAAAGCTACACAGCATCCTCTCCACTCTGAGCCAGCCAGCAGAAAGGAACATGTGTTATGTGGTGTACCAAAGTGCCCGAAGGAAGTGTACATTGACAGGATTTGTATTCCAGACTACTTAAGACACAACCAATCCCACTACTTACTGCTGCTCTTTAAGTAACTACTCCTTTTTTTCAGTGATCTTCAATAGAAAAAAGACCAAAAAAGGCCAAGTCATGTATTTAGCTTTGAATAAACTATAAAATTACAGACAACAGCTCAGATAATAAGCTAATGTTAGATAACGTTTTCCCTCATCTTTTGTCTGTCGTCTTTTTCTTCCGGTCTCTTTCTCTCTGATGGAGGTGGACATCTGACAGGAGGAAGAGAGTTGACTGTAAACAGATAACCTGACTTTGTTGGTAAATGAAATACACAAGAGCTTGGGGATGGAAGCTTTTTATTTCCTCCTCCTCTTCATAGATAAATGACTCGCTGTCTCCTGAGCAAGGAGCCATCTTTATATTTTTGACGTTTTCCTGTTTAATGTGTTGTATGTTTTATAAGGCTCATCTTTATGTTCTGCCTTTTTGCATTTTCCTTTAAACCTCAAATGTAGTTATTGATGCTCTGCCTCTAGTACATTATGCATTATTTGATAGTAAGTACCATTTTTGCATATTGACGGTAACAAGAAAATGCATGTATGGAAATTCTAATATAAATTGACTTATATGTATAGGCTTAGACTCTGCTCGCAAAGCTCTTCTGTAAATAATATATAGTTCTTTATGCTGCTAATCCAGAGGAGCAGGTTTAAAGACTGTCAATGCAAACAGGAAAGAAAAAAAACAACTTGGACCTTTAGCTTTTAAAGACTTTTATCTTATATTACAGGAATGACAGACTGTTCCTCTTTCTAAGTCTTTTATGCTTTGTTTCAAGCGGAAGCGGGGGAAGAGAGATGCATAAGGAGACGAAGGGTGATATTGATAAGGATGGAAGGTGCAGAGGAGTGTACTCCAGTGTAATGCAGCTTTATGATGCCCTTTTTCATTTAGCATGAATGGTTTTTATGTTTCCATTTCTTGGGTGAACAGGGATGAAAGCAGACTGAGGGGTCGAAACAGACTGAGGACACACCGGGAACATCAAAAACACTTTGCCTTTTTCACTGTCAACACACCAAAAACCTTTTTACTCAAAATGTCTCAACCAACCTCAACCGCTGAATGTGTAAAACTGATATTCAAAAATGTGAATGAATTTGGCTGTTAACTGACTTGTTTCCCCTCAGATAGTTTTTTTCCTTATGAAGCCTGGCTGATAATAAGCTGCTACAGCTGCTCTGAAAGAAATTCACCCCTCATTAACAATTGGTTAAGTTAAATAGTTATTACCTTATAATCAGATTTTATTTGTCTGGAATCTATGCAGTGTAGAAAAAAAATCTTTTTTTCTCAAAGCAACACATTTAAAATAATGAGCACTTTCCTTCTGAGAAGTGATTTCTCACAATTTTATCGCATTTCTATTTAGAATTACATCTTGGACACCATCCACAGCTGAACTCTAAATCCAATTTCCATCATGTCTATAAGACAGCTTATAGACATGATGTTGTCTTTGTTAGTCAGTAAACCAAGACGTTAAATTAATTTCACAAAAACAACTTTATATACTCTAAAAAATGTAAGAATTCCCAGCAGAACCAATACCACAGGGTAAACAACACTACAAATACATGTACAAACTGTTGGCTTTTGACATAGTTTTTGGACAGTCATAAATGGATCCGTGATAACTGCAAAAAAAGTTTTAGGATGCAGTGACAGACACATGTTTTTGCTGTGTTAAATATAAATCTAAGTAACTCAAGCCAAAGGTAGAAAATTTCTCTTTGAAACATAATAGAGTAGGAATATGCAATCTAAGAATCGAGATACTAATAAAATATAGTACTGTACCTAAATGTCTTTTACTTTCCAGCACTGATGTGAAAAATATGAATTGATGTTAGTTTATTTTCTTATTTTAATCCCTTCTCTCTTTTCCCTTTGCTTAATTTGTTGGCCATCTCTTCATGTAATATTTCATCAGATAACTTGCAGTCCAAACCTCTGACACAAAGAGTGTGTTGCAGTTTCCTTTTCCTCTACACATGTTTGCCAGCACTTTGTGTAGCTCTGTAGTGGAGATAAGTAAAAAAAGGACATGAACTTTTTATGGGCTGCACTGTTGTGACAGGTCGTATATTTCTGATGCCTTTGTCACTTAATGTACTTCAATAGAATTATTTCTCCTATAGATAAACATAAAATCAAATATTTTATTATTAATTATGGCTTTTTAATGTACTCAAACCTAATAAAATGTAAAGAAAAGTAAAAGTTTTGTATAACATATAATTATATTTACTATTATAATGTCACATGGAGTCATAACGTGGCTTAAGGGCAGATTCTGCCTGACTCTATGCTGACTGATACACACTGTTACATCTTTATCCACTTCATCTACTGGCACTGAGTTTAAACAGAACCGCTGATATGTTTCTTAACAGGGAAAATAAGGAAATTGTAATAATCTGGACGTACTTAGCATCTGATAAACTCATATAAATTCTTTATATCTGGATGTGAACAGACCTCCACAATGAAACAGAGACCTGAAAAGGTTTGTAAAACATATTAGATGGACGACTACCTTGATCCTTACTTACTCATCTCCGCTCTGTGATCCCAATATTGATACTAGTGTTTAAAGCATCCACTTCCCAGGAACAGGGCATCATTTTTCTGTCTCTCAATAAGGTTTTGTGGTTTTATCCTCTGTGTCTAAGGCACATAAAGGCTTTATAAGGGTGCTTACAGACAGACTTGAGTAGAATCAGGCTTTTTGAATCTGTTTAAATGATTTTAAAGGTGGGGCTGAAGGCTGTGACTCTCTGATTTATTGCTTCCCCCTCTTAGTTCAGATTGATGTTTTGCTTTTCCATGCCTTCCTGCTTTTATGGCATCATCTTGTGTCCAGAGATGTGGCTCCTCCAATAAAGAGCCTTTTAACTTTGCTCACATTTCTATAAAAACAAAAGGATGAGAAACTGTTTTGAAAACTTATGAAAATGTATTATATTTTACCAGTATCTGTACACGTGTGCACAAAGCATGTGTGGCATGACTGAGAAATTTTGCTATTCCTGTGCTCTCAGTAACATAATACAACATAAAAAAGAAACTACATTGATATTTTATTACTGGCAGTATATTTATAATTCTCCTTGAGGCTTTCAGCAAGGGACAGCCAATCACATGTTATTTTATGCTGCTGTATAAAGACTCATGCAGCAAGAAAATCCTCTGAACCACAGCGTCCTCATGTCATAAGTGTCACATTGGGCTGTTGTCTAAACAAAGACATGGCCTGGAAACAAGAAGGAGTTAGGGGGACAGGTTAGGCACAACGAGAGACATCCATTTTAATTAAATGTTACACAGTCCCACTCCCAGGCCTTAATACAAGTAGGCTTACTGCAAAGATCTCATTTAGGACAAACAAGATGACTGCATCTTTCTCTAACTATCACCCACAGCCGAGGAGCGCCCTGTGATGCAGGGCTGTAAAATGACTGATGTTTGTAAAAAGAGACATTTCTGCCTAGTAAGCACTTCTACAGGGACGCTCCTGAGTTTTTATGTGCGGGTTCATAAACTCCCAGACTAATGCACTCTGACACTCTGTTTTGATATCATTACAGCATTATACTCATCCTTTTTTGAGTGAAAAAACGCGAGTACTTAGAAAGTCGAAATTCATAAATAAATTTATGTCAAACTGCACTTAATATTGATTTTGTTAGTGTACAGATTCAATAATAAGGTACAGAGTGCATGAATATTTAAATATAATCTTCATTTCTGCATCTCCTAATGGCCTTTTCTCCTCTACACTCAATTTAAACACAATTTGGAAACTATAATGCATTGAAAATGACTGGAATTCAGCAATAAATCATTGCTGGGATACTGTGTGTGCCTTTAAAAGATAGTCTAATATTAGTCCCCAGGGATATCCACACAGATAGATTAGATTTCTGTTTTTTAAACTTAGCAATTATTATTTCAACCATTGTTTGACCAGAAAGTGTTGTCTCCCCTTTCCCAATTTCCATGCAGAAATTTAAGAAAGCCTAAATGTACTGTGGGATAACTGGAAACGTCAAAGGTCAAATTACAATCTTTGAAACCTCAACCTCAGCACACAAGAGAATATGTAAATGATCTCTACAGTGTTACTTTGTTTTCACTGTTTGCTTGAAACTCATCTACCTGCATAAAGTCAGTTATTGTTAACAGCTAATGGATAAAAGTAAAAGAAGAGTGATGCGTCGTTCAAGGCAGCAGTCCAAGCTAGCGTAAATGAATGAACAAAACCCCCTAATAGGCATGTGGAGCCACAGTGTGCGATCCATATGATGGCTATCAATAATTCATTCTTGGCTTTGGCCTTTTGGGAGACATTAAGGTAATATGAAGAGCAGTCAGGCCAAATGGTTTGCAAATCCTTTTTAAGCAGGATATACTGTATCATTTAACTGATTTCTACACAAGTAGCAACTTTATAGTGAGTCTAACTGTTTTAGAAAAGTACAATCAAAGACACTTGTGTTTCGCTTTATTTGAAAGATTAGACGTGGGATAGCAAAATCAAAACAATTCAATTTTGCTCATAGTGGTAGCTTTTATTTTATTTGTGTAATGTGATAAATATAAATGGTGTCACTAATAATAGTAGAAAATAAAAAAAGAATTTGCAGTAGCACACAGGGAATTTGAAAAAGTAAGAAAAACTACATGAAGGATTTTTGCACAAAAGAAAGGATTTATAAACCAATTAGATTGGGACCAAACCTACTGTAGCTCATATGTGCTTCACACTCTGCCATACTGACAGCTGCCAATATTTTGTTTCTGGAGCGTTGCATTGGGCCTCTGTAAGCATCAGCGCCCCAGCCCATGTGGTTCTGGTTCCCTAATCACACTTTGTTGTCTTTACTCACCCTCAGAAAAAGCACCAATTCAGCATTAACAATTGGCTTTTTAGAGACATTTTGATTTGTCCCTGCATTTGGAGGGCCATATGGATCTGATTTGTTTTGGAGAAACAGGCTTCCATTCACACACAAACACACGCAAACCATCAATTGATCTCATATGATAAAAGTTAACAGAAGATTAGCAGACTATAATCGTTAGCCCAGTGGAAGGATTTTCCTAAAAATGGTTTTCCAAGTGGCACTTTATGTCTCTGTGAAATATGAGGACTGTCTGTGTCTCACCTTGTTTTCCCTTCATGTGGACAACATGTACGCACATGCAATAGAGACTTAAAGCAGTCTGACTCTGCAGCTCAGTGATTAGTCCAGAGACATCATATTATTTAAAGGTGGCCCAGCAACAGTGGCTAATGGCCTCCCTGTCTCTATAAGTTATGGATGTAGCCTTTTGTAGTGCAGGGTCTCACATAAAGACCCTCCTTTTTAATTCACAGTCACCCATGGTCAGGCTAAATGGCTGACAGTGGAATTGGAGGCCCACGTTTACTCCAGTATTCACACACACTTTGTTTCAAAAATGGCTGTTGACACTGACTAAAGAGCTCGATCTGCTTTTTATCCAGCTTTTATTCCAGCTACAAGGTTAAAAACTTAACTGAATGTAGTACTTTTATGTTTGTGTATGAAAAATGTGTTACTATGAGAGATTAATAGAGAACAGACCTGTAAATATGTACTTTAAAAAATGCAGCAAAGATCACATTAGTGGTACAACTGATGATGAAGTACATACAAACACAGCAGTCTTACCAGTATTTAAACCTGTACTGTATTTCTCTGTTATTTATGTTGAAATTAAAGACTGTGCGTTAAACTTCATGACTGCTTGTGTAAATTATAAGGAGATATACAAGATATCTACAGTAAATATATTTAGAGTGGGTGCTGGTTGTAGAAAAAATTGATTTCTTTTTATAGTTTTTACTCGTAAAAACATGCCAATAAAGAAGCGTAATCTCGGCAGCTTTACATAAACATTGCATGCAGTGTGGTACAACATGTACACCTGGCAGCCATGGTTAGTCTCTAATTCAAGCTTCATAACATAAAAGCTTGGCCTGGTAGCCTTTCATGTTAATTGTGTCTGTGCCTTGAAACAAAGCTTGTTTTTGCAGCCTAACACTGATTACAAAATGTTGCAGAATCCTGGTCTGTGCATTTCTGAGCAGCACTTCATTTTTTTCTTGAGTAGATTATTAAAAATTGATCATTCTTTGTTATAGCCTCATTTCTGTCGGTTTTCATATTTTAATCCTGTTTTAAGCAAAACACGATACATTAATCAAATATGACAGAACATACTCTTAATGTAATCATGCAGGGGAATATGAATTGCAAATGCCTCACCACCACCACCCTCCTCCACCCTAAATGTACTTCCATTAATGTTACAAAATAAAATAATCATGACCATTTTAAATAGAAATCAACTACGTGGAATGCAGCAGAATGTATTAGAATTGGGTTTGTGTGAAATGGAGAAATGCAGAGGCTTTACATCAAAAGCCAGCAGTGTAATGCTGTGAACAAGTGCTGGTGCCTTGGGACAGCAACTCAAGACAAATGCGAGATGACGCATGCTTCGCCAGGCCCCATTTCCTCACTGATCGAGATGGAACACAAGTTTTCTGTGTCAAGAACAAAGATTCTTCTTAGCTGAGATGATTCTTGACTAATGGTACATCATCACATCCTACACTGCCCTTGTTGGCTAGAGTGACAGGTTGAGCCTGGGAGTCCTGGATGTACAAAAGTGCACTGCTGAGATTACACATCTCTTCACTCAGACTAAATGTTTAAGAAATGTGAGATTAAGGCACAAGATTACAAAAGGAATTGAAAGTCTGCCAACAACTTCAAAAACAACTGGTGCTGTGGAGTTCCTGAGAACTGAAAATTAGTGCACTGATGACATCCTGCAATTAATCTAATACATTATGAACGTCCAGACACCACTATAGATCTGTACAGGATTGCATTTACGGACTAAAATATCTCATCAGCATTTATAAGTTTTCCTTAAAGAGATTGGGACTGAGCATTCCAGAGACATTCACTTGAAATGGAGAGGCACCTTTCAAAACAAGTCAATATTCAGCACAGAAGAAAGAGGTCCTAATTAGATTCATTTGCCTCTTGGATCAATGTTTTCCTAGGGATGTGAGTTATAAAGTCAGAGTGGAGCATAAATAATCAAAAACAAATAAAGATGTGTGTTTGGAGAAATATGGATGAAAGTGCTCATAAAATCTCAGCCCAGCAAAAGCAGAATGAATATTTAAAGATGGGAAGGAAAGAAAATAGCTCAGGTAGAAAAAAGGCACTTTCTAAAAAGGTCTGACCTTGGCCACAGAGTGGAGGAATCCTTTAGAGGGTACCTTGGCCATACTTAGTGAAAAGTAGATAATTTGTTAATGTCACGCACTTGTTGGAAATGGCAGATAAATGGATTTCAGCCATTATTTTCTGGCCTAAGTGAAGTGAAGGAGGAAACGTTGCGGAGAGGACAAACCCAGTTATGACTGATAAGTGTCTAAAAGCTAATGAAGGCTGGCTAGGCCAAGGTCAATGGCTGCTAGTGAGATGCTATGTGCTGCTCCGTTGTCCTGCCGCTTAAATATAGAGGAAATATACATTGAGCTTTTAACACCTTGAAACATAGGAGAGACTGGTATATGAAATATGGGCATGTAATGGCTTTTTAATGACGGCCTCCCAGCCCACCATTCTGGCCTGAGATTGGAAATCGGAGGTGAACCTTGATATCACTGCGGTAAGTGCTTGTAATGCACCGTAACTTCTGGCCATCCTGTTGAGTGAGACAGTTCAGGCCAGGAGATAAATGCCCCGTACTGGACAGGGCCTCTTCTGGCAGGAGGACACTGCACTCCCTGTGATCCCTGCGAGAGTTACTAAGTAATTCACAACAGCAAGATGTCCACATGTATAGATAAAAATGGGCCAAATTTTGTCAGTTATTTTTAGGCGTTTAGTGGGTCCTGCTTAAAAGCTGTTGAAACAGCTGTAAACTAGATGCCTAAAAACTGTGAATATCAACCAAAGTTTGCATTTAATTTGAACTTCCACTAGATGTCAAGATGATTTTGACTCTTGCATACTACTAATCCATTCATGCCAGGAAAACCTAACTGCATCAAGCAATGTACAAGATTGAAAAGTGGCTTTTGGTATTGACTGGCGCTGATTTACCACCCCAGGACACGTCTTACATGTAAAAATCTTTCTTTAATAAAATATTGGTTCCATTTTGTTTATCAAAATGAAAAACAGGATTCTTCTTTATTTAAAAACTGAGAATCCTCCATCCAAAATTCCTCCATCACAATTTTGTAAACAATAAAAGAATTTTAAAATATATACAAAAACAAAAACAAAATTACATTAATCAATGTCAGTGAAAGCTAAACATCCACGTATTTATTGAATTTCATAATATTAATATATTGCCGTTATCTGTGTGTAAATAATGAAACTTTTAACTCTTCTTAAATTCCATTGACACTACTTTTCCTCCCAGGAAAGGACCCAGGAAATACAATTATGTCATTATATGTAGCATTGTACTTGAAAGGTACATGAATCTATCTGTGGTGAGATGACAATACCTTGTGTCCTGAATCCTTGTAACTATTTTTAGGTGAACCAGGTCTTTAATGATCATCACTGCAGCAGTAATTCACATACTTCACAGCACTATCAGAATACATAGACATAGAGGAGAAGATGCTTGAAATCCTCCTGCTACAGTTTGGGTCTGAGCTGACCCTTGGCTGGACTCTCAGTTTTGACTCCCATAATCCAATCAGCTGAGTGAATAATTACAAAATAATAACACCGGTGCAACATCATCTTGGCTCCATCCAGTAGAGTGGCTTCCCTTCTGCCACTTGTGTGCTTAATGTCTTCTAAAGACCCATATTACACCCCAATTAGATGGCACTCTTGTTTCCTTACATCAAGGGCTTGACTCTACTGGCTTGTCACCCTCCCTTGGCCTAATCAATTTCATTACTCCAGTTACAGCCCCAGCCCCGGGAAAGCTGTGCCCTTAAACTTCAACTCCTGCTTCAATCGATCAATAGCCCTCGTCCCTGCCAAGGTTCCATTTAAAGTTCATTTATTTCAAGCCATCATATAAAACAAGACAGAGCATCGATGCAGCCCCACTTTGTTTTATTTGACTGAGGATTTCCACCGTGACACTCAAATCCACTCCAGTTTACTCCCAAAGCTGTTCTGGGAATAAGCACCAGGTAGGATCACAATACAACCAAGCTTATTTACTTCCTGTTTTCCAACCCCGTGCTCTGAGTCACACGTGCACCTCTGCTCTATGTACTGTAATACAAAAGATTTGCTGTTTATTTCCTTTTGATGACATGAGTCTTATTTTGCTATTCCAAAGCTGAAGCCTGAATATAAACACACCTCATGACTGTTCAAAACTCCTGTTCTTCCCCTTTGGGACAGATATGATTTAAAGTTACATTTTACCACAGGTTACAAAAGCTGAGTATCAAGAACAAACTCTTAAAGTGTCAGTGACTTTCTGTGAATAATCACACTTGTAAAATTTCACAGAAATCTGTGCACCTGCCTTCACAGTTCCTCATGGATCCTGCAAGTGTAACATCCTATATTATCACAAGTTAATTAATTTCAATGATTAATGAAATATAGCTAGGTCTGTCTCCACCATTACATACTTTTTTTGTGAAGTCTATAGAGATGCCAAGCTTTGGTGTGCAATTATACACAGAATTAAGATTCTTAAATATTCATAAGGGTTATATAGAAGATGATGATCATGATTGTGAAAGCTTGCATCTTCAGCCCTTCATTAACCACACAACTTCATTATCATTCACAGCTTGACAAATCAGTGGCATGGTTTTGGAAATCTAATGAAGATAATTTGCTTGGGATATTGTGAATGAGGTCCCAATTTACATGAAAGTGGCCCCCAACATTGACTGAAGTGGTGTGTTTTACTTATTTTGCTGCTTGGAATGTGTTGCAATGTGCAGCGTATGGTGGGAAAGCATAGTGGTTTGGTCCAGAAAATAACTTGGCCCTGCAAATTAACAAATTAGGATCTTAAGTTTCATGACAGGTGTCAGGACAAAACTGAAGTGACTCTTCAGACTTTGTTGATTTGTGTTGCTGGTGAGTCAATGCTGACGGTTAACCAGAGCCAGACTCCTCAGACGTCCAGTCACTGTCGCGTGTGAGTGACTTCACTACCTGTCAGAGAACATTTTCACACAGCATTTTTATCTTTAACCAGCTGTAGTCACAGCTTTCAGTGCACAGTTTACAGTTTATTTTAATTATATTAATTAATCAAGACTGAGAATGTGAGTGTCTTTTTAATTTTAGAGAATTGATCAGGATCAAAACAGCCAGTTTGAGTGAATGCTGACTATAAATACATTTATCAGATAAACATGCAGACTTTTAATTTGAAGGATACAGTCAATTTTGTACTAATAAAAGTATTCCATTCTTTCAGTGTTTTGCACAATTTAATAATTTATTTTGAACATTCTTTTAAAGTAAATAATAAAATCCTTAAAGCACAGTTCTTAATATAACGTTGTGGCCCTCTAAACCTCTCAAATTAATACTTAAAACATCCTTTAAGTTGACAGATTAGCAAAGGCTGCTGAGAAAAGCGTTTAAATTATGTTAAAACTGAAGCTAATGAGCAAATTAATGAGCATCAGTACCATTTTTTCTTCTGCTTAAAAGTACTTATTTTAAGTTATTAAATAAGTATAGAATTAAAGGGTTCTTTGTAAAAATTACAGCTATGACCTCAGACTCCATGAAGTTTTAATAATAGCTCCCCCAGTTTTAAGAGCAGTGTTTCGTGTTGACCTGAGCGGCGCTGACTGAGCTACACTGTGGTCTTTCATAGCCCTGCTTCGAAAGCGGAGGCTTGTTTCAGTAGCACATTTGGTTTTAAAGCAAAAAAAGCTTCCTTTGGTACAATGAGCATGTCAGCTTTGCCACACATGGCAAACCCTACTGCAGTAGGGCTTGGCAGGGAGAGGCTCGTCTCTGGGAGTGATTTCTTCCAAAGCTGGCCCAAATGAAAGCATCTTGTTTTAATAAGGGATTCTGGCTGCGATAGCTGCAGTGGGAGCTGTGAGGACTTGGCAGTCGGTTGCAATGCAGACTGTGGCACTCGTACAAAATACACAAATATTTCCACAGTAATTATGTGTCAAGTTAAACAAGCAATTGAGGGCTTGAGCTGAATGTGTTGGGAGGGAGCGCTAAACGAAAGAGCACGGTGTGTTACTTGCATGCAGGGGATTGAGTGAGACCCCAACAAGACAAATTAGGCCATCAGACTTTGATAGGATTTGGGATATTTTTTGGCTCTGGCAAATGCAACAGACCGCACTGTAATTGTGAATACTCAGTGGATTGAGCAATATCATGTGGTATTGCCACGTCTCGTTCAGTGGAGGAAGGCGCGCTCAGTTCACAAGATACAGTTCAAAGACTGGGTGGACGGCCAAAGGGACTAAGTAATTCTGAGATTAGTGACTTGTGCTTTTTTGTGGGTTCTGGTTTATACAGGCACATTTGTAAATCTACATAGGCATTGGTACTTGAAAATGAAATATGATAACTGTCTGATGCTATGATTCAACTGAAGCTGCTGGAAAGTCTGGAAACTTAGAGAAATTACTTTAAAGTTGATGTGTATGGTATAGTATAGTTTTAACTTTATTGTTGCTGACATGTTGAGGATTCTTTTATTGTGCAGCTGGGTCCAGTGTGCCTCAAAATGCACATTACATCACAGAACATCACAGAAGCAGAAACTTCACCGACCAAATTCTAGTAAGCAAAGAAATTCACACTTTGGGTCTTTTAACAAAGTGCTGGGTCTGCACCAATAATAAGTCATTTGTTCCTTGGCCCATCGTGTAAATTTTGGCCATGTTTTACTTAAATCAGTTTAAGATTTTTGAAATATCCCGAAAAATAACAAACAAATACCATTCTGTGATAACAAATACAGGTGCAGTTGTAGGTGCTGATGTCTTCATCGACATGCACACACACAAAAAAACAGAGTCCATGAATTCAAAATAGACATCTACAAGTCACATGAAGAGTTATTCCACCTGACTGAGAAATACTTTCACAGCCACTCTTCTACACCAAGGTCCCGACAAAAAATGCCAACTTCCCAGAGGTTAAGCTCTCTGCTTAAGTGCTAAAAAAACTCTAGCGATATTCACTTTGCAGTGATATTAAACAGATAAAACAAAGCAGAGCAAGTTTTACCACTGACTGATCTGTTGTTGATTATAGATCTACAAATTAATAGATCAATTTGCTATTAATTTCAGCTCTAATTTAAATACATTAAAGTAAAGTAGAAATAAAACTTTTTTTCAGGATTAAAAAGTAAGAATTAAAGGTCAAAAGTAAACATGCGCATTGTGATAAAGGTCAGCAAAATTATAGGTCAACATCACACATAAAAGTGCGATACATGTTAGAACAGTACATGGACTGTAGCTATCCAATAATAAATCCTGAGACAGAGATATTAAAAACTGGAGATTATATCTCTAATCTAATTTGGAGATGTTTTACAAACAATTGAATGACCACGTGCTCTTCTACATGTTAAAAAGACACATTTTATCACCCATTGTTCCCTAATGTTCCCTTCTAGTTGGCAACACCAGCATTTTATGTACTTATCTCCTGAAGAATGTAAAAATAGCTACCTAAATCTAGTAAAGAGAATATCCACCCTGAAATGTAGTGGAAGAAAACTGAAATGTCTGCTGGAGTGGAAAAACTCACAAGAATCGCCAGTGACGCTAAACTGTGCTTCAGTACTGTACTCGACTCTGCTCAAGTGACCGACATGCAGTCCTTTTTGTCGAACACAATTCAACCAGATATACAAAACTGAACCTATACATACCTATAATTAATAATATATAAGGACTGTCTTCCAGCAACAAAGTCTCAACATCTCAGGCCTCAGCGTACTGCATGTCTGAGCTCCACCACTGAGCTTCTCACAGCAGTATAGCTCTGACACTCTCATTACACTCAATCCAATATAAGCCCCCTCATTTCTCTCCATATTGTATGGAACCAGCACGCTGAAGTGACACCACCTCTCAGAAAGAATATGCTCATTAGCAAAACCAGCTAACAGTAGATCTCCCCATGTCTATTAGTGTTACATTTACCTCTGGCGTGACAGTGATTCATCACAAATATTAGCTTTGACTGGAATCCTGTCTCTGTACACTTCTATTGCTGCTGTGACAACCATTAAATCACCTGCCACAGTGCAACCACTTTAGTGATGCTGCTGTTGATGCCTGGCTGACCCATCTAGCCCCAGCAGTACATACTTCTGTTTTATGTCACATACAGTTCAGGACCAGACAAGTCTCTTCTTGTGAAATACTGTTTTTTTCTGCGTTTCATTCAGACAAAGAGAAAATGAAAATTGCGTGAGATGCACAGGAAGGTCTGGATGATACACTTCAGATTTATCACATATATCTGAATAATAGTGACATTCTTTGCTTAATTTCACTGGGTATATTTTATTCTTTACACCTAAAAAATGTGCCTGTTTCAGTTTTCTGCTCTTTTTGTGTTGCTTTCAGGAACTGGTATGGGAATTGAGAAATAAAGTAAACAGTTGGGCTCAGATTCCATTTCTTATTTAAATGCTCACATTGTCTGTGCCAAAACCATGATTTCCCTCCTCACTCTTCTACACACAAAGCCTACTTTCCCAGGTGCCAACTACAGATGGTGATAAAAGGTATTTGCTTTTTGAAGACGTTGTCTTGGGCTGTAGTGTAAATCCATTATTTAGGATATCCTTGGTTGGATGTTTATTGTTATGAATTTTGAGAAAACTTCTTGCTTCCTGGTGGTGTGAAGCATGAAGGGAAGGCCTCCGGATATTTCAACTGTGCAACTGTGCAAATTCAAAAGTTTTAATGAAAAGTGAGACAAGAATGAGAACACTTGCAGTAGGCCCTGCAGGTTTTCGCCCCAACAAAACACTGCAGCCCATTATTTAACTGATTGGCACACTTTTAGATCGACTGCTAAAATAATCCAGGGTTAGTTGGGAAATAAACCTGCAGGCCTCTGGGACTCAGTGGCACATTGTTGAGGCACAGCTGTAGCTAGGATCAAAATGTCCTGGTGGCTCATCTGGTCATGTAGTTTGAATTCAGAGTAGGAACTTTGTGGAATCATCTGTCTTCCATATTTCCTGCCACTCTTCACTGTAAAGTTGCCAATAAAACAAAAATGTGCCCTAAATGCTTTTCAAAGCAATTAAATAGAGAAGATTGATATTCATGCCACACAACAGATCCTCTGTTAACAGGGGCTACACAAACAGAATAGCCAAGTGGGACCAGTTGGGCTTTTTTAGTGGGTAAAACCCAAAACCAAAGTCTGACTTGTGTACCCACTGAGTACAGACTGTCAGAAATATTGTTCTTAGTGGGTAATTGAATTAGGACTGCACTGACTATCATCTAATTTTTCACATGAAACACAATCTAAAGGGCATTTGCAATAAATATTCACAGAATCCACCCTTAAACAATAATGGTAACAGGTGCATTGTAGTTTTTCAGATTGAGTGTCAGAATTTTTTAAAGGAACCTAATTTGATCATAATGGCCAGATGTGGTCTCATCTCTCTGTCTCCACCTTACTGATCCTGCTGCATCGTTATTCTGAAATATAAACTATTTTGAAACATATTGTAATAATGCTTAAAAACGGGGTTCCCTCTTCAAAATCAGACCGATAATAAGGGAAGTAGTTGGTCAGCTGTTTGGTGAAGCATGCATGGGAGCTCTGGTACTGAGAAGCGCCAGTGGGAGGCGCTTTAGCCGTGTTGTATTGAAACTCCCGTGTGCAGGATGGAGTGGCTTTTTTCCTGAGAAAAGTTTTTGACAAGCACTTCTTATATTTTGTTCATCTTAACAGAAATGGGCACTTTCATAGCCGTTTTTAAAATGTAGTGTCCTTATTTACGGTATAGTTTTCATAAAGAAAAATGCCACAACAAGACACTTTATGACTACTATGCGATGCAATTATTGTTTGTGTGTCGGAGGAGGACATAATCCGTAGTTGTGTCTATGAACTCGATGGCATGGTACATGGATGATCAGACAATGCACTATTTATTTTTCTTTTTACTGGATCTCTTCGCTCTTTACTCAATGCGCACAAGTTTTGCCGTTTGGGAATTTTTGCATCTTCATCATGACAGAGAAAAACTGAAGCGAGTTGCATTACTCTGTTGTTCAAAGGGCAAGTAGTTTTAACCAAAACACGTGGCAGTGGACAAATTGTTTAAGACTCAAACGCCCAAATATTGTTTATTAAATTAATAAAGTCCGTGCAGCGAGTGACGGATGGGCCGAGGGTCAAGGTGCTGTTTCTCACATTTCAGTTCATTTGCACAAACACAGTTAAACGCCTCGATCCACTGCCCGTCAGTGTCGTTAATAACAAAGGACAGGATCCTTAGTCTATGTGACAACGCCTTGAAGTTGAATGTGTCTCCGGTTAAACGCGCAAATGTGGAGAGGTAAATCCACACAAACAGAAATGCAAAGTGTAGCGCAGTCCTGTAAAGAAAAGGCTGTATTAGCACCTAAAGGAGACTCTCCCAGGACTCTCGTCATGTAGCTGTTTAGCTTTATCACGGGGGACCTGCTACAAATGGCAGGTAGGAGAGAAAACAGCTGAATGCAAACGATCTGCTCTCTTCTCGTTGGGTATTAAACACTTTATAGAAAATTAAACCTTTCAGAGGTAGCAGTAAAAGACCCGGGTGCATCTGTCTTTTCTCAGCTATAATAAGACATTGGTATCCAAACAATGCTGGGATAATGCATTTAAATACAAGTCCTATTATTTTTTATTGTTATTTTGCATTTTCTCATTCCCTGCATCGCATCTTTGGCTACCAGATGTGTCTCCACATTGAAGAATTATTTCTCCTCCCCTGAGTCAAATAAATGCAATCAATATGAGTATTGCTCTCAGGCCTTGAAATATTACATTAATGTTCCATGTGGTGACATTTTAGCTGGAATTTCCAAATACATCATGAAGGCTCAAATTAATATTTATCAGCAAGAGGCTTTTATGCTTTGCAAAACAGTATTAGCGTGAACTCCAATAATCTTGTCCTCTAAGCAGGGAAATTGTGTCTGTATATAGGCTTGAACAGGTTTGGGATAAGCCCACCAGATGTCTCATCTTTGTGTCATTTCAGTTAAATTCACAAAAAATACCAGTCGTCTGGATTTCTTTTTGTTAGAAACAGCACGTATTCTGAGGCTGATTGACAAATATTTACATTTCACATGTGTTTATTGCTTTTCTTGCATGACGTTTTCAAAATCATATTCACTTGACTTCACTTGGGGGGAGGTGGTTTAGCATTGATATTATTATTTATTCTGGTATGTTAAACAATTTGTCCTTCCTGTCTTTGCTGATCAGAGCAGAAAAGCTTAAGAAATTCAGAAAAGATCGATTTCTCAATATGTACTTGAAATCACCAGGTAAAGGTAAGAGCCACCAGACAGGGCAAGTGTGTTTATGCACACAGTATGTTGTTTTTTTCACACAGACATCTGCACGACTCCTTGGTAAACCTTTAGAAGATTCATCTTGTCAATCTAGCAAATTGTAATGCATCTGTGACCACAGGGAATGGCATTCTATTGTTTATAGATCTGTTTTAAATTATTCTTGTCATTGAGCCCCAAATTTATGCTACCATTGATCCAGTACGGAAAATATGAAACGAACTGGGGTTGCTATTTGATGACTCGCAGGTCAAGGAGATTTTAACATTGGTATTATTGAGCGTGGCATCTGTCATTTTTCACCTGGGTCACTGCCCTCTTCACTTTCCCTGCTCTCCGCTGTTGTAACAATAACAAACATATTTTTGTTCAGTATGAAACCTCCAAATCACCTGCAAAGGGAAAGTTGTAGTTGCAAATGTGTGTTTATAAATAAAAACTATAACAGTCATTAAAAGTTAAGTATTAATATTAGGTAGTAGCCACATGATTTGGTGCTGTGAATCATTCAGTCATTAATACTTAAAAAGTTTAATTAACTTTTATAAGTTATATGATGAATGGTGATGATATGAATGATAAAATATTATTGACATATTTAATTAATTAGTTAAAATAGATAATATAGTAAAAAAAAAAAGTCAAATAGTTAATATGACATATGTCATAGTGTTTAAGAATAAGGTATTTGCTATATTAAAGACTAAAGAATAATATTCTAAATGCAAACACACTATATGTAGATGTACAGTACGTATAAGAAAATTCATGACTCCATGTCAGATTTGTACAGTGGGTCATAATCACTGCATGTGCACTATTAATTGTTACAGATTGTTGCTAAAGTTTTCATGCCAGAGTCCATCCCGTTCTGTCATTGAGCAATGTCTATTTTCAATCTATTTCATTCTATTTTCAGTCAGATAGCCAGACTGTCATCATCGCTCTGTCTCCAAGCTCTGTGCAGAATGAGCCAGGTGTTGTGGTAACAGACTTCCCCTGTGGCCCACTGATGAAGAACATCTGGAGTGCTTCTGTTCCGCCACTTCTTTCCTGTCCCCAATATGACCAGGCGATGTAGCTAACAGTGCAATGCATGTCGACACATGGCTCCAAGGTCCCTAGATAGGGTATGAGATGCTCTGATATTCATACCTGATGGGGCTGTCCCATTGACACGCTGTGCACTCTTTCCATATGTGTGGCTGGTGTTGGGTGTAAAGGTGCTTTACTCAATCAGAGTTTACAACTTTACAGGTAACTGCTCCAGTGACTCTTTCAGACCTGAAGTGTGACACACAGCAGTGCTCAGTACAACAACAGAAGTGATGTCTGAAAAGCTAGGCTGTGACATTTTGTCCCCAGACTTCAAAGTGAATACAAAATATAGTATGGAAACTCCTGTCTGTGAAGTCTTCCTGAATTAAATTAAACATGTGAAAATACAGTTAGGTTTGTGTTTTAAACACACATTAATCTATGCTCAGTGTGTCATGGTGCATGCCGTTGTGTATTTCTAAATAGGGCAGTTTTATTTGATTTAGTCTTTTTTCACTAGTTTGACTAAAACTCTGCACTGAGAGATACTGTGAGAGCTGTGTCAGTTTTCAGCTGTAAGAGCATTTCTGTTTTTTGACAACCTACATTTACAACATGATTAATAGCTGGGAATAAAATTCTAAAGCAAACAAAGTCACACAATAATACAACTTTTCTTTTACAATACTGCAGGCCAGTCTGACTAGTTCCATCAGTAGTAGTTCACTAAATATCAGATACAGATTTTCACAAACAAGCTGTACAGATAGTATACTTGTGACAGCTATTAATCTACTAAATCTTTTAGATGTGCATACACTACATCATCCTGTCCTACATTTAGTTTCATAAACAATGCATCACTGAGTGTTTTTGTCTTTCTCCTCTCTTGACAGCTGTAGCTATAAAAGAGTTAAATCTGCTGGAACCGGGCCCTGTTGGCCAAATTGAAAGGCAAGCACAGTGATCCAAAACAGCCTCTACAGAAATAAAACAATATATAGAAATGTGCAATACTGGGATTTAATTTTCCCACCACCATCCATTTATATAATACATGAAATGAACCTCAAATTAATTTGCACCAAGGCTCTAAAGTAACAATGTAATCTCGGTGTTATAGCACAGTTGCAAATGGATTTCTGTCTCTTGTAATTTTATAAGAAGCACTCTAGGGGTCACCTTAAAAGATGTCGCTATTTTTTAAAAGCCAAAACTATCCCATGGCCTGTCAGCAAAGGGAATCACTGCAATGCAATCTGTTTTGTGCCATCGATTTGTCTGGTATTGCACCTTGTCACATGGTTTTCCTGTTAGGTTTGCTGGTATTGGCAGAGATGACTAATATTATACCCAGATGTCTATAATAAAGTGTGGAGTATCTCCTTACTTGTCCGCAATCTGGTCTCTATAACTTCCTGACTTGAACCCTGCTAACCTTTAAAGGAACAACATGAATATGATGATGCTTCTATTAGTGCCCTCTTGCTGAGGCACCTAAACAGATTTCTGCAAATTACACTGTGCTGAAACACTCCTTTAATATTTTTATTCATCTGTTTTGTTAGATGTAAATATTTTCATCAGACATAAGGAAAACTTAATTGTCAGACAGGAAGCCTAAGGTCGAATTGTGGTCAATAATAAATAATTAAACTTTGATTAATATACTATATGTGTTCAGTCATTTTTAATAAAACACAGAAATGGTTTCGAGGCACTGAAAAGTCATAAAACGTATCTTTCCCATTTCTAAAGGGCACATATGTGACACTTGTCAAGCACCACCTGTCATGCTATCAGTCACTTCAGATCTCGCCCGTACGTATAATGTATTCCATCTTATACTTGAAATCCACTCTGCATTTCCAGAACTTTTCATACGTCACATGAGCCCACCCAGATATCTCTTTGGCCATAACTCAGTACCTAAATTTAGGCAATATATTAAGATGCTCTCGTCTGGACCTGATCGTTACTTTTGCCTCTTTTTTTTGTTGCTGTTGTTTTTTTGGAGCTAATCATAGCATGTAGCATTCCTTGCAGTTTTTGTGTAGTGTTTAGTTTTCTAATTACCACAAAGACTGTGTGAAGGTCTCTCAGAATACACAAAAACAAATAGTTTTCATGTCAGTAACAGATAACTGATAACTTTTTTTACTCTGTGTTACTGTCCGAAGACTTAAACATAGTGAAAGTCCACCGATCAGATGGCTTGTTAATTTTCTCATTTCAGGGTTATATGGATTTTCCAGTTGCTGCAGTGTTCATAAACAAGCCCCCCCACTCTTCATGTGTCAACATTTTCTCTGAAGGAGGAATTTAGAGCTCAGAAAGTTTATAAATAAGCCTTCTATCAAGTTCCACAACAGGTGTGAACCCAGTGTCCTAAAACTGAACACTTTCTGTGGTGCTATTCGGTAACTCAGTAAAGGAGGATAACCTATTAACTGCCTTATCATGCGGGGAATTCACCTCAATTTATGACAAGTTTGTTTTAAGAAAACGTGTTTCCCTTTTGTACACTATCTCTAAATTATGATAAACTGTTAAAGAAGATTAGAAAATTAATTTGATAACACACTAGCTGCTGTAGTGAGGACAGACATGTGAAGTTCTGTCTCTGCCAGGGGACTTTGATATATTCAATGAAGCTTTCAAGGATAAACGCCATATCAGGTGATATACTGTACCCAACAGCACTCAGCATGACACACTGAAAAGAACACAGCTTGTCCCTACGGTGTTTCAACAAATGCAGTGGGAGGGGGGCTGTGGAGCTTGCCAGGAAAGTTATGAAGGACCAACTTCTTTTCAACACCTAGCCTCACAGTTAAGCAAGCATTTATTTACTATTACCACAGCTCTGACTATTGCTCAAGGTGTAAACACGCAAGCGAAAACTAAATAAGACTTTAAAAACATCATTAAAATGTAAAATATAGGGTGGCATGTGGAGAAGTATTGCTGTGCAGCAAGTAATTTAACAGACTTCAAGGTCCAGAGCAAAGCATAGAAACAGAGGCCAAAAGATTTATGGTATTTTCCCAAAAAGGACCATTTAAAAAATGAAGGAAGAATTAATGCAGTTGTGGAATTTGTAGCCTAGGAATACATAGAATTTCACTGTTGTAAGGCATAAGTGGAGCACAGGTGTGCCTGCATGCATCTGTTAATGACACCTACAGTAACAGGAGAGTGTTTCTTATTTTCTCTTTGAGATGAGATGAGATGTTTGAAATACTTGTATCTATCTAAAGACATTATTATCTTCTAGAAATTATTATTTAAAACAATGCACCACAAAACTCTAGAAACATTTATTTTCTGTACGTTCCCTAAAGAAAGTTGAAAAATGTAATTTGGAAGAAGCTTTTAGAAACAAAGTGGATCAGAAAACTTTATCACAATGTGAGACAAATGCAATGACAGTTTCAGATGATTGCTCAGACACAGCCTAAATAAAAACCTGCTTAGTTTTGCATGATTGATGTACTTTACTCTTTAAACTCCTAAAATGTATCAGTCACTCTTTAAACTGTCATTTCTCATCTTAATGTATTTGCTTAAATATGTACTTAAAAATAAGGTTATAACATTTACATTCAATCTTGGCATATAGTAAGAACTAGAAGAGAAACTTACTTAAAACCAGTTTACCAGCATTTTACCTGTGAAGGAGAATTTAACGTACCTCAACAAGAGAACATACTAGAAATTTGACATGAATTCATGTCAAAGGGTACAGCTCATATGCAGCAGCAGCAAAGGTCTAGTACGATGTTGTACTTTCTTTGTTGCTAAAACCGTTGATTGTGTGCCTCATGATTATTGCAGACACAGGGTTTAACACACCATTTTATTTTACCACAACATCGCTGGTAAGAACAGCTGAGAGATTAGGGACAATGGGTAATGGTGGGTAAAATGTTCTCCTCCATGTCACTCCCATGTCCTTAAATGTCCCTCCCTGTCCCCTGTCAACTGAGAGCAGTGTTAGAATTAGGAACAGGTGAGCCAAGAATGAAAGCTGACTGGATTACTTTACATTATTTCAATCAATTATTCAAATGCCCCCATTACCTCCATGATGGCTTGACGAGGCATGCCAAATAATGATCCCCCCCACACACAAATGCTTGCAAGTAAGGACACATGCTTACGTGAGCTAAATACTCACTTGCACAAACTCACAACAACGGCGAAACACTTCATTTCAGTATTGTTGACTACTGTGGAAAGATGTCTCTGTCAGGTTGACCTGTATGTGGTCAGCACCAGTGGGTACTAGAACTAGTTGCATTTAATTTCACCGTAGTAACAGACATGCAACTAAAGCAGCACACAGTGAAGAGGGGAGAGGAATAAGTACAATCAATCAAAAGAGGAACAGGTTAGGTACCCTTTGTCCCAGTGTGTAACTTTAAAGAGTGTCAAAAGCTAATAAATATTTTAGAATTAGGTGTATGTCAGGGGCAGGCCCACTCTATCAGGCGTCTGCTCTGTTTACTCTCCCAGGGAAACAGGTGCAGCCACATGAAGGAGAATTTCATTTCAAAAATAGCATTTAGCATTTTACTCCTCCTGGAGGCCTTCTCTGAGAGAAATTCTCATGTAATCATACACCATGGTTACTGAAAACTTCTGAAGTTGATCCACCGAGACATATGGCGTCTTAGAAAAAGGAGGAGACGCAGGGGCTTGAGGGACATAAATAGGATTTGGATGTTTGGTTTGTGATTATTTGTAAGGGGCACATTTCTGTAACAACTGCATGATATGACTTGTTTTGCTGCTTCATAATCCAGGTCTTAAAAGTAATTGTTTGCAGGTTTGCAGGTATGCTACGAGTGTTCTTAAAATACTAATAATTTTCCTATAGATCTAAAAGCATAAAAAATTGTATGCAGTACAAATACTGACAATTAGCAAAACAATAGACTCAAGCTTCACAATGTCGTTTATCCAGAATCTTGAGTTGCAGTATTGTAACATGTTTCTAAGATGGCTTTGTGGAGAGGGCCTGTTTGTTTTCATCATTAGAGGAGTGTGCTGTCTCCTGAACATCCAGGTCGAGCTCCCACTCCCTCTGAGCCGTTGCATCTTATTTTTGAGTTTTTCCTCTCGCGTCATCAAATGCTGCCTGCAACATAATGAGAGATGTGGCAATTAATTTTCTTTTAATCAAGGTCGAAATGAAGTAAATTGGTGCAGCTTGGCGAGCCCTCATTTTCTATTTTTGCAGTGATGCAAAACAAATACGATAAAATTATGGCCCTCCTCACCTTCTGTAATTAGAAAGCATGGATGATCAGAGGGAGATGATATGTACTATACAGTACCTCCAACCATGCCTCTCCCCCCAGAGACCAGATTTCAGCCCTTCTGAAACAGATGACCATATTTTCCTCCTTTTGCCTCTTTTATTTTTCTGTTGTTTCTTCCCCGTGCTGGAGTTACAGACAGAGGGAGCAGCTCAACATGACACTGACTGCAATGTTGTTGTAATGCCTCTCAAATCTTATTAAAGACCACAGCTGTGAAAGACCTTGCTGACTATACACATTTCCATTAACTATGTTGTTTCAGTATCTCCTCAAGCTGATTAGGAATTTATTAAAATTAGATTTTACCTGGGTATCTTATCATCGCCATATGGTGCAGTGACCACCACTGACGAAGGAAGCATTTGTTTTTTTGCTTCGACATGTGAGTACAACTTCTGTAATTGTTTCTTTTTAAGCAGATTTAGGCATAAATTTCAAATTACTGTTTTGGATTAAAAATACATCTTATCTCAGAATATACAGTTTGTCTTGAGAAAGGTTCAGATTGGTGTGATTACTGCAGTTTTCATGGAGGACCCACACCGTAATTTCCTGTTGGAAGTGATTGAGGAAGTGGCCACCTACTTCTTATTGTCTGCTGTTTTAATATGCAAATAGCTTAGATGGAAAAAAAACATATTCACCCTGGATGAAAAGACAAACAACTACATCCACAGAGACTTAAAAAACCCTCATCTGTATATTTTATTTTTGCAAAAGATATAGAACTGTTTCAGAGAATAGCTTCTCATTTCAGTGTGTGTCTTTTTCTTTGAGGTCATGAGAAATTCATGCTTACCCCTGAAGTTTGACAGAAAGAGTAATTCACTGGCTAAGGCATTTCAGCTCTTGCCCTCTGCTGCTCATGTGCTGCGTACATCTGTCACACCAAATGTGTCTCTGTGTGGCCTCAAACACTAGGTGTACACAGTGTTGAAATGCACTGGAAAAATATATACAAAGGCTTGATCGAGCATTAGCTCTAAGTCAGCACAGTGAGGTGGGTATGGTGACAGCTGTCCAATCTTCCCCTCTCCCCCTCCTGCCTCACCAGCCACCATCACTTTTCAAAAATGTTCCCTGTTTACCATACATAGGCAGCTGCCACCACTGTTAACTTCTATAAGACAGCCACCTGCTAAAGGACATTTGTACATGTCTTTGTTTAATTAAGGTGAATGCCAGCTCATTGGCCCTCTCATGCAATGTGACTGAAAATAAGTCGGCCTCGATCTGACTCCTGCCAGTGGACTGTTAGGAGGGTTGTAGGAAGCACTTTTTGTGATAGAGAAGTTTTCTTTGTCACAAACATGTTAACAGTGTGTTTTTACAACAGAACTTATGTGTGATGCTGCCAGTTGCATATAGAAACTTAAAACCTAACAAAATGTCACACCCATGTTTAACTGCATTCTCATGGCCCACGAAAATACAGTATCACTTACTTTGTGAAATGTGAGCTTGTTTTGATGAACATAAGACAGGTATTTGAACTGGTGCAGATGAGGGGCACACAGAGCTCTTAGCCAACTGCTTTCCAGTTTGTTTTTTGATTTGTGTTTTTTTTTTCTTTCTGAAAAGCTGCAGGTTGTGGTTAGAGGTTGTGTTTTCATTCCACTGTATTAATATGGAATTACATGACAGTACTTTCATTTTGGATTACTTTTTTCTCATTGACTTTTTATCGTGTGTGTATTTTCTCTGCATACTTGGAAAATGTTATTAGATATGTTATTAAGCTTCTGAAGGAACAGTCACATATTTTGGAAAATGTGAAAACCACTATGGATGAGTTTGATATCAATTTCACCTTGGTTTGTTCAGCAGTGAGATACTGTAGATCAAGTCAGACCATGTTTAGACCAGCAGCAGTCACTCTGCAACCACCAACATATGTTGGATCTTTAGTTTTTAACTATAGGAATATATCAAATTCGGACATTGTGATTTTTAGGAGCAGGTGCATATTAGAGCTACTGTATATCTCTACTGATTGTTGCTGGAAGCAGCAACTGCACACAGCATCTGAAAAGCGCTGTCTTTATAATGAGCTTGTCTGATGACTAGTTTACATGATAACAGGACAAATGATACAGTATAAAAACACGGCTTTGAAGTACTGTAAGTGAAAGACTTTTTGTGCCAGTATTGTCTGTGGTGATTTAACATACCTTCCTTTGTTATAAGCTTCTGTATGAATCTGTATGAACACATGTACAATATATTCTCTCAGGATGAAACAGACTCTTTAGTTTAACCAAACTGTATGTCTTTACTAACCTTGGACTGCTGTGTGATTAGCTTTTAATGTTTTATAATTAGTAGTACCAATGGCAAAGGAGTCAGCAGGGCAGAGGTGGGGTGGGTACTGTATGCCCTTGAGAGCAGGCCTTATGAATCAAGGGCTGGCGATAAATGGACTGGATCATTACTGAATCAAGTGATCTGCAGAATAATCTATTGATTTTCTGGTCTTTCTCACTTCTTTATTATTCTGTATCACAGTATTGCAACATCAGGAGGAACCCACTGATGGATGGGTTGCTTGGACCTCTGCAGTGACCGTGGGGGGTTTGTAGCATATATAACATGTTCCAGGGTATTGGGCATAAAATACATATAGAAACTTGTAGATTTGTGTCTTAAAAAGTATGTATATGTATATGTATGTATATGGTTTTTTTCTTAAATTGATCACTGACACGCTTAACTATATACAGAGAATCAAGTCATCATGTTGATGTTTGCCTTCTCAATATCAAGTATGAGCATTACACAACAACATACAGCCACAGATAATAGGAGATGAGGCTGAACTAAGGACAAGCTCTACAAAATTTATTAAAGATTACAATTTTTAGGGCTACTTTATTCAAATCTAATAGTGGAAGGTGTTAAAGGTTATCAATTTATAGAGAAGGGTCAAATGGCAATGAAAACCTTTAATCCCCTTAAAAAAGCATGGGATAAAGTTCTTCTGTGAAATGACTCAGCTTAACCTTGAATTTTTGTGAACTGGCCATTTTGGGTTCAAATGCACAAAAGTTTAAATGGAACAGATTTAATAAATGAGACGGTAATATGCCAACTCAATTAACAAACGTCCTAATGTGCTGGAAGTACTGTATATGGAGCAATAGGTCACAATCCTGAACCCTACAAGGAAGGTAGAGATTAAAGCACCTACCTTGTTAGTTGACTTTGCTATCGATCCTCTTGATTCTTTATTATGTACAACAGGACACATCACAAAACTGCTAATTGCCAATAATCTGTTTGCCAATAGTTCACAAGACTGCAGAATTTAGATAAGGAAAGTTCAAGTTTAAAATACATTATCACAGCCTTACTGTTCCTATGGGTTTTGCTCCTGGAATACCTTCAAGGAGTCTCATGCTCAGAATATTTTACAGTAAATTATTGATGTTCTGTATGTTAGGTGGTAGGAAAGGAGAGAGAGAAAATGAAAACAAAGAGAGGAGGTGACATTCGTGATCTGCCAATAGGAAGGTAAACTTTAAATGGACTGTTGTAAGCGACATTGTGAACAGAGATTTTCTGTTGTGACTGGCTATGAAACGTACACCACACACATAAAGTAGACTTCTTGTGAAATGACAAAATGTTTAATATTTTAATTTAAAGATCTAAATAATGCATAAATATCAATTATGCCACAAAAACAACCATATTAGCTGTAAATGAGACATTAATCTCAGACATAATGTGACTGGATCTGGCCTAAACTTTAAAACTGCACTAATTATTATATTTACAGCAGATCAAATCACTTTGTGTATTGTGAAAGCGGTCGCTCATAGTAAAGAAACCACAGAGAGAATACTTAGTATGGATCCATGCAGCTCCTCTCAGTTCGCAGCATTTGATTCAAGTTTTGATTCAGTCTCATCGCTCTCATTAATCTCATTCAGATCCTACATGAGAATAGCAATACCATTATGTAAAAATGCTAATTACAAAAACATGTTTTGCATTCAGACTGTACCTAAGTAAAAGAACATGCTATCAACAAGTAATCCATCCATCCATCATCCTGACCACTTTGCTGGAGCCTATCCCAGCTGTCATTGGGCAAGAGGTGGAGTAGACCCTGAACAAGTTGTCAGTCTGTCACGGGGCTGACATATAGAGACCAATATTCATATAATATACAGGCAATAGACTGTTTAAAAGTAAAAGTAGTCACAATGCAGGCAAAATGGTCCTAGTCAGTTATTATATACATCAATGTATATTGATCTAAATTAGCCTTTATGCTAGTAGCCCTTCTGTATCTATAGCTGTCTAATTTAGTTTAGCTGTTTAGTTTAGGCACAGTGTTGCCCGCTGAAATGTGGCTATTGGATAAAACTATAAATCAGCAGAAAGCTGAAACTCAAGTAAAGCACCTGAGAATTGTAGCCTACTTAAGTACAGTGATTATTTAAGTAGATGTTACCGGAGTTACTTTCCACTGCTGAACTCCATGTTTTTTTTTTCATTCAGACTCTTTAAACAATGTTCCTGAAAATAAAACTGAATTGTTCCTGCTTTCTGGGATTTCTGGGCCAAATGTAATGTATTTCTGCTACAGCTAGTACAAATTGAGTCTGGCATCAACACATATTTAGGAACTAGTTCTTTAAAAGTCAACAACTACAACTCCCAACTTTATATTTCAGGAGCCACTGTTGTGGCAGGTGCTGGACAGAAAACAGAAAACAGAAAATGATGACAGTAGAAACTCTGTATGAAAAATTCAAACTGGTGATTGACAGCAGCTCGTTGGAGGGGAGGCGGGACTTAGGCATCTGAAGTGTGGTAGTAGTGAGGACAAAAATATCCCAGGCTAAATATAAATATTTTACCTGTTGATTTGGCACCAAAAACAAGAGCAAACGTCGGGAAACAATAGATTTATGTTTTATACAGCAGGTGATTAGTAAGACGAATTATTATGTTCAATGCTAGTTTACTAGCTAGCTACAAAAACAATGCATTAACTACTGTGTCATCGTCCTGAAAAATCAGTCGGTGAAACTATGTGTTATTTTTTGATGGCGACAACTTACCATCGCGTTACCTGAACATGCAGGGACAAATATGTTATGGGTGTTAATAGGTGGACGCTCAGCTACACCATAAAAGTCCTAAAAATCTGACCCAACTTTATTAATTAAAAACAGCAATGGAACCAATTCTGGAGTAAAAGACAGTATTAAAGCAGCCTGGTTGGGCAAGGTGTGTGCTGAGAGCACCATCAAACTCCAGGCCAGGTTTTCCAAGCATCACCTGCTAACCGAGAAATTCAATTAAGGACTCCTCTTCCCACTTGGAGCTGGTCTCCAGGGCAGATCTTCCGGGCGACTCGCCCTGTAAGAAATTAGAAAATGCTACAATAAAGCCCGAAAAACTGAAAAAAAATGTGTCAACTTTAATAATGATAGCTCTCACGCCATCCGCCGTAGACACACACGTCCCTTAAGTTGGAAGTCAGCGAAAGAAAGCGAAGTACCACAGGTAAGAGTTTTCCTTTTCCTCTACAACTACTCAACACGCTCGTTTCATTTCCAAACATATCAGTGTCTACGGAAAGCGACGCCAAAGTGCTCCTCGCTGCAACAGTGTCCCCGAAAACGAGCATTAGTGAGGAGTTTTAAGCATAAAAGAAACGGCACTGAAACGCGGAGACTAGACGGTGAACACGGTGCGAGTCTGTCAGCCTCGATGCAGCAGCAGCGCCGACAGCAGCAAGTCTGGCGCGTCTCACACGGGCTGTTAGTGAACCCGGTGTACCTTTGGAAGTACCGGCGACACGACCAAGCTTTGTTAAAACTGTGAAAAAATACGCGCAAGGATCAAAGTCATAGTTGTCAAAAACCGGATGAAACCTGCAGACGATCAAACGCCAGGCTCGTTTTAAAGTTGAGACCGATAGTGCAACTTTTTCCCCTCATTCGTACTTTTTCGCTTAAGCGAACTGAAATAGTTTCATTCCCAAAGCACAGTGTATAGTAGAAACAACGAAAAACCATGTCTGATATGTGACAGTATATTAATTATTCAGCAGCTCAGACACACAGTGCTGTCCACTGACACTTCTCTAAAACACCAAAAATGACACAAATGAGCGACCTTGCGGTGCGACTTCGCCGTAAGTCCCAGTTTTTGTTTAGAAAAACTTAGTGAAACTCCGCTGGCTGCCACTAAACAGGTAGTAGCCTTCTTACAGTATCATTTACTGTAAATAGAGGAACTACTATAAATGCAATCAATATTCAAAGCCTGAAATGCGGAAGTTCTGCAGTTTAAGATTGTAAATAACTTTTCACAAATATTTTTTTCCTCATCCTGCATGTGTAGTTGGTCATTTGCTGCTGTAGTGTCAGGAGCCAAAAGTGTTACTGACTTCATCACTGTGTCTCTACTAATTATATGTTGTGGATAAATACCATAAATAAGAATCACCACAAATATCAAATCATTATTAAACGGATTTGGAAAACATAAGCAACTGCCCAAAATGTTAACTTTCGCAGGTTATAGCACCTCTTTGACACCACACACACACGCGCGCACACACACACACTCAGACTGTATTTGCTGTAGTAAATATGATTTTTTTCCCCTGCAGTTCCTGCTCTCAGTGGCTGTAAGGCAGGTTTTCTGACTTCCACCTAACTGCAGGACAAACAGTCTGTTTTAAAACACCATGCATACTTTGTGTGTTTGGTTAGTTGTGATCACTACAAAACACCACTATGATGCGAGATTTAATTTAACATGAGTTTGTAAAGGGTCACTGTTTGTTCTCTGGTGCATTTATAAATGTCTGTACTGTGTGCTTGCCACTGTGTTATTATTCTCAGGGATGAAGATAAGGACAGGAATAGATCACTGGCACTTTAAACCCGGAGTTCTCATATTCTCGCCGGATCTTTCTCCTTTGCTAATTATTGTGTTGTTTTCAGAGCAAATATGTCATATCCATGGCGACCAGGCAGGTTTATTGTCTCTCCCGTGCAATAGCTCACAAAAGTAATTAATTATCCCTCTTTTCTCTCCCTCCTGTCTTTGGTTAAACAGATCATTCATGAAAAGCCATCTTCTATATTAAAAATGCCACTGCTAGTACAACACAAGGTAAACATGAAAGTTTATTTCAATTTTACTGTATTGATGTCCCCTTTTATGCCTTGATTCTTTGTCTCACTAATCAGTTGTAGATTAAATAATTTTATAATATAAAAAAGATTCATTATGTGCATAGTATGTGCTTTTGAGGTATTTTCCATAATACCCTCATAATGCTGCAGCTGTGCAGCCTAACTGTTGCAGATGTATTCATGCATGCAAAGCAAGCACACACTTGACACTTAAACAGGCAAGCTTAAAAACACATGTTTAGACATGAAATCAGCATGCATTTTGTGTGATATGAATAGCAAGCATTAGCTAGACTAAAGATAAGTTTACTTTAGTGGTGGCTCTTTTTATGAGGTCACTAAAAATAATAATCATCAGCAGGTGAAACAACAGGGCACAATAGTTCACGTCACATCAGTACACTGCAGGGTTATTGTACATGCGCCTTTATGCATTCTGTCTAAAGAGAGCTGTAAAGTGATCAGCTGAAGCAGTTTCCAGCTTAATCCTGTGTGCTCCCTCAGTGTAACTCTGGAACGTGATGGCATGTGTCCACTGTCCAGAGGTCCATCTCTAGCTGGACACTAGCCAGCCTTCGCTGTCAGACCAGTAGTACAGGTTCTCATCTCTCTTCGGCATTGATGAGACGCTGCAATATCCATCTGTCAAACATACTGCCATCTCTACCTCTCTTTCACTCGCTCTCTCTGCCATCCTTCTTTCATAAATTTTCATCCTCGCTGTAGGTGAAAGTAGAGCTGGGTAAGTCTCCTGAGCTGAGAAAGCTGAGAAGCTAATTGTCCATTTGTGCTGTTTTAATTGCAGTTTGGTTTGTGTGTTTAGTTCAGTGTTCATTGATGTGGTCCTATAGGCCTTTTGATTGGAGCTCTCTCTGTCTTTCTCTCACTAAAATGACACTTGAAATGCATTTGAAATGTTGCCTACGGTATTTGCTCCTGCTTCACTTGACTAGTCGAGAATCTCATTGTTGTAATCAGAGTGCGATGCCTCCAATGTTCATATTTCTTGTAGCCCTATCAATCAGTGGAATGCCTCATGTCTCATAAGTACCCATCCGCATCTGTCAAGGTATGTGTAGAATTAAACCCATGTGTATTCCTTTACTGTTTGACCTTGGCTGTGGACCTTAGGTCTTTGATGTCAAGTAAGCGTCAGCGATCCCAGGCGGCATTTGACAGGCTTCAGGAGCCATTACTTTTGTTTCCCAACACATAAGCTTTATCAATTACCCTCAGTGTAATGATTTTGTATACAAATTCACATTACCACAACCATAGTGTTTTGCCTTGTAAAAATATACTGCCTTCAACACGTACCATTATACTACCACAAATAGCACACATGTTTTTTTAATCATCATTATTGTTTTTATTTTAGTGCTGAGGAAATGTCCTTTTTGCATGCTTGATCAGCCAGTAGAGAAATCCAATATAATGGAGGTTCAAGGTGAATTGCATCCCTTGCTTTTCCCTCCTTCGACTGCAGGAATATTCCAGAGCAAAATAAACAAATCACACAGACAACAGTAATATAGGGTTGATTTTGAAGGCATGAAATAAGTATCGATTAAATCCTGCAGTTCATAGATGAAAATGGCCTTTTTGGTAATTTGTTCTAGGTCCTTTCAATACGATGCAGAAAGAGAGAGAGGCATGGAGTTGGGGAGAGAGACAGACTGCAGAAGGGGTGGAGAGGAAGAATAGAGAGAGGAATATGACAAGTGAACAGCGAGAAAGAGAAAGACAGAGAGAAGAGCTTTCACGGAGTTGAGAAAGGAACACGCTGCCCCTTTCCGAGCTCATTATCATTCTTAATAAGTCTTAACGAAAGAAGGAGCATTGAGTGTAAATGCACGGTAATCCTTACACTGGCCAAGGTTAGTAGGGACGTCAGCACATGCACGCCGTTCCCAGCTGGCCACTTTAAGACAGGGAGGGGACCAGAGGAGCACAGTTAAGGATAGATGTTCAAGGAGAAAGTGAGGACATTTAGACACTGTATAAAGGTTAGGCCCTTTCCCCCAGCCTGTAGCTTTCCAGTGCCTGCACCACCTGGCATTTAGTGAGTAAACACTTCTGCATCCGACAGAAAACAGCCATATTTAGCCATAAGACCAAGTTTAGGTTGTAATACCTCAGAAGAAGAACTAAGATGGACAGATGAGGAGAACAAGGCTTGATTTTAAAATCTAAATAGTCAGTTCTGAGTTTGGCACCAGTCACCATAAGGGATTCACTCCTGTACGGAGTGTAACCATTGGCTGCAGTGCATGTCTAACTCATTATTGTTTGGGTGTGGTCCAGAAACAAGCATTAAGATGAATTGGATGAACTGGTGACCAATTAACTCACTCAACAAATTACCAGTCACTTGAAGTGGTTGTTCAACTATGTTTGCTTTAATGGAAATCCAATGCATTATTTACTGTACTGAGCTAACAATCCAGTGTTGTGTCACCCTTTGCATTCTACAGAGTCAGTCATTTTACAGTATTTCTGTTCATTAATCAAATCAGACGTGATACATGTCTGGCACATTAATTTTAATCCACAGTGAAACCACACCAGAAGGTGATTTTTATACTTCCAGTAATTAGTACATTGAGTGTTTTTTCACTTTGTCAGTTTTTAAGCCTTGTTTTCAAATCTTACACATTGCAGTCTAAGAACCTGTGATACTTCTTAAGCTAAATGAATGTTTGATAAATGATTTAAGTGTGCATATAAAGTAACCCTGTCTCCTATAATTGCACTTCTGCAACTTGCGGACTTGAGGATGGAAAACATAATCCTGTTGCAGTTAGATTCCCTCCCAGAATGCATTTGTATTTGCAGTTGTACAGAAAAACACATTTTTTGATTTGGAAAGTTGGAAGTTACTTTTGACCAGAATATTTTCCTCTTTTTATTATAAATATTGTATTGTTTGCTGTCTTTACAAAGCCGAAACAAACAATGTGATCATTAGGACTGTGCCACATCGTATCATAATATCACAATAATTTCTCCCCATGATAAGAATTTGTCATATCGTGATAATGAGAATATAGCTACATGATGATGTGTTTTCTTGTGTATGTGTACTATTGTCTGATTGTCACTTATATTGTTACCACAAAAACTATTGTGATATAGTTTCAAGTCTACATTGCCATAAACATAAACAAACATAAACTTAAACCTCTGGTCTGCTCTGAATGAGCAGCGTCACCTCTGCTAAAGAATAGTGAACACTGATTGAATTCTGTGTCTCCAATCACTGATAGCTGATCCGAGAGGTTGTTTCCATATCTGAGCTGTGTAATAGTCCTGTCATTTGTTGCAGGACTATTATAGAAAAAGGAGGAAAAGGTACCACTTAGGTTGATGCAGTGAATTTCCTCGCTAATACAAACATGACAGAAATGTTGTTATGTAAGAATGACAGTCCTGTCCAGTACTAATAATGTGAGGAATGTTCTTTTATGTCAACACGTACACAAAACATAAAAATTTAAAAGTATTTTTTTCAGCACAGTTGACTCCTGTTTTGCTTTTCCAAGTGAGAATCTCAAGATTTGAGTCAAATCACACAGTTGGTTCAGGATCATTTCTTGAATCAAAACTCATTCTTAGTTCAATATCAATTCTTGTGTCAACAAACTGAAAAGTGTCTCTATTTTGTGACAAACCATGTCATTTACTGCACTATGAAACTACTTGCAGTTAAACTAAATGGTCTTGATTAAGGTCTCTGTCCGACTAACCTAAAAAAGCAGAGAAAAGTGTGAGAACTTGCAGCATTTTCATTTTGATTCTTGATTCTGATCATTGGCACTGTACTCCACTATAATGTAATGTCTGTTGTAATGCTACGATTCAGAATCATAGAAAGAAAGAGTAATAATTCTTATCAATTTTTACTCCACCTTTTGTATCCCTAGCGAGTGCCTAGCGAACTACATGCTTTGCCTATATGTTTTAGTAAATCAGATTTCCATTTAATAAAACTTAAGCATAAATGTGTTGCAAACTGTCACTCACTAACATCATTTTGTGTATAGCTTATTTTTATCTTTAGTGTAAACTGTGTACAGATATTTTGTTTGTCCAAAATATCTCAGGATCAACCAACCATGTTGACTGTAGAAAGAAAATTTGTTTCTCTACCTAATCTTCAGATTTAGAATGCAGATGTATTTGAATTTTGACTTTGTGGATCCTCCTGGGACTGTGTTGTCACAGTTGTCCGAGAAAGAGACAACAGTCAAATAAGCAAATGAAATTGGAGCTGATGGTGTAGAGTGGGAGGTGCCCTTTTGTCTTTCTCAGTGAAAGCCATCTCTGCACCTTTATGTCATATAAGGATGATTTACCCAGAGACAGATGTTCTCAGACCTTTGCCCATGAACCATTTTGCTCTATTTTTGCCCTTTTTAAAGGTTAAGGAGTAAAAGACGTTCCCTGCAACATGTCACCCTTGTATGATTGCTCTGATGTCAATTACTTTGTTCTACTGTATGTTGAGTTTAGCAGCTGCATTGACTTAACTCTGACTGGGCTGAAAATGTTGGCATTTTACACATGGAAGAAGCTTTTAGAAAATTCTCTTCACCATTCTCCTAATTTCACTGCAGTTTGGTTGAAGCATGGTTGCCAACCTGCTCCATTACTGCCCCCTCCTCCCTACCACCAACCCTACAACCTCCAGGGAGCCTTGGGAGGCAGAGAGCCATCACCATGGCGATCTCAACACAGATCCCCCACACACCGGTCCATTGTGACTGGCGTGCGTTGAGGTGAGAGGGAACAAAATGTCACGGCAACAGGTTTTTGTGTGTTTTTGTTTTTGCCTCAATTCTCGGTGGGATTGTAGTCAGATCCATGTGCTCAGTTACACTGGAGGGACTGTTAGAGTTAGGGAAACAAGTTGATTGCAGAAATGAACAGTGACATGGAAATAGACTGTAAATACTGAAAAGGGCATGTTTTTCTTTTCCTTCTTTCCTTAGGTCATGTTTGCTTCAGTGCAAAAACACAAAAGAATTGTCACAAGTGTTGCTGTTCTTATCTGATTCAAACTGATTGAAAATTCCTCAAATACAGTAGGTAAACAAAACCCGCAGGATTTTCATGTTTTTATACTTTGTGGTATAGTTTGAATCATGCAACATTAATTTAATCAGCATCAAAGTGTCGCAAATGGGAAGCTGATGTTGTTATAATAAAGTGGTGGTTAAAATGGGATGCAGTTTGGTAGTAATTTGACAAATTTAGTCCCCTCTTTTTGTGCAGCGGGGACAGGTTTGAAGAACTAAAACTACAGTATTTAAATAAACATGTTAAATTGAATTGTTTAAACAAAACTGAAGATGGTAATTCCCCCAATCTGCTGTCAGTCAATCAGAATGTGTTATATTATACAACAAAACTAGAGAGCACGCTGTTTTCCTGCCAGATTTATAGTCTTGCCTGCACTTTAGTTTTAGTTTAGTTTTTATGTTTAGTTGCTTTTTGTCTCGTGTTGATTTCTTCTGTGTAGCACCAGGGTCCTGGAGGAATGTGGTTTCACTGTATACTATGTACAGTATATTGTTGGAATAAACCCGACTTGACTTGACTTGACTTGACATGATTATGATGGTGGCAGATGATATTGGTCACTAGAAGTCCATATACCTCATGGTCAAACTTGTCCCATCCTTCACTGTACTGTCTGTAGTGGTTTGTGAGTAGCTTAATTTAATGCCCTTCCAACTCTCAGTTTATGCTGACCTTTGACCTTTCTTGATCCAGGCAACATACTATTGGCTACAGGTGCTGGGGAAGAAAGGGGGCTTAGATAATGTGGCATTGAAGAAGTGGAGCAGATTTTGCCCCCAACCCTGAAGATGTGGACTGTGTCCTATGACAGGTCTGGGGTTGCCCTCAGTTCCAAAGGTTGGGGGGGGAGGGTCAGCCTGTGTCAGAGGGCGTACGGGTGCCTTCAGACACACAAACTTAACGTCTGGCATAATGTCTGGGCCTTCTGCCCTCTGCTCTGAGTAGGATACCACCACTACCTTTTAAAGTGGCTGCCTTGTCTTATCTTAGTATTTCTATACATATATTTTTCTTTAATTATGGAGGTAGTTATACCGTGTGTATACTGCATACATATGCATTAAATCCCACAATAACCTGTTTTATTATGCAGGAACCAGAAGCCTCATTAATATTTGTTGATATGTAGCTATAGCAGTCAGGTCTTTTTGTGCCAAGTCTTTAAGTCTGCCATCTCCGCTCCCTGAGCAGATGAAAAGGTGCAGGTCCTGAGAGATCCTTTTATGTTTGGAGACCTCTCCTTGTTCCTTGGACTGCGACCTGAACCACAACGCAGCTCTGTCTCAATCAGCTCTCTGCTGTAATCCCACTTCAGAATTCCTCTTGGCTAAGGGAGTAAATAAATTTTTCAGCGTTTATTAGAATACAGCTTGCCAGAAGGGACTCCTCTCTCCTCTCCTATAGCTGCTCCAGTAATTAGCAAATTGATTAGGAGAACTTCAACACACCTCCTTGGCTGTTATCTCCCCATTCTACGACAATATTGCTGTGCCACGGGACAGCGTAAATATTTTAAGGGAAACCCTCAGTGAATCTCATTAAATGGCTATGGGGCAGAGCAGCTGTCTCCTGCTGAAGGTCCCGGCCAATTTTCTAAACTATGATTAAAGAAAAGTTTTGGATTATTTAAACATGGCATGTCCTGTGGGTTTTTTCAGTGCCACCGAAGACCTCTGTGATTCCCCCCATCCGTTTGTGCCAGGACTGCTCTTCTCCCTTTGGATCTATTAGTTTGAAATCATTTGGGTGATGACTCTTTGAAAGTGGTGGTCATTCTGGGATGCCACGTTCAAAATGCAACAAAGACCTCTCTTTTATGCACAAATGCTAATTAAATTTTTTACCCCTCATCCCCAAGCTGCAGAGGGAAAGACTTGGTAGCAATTTGGCAGATAATCAAATTGCATTTTAAATTGAGCCGTTTAAAAATGACTGGGGTCTGGTCACAGGAAGACACATTGGCACAAATTAAGCTCGAATAAGCTGCTGTGTGCATAGGGGAACAATACGACAAATTCACATGCATTTATGTAAATGGACAACATGCTATGTTTTTGATGTTTTTGTATTAATTAGTTAAAAAGAGCTCAGGTACACAGTCAGATTTGTTGTTCTACAAATGCATGCATGCCAGAATACTGTGTTTCTTTTAATTATGATTTCCTTCTTGCTAAGTGGCATTTTTTCCTAATGTGTCCTTACAATCTGACCAATTGCAGTAAAATGCTAATAAGACATGATTTGTTAACGGTTCTGGTACCTTGGAAACATTTTGCTCTTAATTTTAGATTTTCAGCCTGACAGAAATGGCAAACTGGGTGGAAAATGTTGTCAACAGCTATGTTTGTCTACAAAAATCTGCGCTTAGAAGCTGTCCCCCCACATTTGGTATACATCATTAAGTTCTTCGTGGCCAATCAAATTGTCTGTTCACACAGCATTCCAGTACATATTAGTGACATCTCGTTAGCAGAAAACAGAAAACTGACACAAAAAATTTGGGAAACAGGCCTGAATTGTTTATCTCTCAGAATAAGTATAAAGTGTGATTCTTATGAAATGATAGAATTGGACCATACATGCATTTTCCAAAGCGTCTTTAATCCTCCCCCTGTGTCTCTAAAAAACTGAAAGCACCATATGATCTGTTTAGTTTTCACCACCCATCTTATTCAGGCCACATTTCCTGTAAAGTTTTAACATTCATCACAAGTCCAATATAGCCATCTGAGCTGCTTCATATCCATAAAACCACATTATGGACAGAACAACAAGTGATGCTTGACTTGTAAGTTTAAGGGGTTCTTAATTGGCTGTGATCTGCTGGCTGTACAGCAGTGACTGTGGAAGCCGTAATGATCCTCGGTGGAAGATACATTGGTTTTCTGGCACCTTAATGCTGCGTGTATCTGAGGTTCTCTGTTTAAATATTGTCTTCATCTTAGTATTATAACATCTTGACATAACAATGGTTTTGACCTGCACACTATAGATTGCACACGTACATGTAATGTTGACCTCTAGCACCTTCTATACATATACACATCAGCAAAAGCCCCTTGAGATCATTTACAGTGATTCCCCAAGGCAGTTTCCATGTTTATGCTTGAGATTTGTGGTTAAAGGCAGCCAAGTACATTCAGAGAACTCTGCCTTACATTATTTGACGCTCATTATTGAAGCATTTATGAGTACAGTAGGCCAGGAAAAACAACTCAGATATCTGAGATGTTTTTATTTTTCTGGTGGGTGTTTGGTGTTTCACTATAATCAAGAGTTTAGACATGACACAACAGGTTTCTAGGTTTCTTTTTTGATATAAGATTATCCTTAAACAAAGGTGTTTCACTCACCATGTTGAGATCAGACATTATCTTGAATTCCTCCAAACTACCTTTTTAATGGTGTATATTAATGTAGAGTAATGTTAAGGTTGAATAATGTTAATCTTGAATAGTTACATTTTGGTAGTGAGTAGAGCAGTCATCTACGAACCCCAGGGTGAATGGTTTGATTTCTAGTTCGTTCAGGCTACATGTCGAGGTGTCCTTGGACAAGACACAGAAACCCCACAGCAGCGCCATCATCTACTGCAGCTGTCCAAATAACAATTTCCGCAAGGGGATCAATAAAGTATGTCATTATTATAGTTATCAAGTGATTTTTATCGAACATGCATTGTAATAGGATAAAAACTAAGACAACAGTGTATTTTTATTGTCTCATCACTGTAGTGTTTTAATGTTCATTTCTAATATTTTTATGCGCAGTCTGATAGATATTTTTTAAATTATTATTATTATTTTTTTTTGTAAAAGCAGCAAAAAAGACAAGATAATTGAAGCAACACAAATATTGTTGCAAAGTTAATGACACAAGAGGGATTTGATTGATAAAGTGGAGGACTGATCATAAAACTGCAGTCAATATTTGGCTGTAGCTTTATTTCCTCTCTGAACAACAGTCTGCCAGGATGTCTGAGATGGCTAGACACACAGCAGTGGCAAAACACATATTTACACTTCAGTCTCTCCTCAGCATGATGATGTTACTTCTGTTTGCCGTACAGTAAATAATATCCCATGATGCTAAAATGAACAGTCTTAGAGTATTTATTCAGTTGGAGCAAAGGGTATTGGTTAAAGCTGACCAATTTTAGAGTAGTATGGGATGAAAATCTCCCTCTAATTACTGCACTATGTGGGTCCTTTGGTCCCAGTCCCTCTGCTGCAAATGATGGTATTAAAAAGTCTCTTTTATTTATAGAAATGAAATTTTAGCTTCAGAGACAATAGGCTAGTTCTGTTTTACGGTGCAGCAGACTTTATCTTTTTAATAAAAATTCCTGACTTGGTGAAAGTTTAATTAATAAGGGACTTAAAGCTAAGGGAATGAGCAAGGGAGTTGGGTCTTTAAGGGGGTACTTATTTTTCCATCTGGGCTATCCTCCAAAAAAACTGTCAATTAGTGTGTTAAGCTGAAGAGACAAAAACGTCATTAGTTCTTGCAAAATAGAATAATGGGTTTTAAAGGTTTTGCTTTGGAGCAAGCATAAAAGCACAAGAGTGAGTCTTGTATTTTCATTGATTTCCTGCAATTATAAAAGTTTGAAGGAAGACTTTATGGTTCAAAGTTGCATGACTGTAGAAGCAGACATATTTTCCTACAGTACACATAACTGTGTACTTAAGTGTCTAAGATAAGATAAATAAAATTACTTGTATTTTTATTACTGAGTAGAATACAGCAGTCTTTTGTGTGTCAGTGTATACTGGCTTTTCTTTTTCTTTTTTTAGCTACTGGTTTGGCAGAATTACTCACCAGTCCTGTACAGTAGTTCTTAACAGTAGTTCCTTCAAGTTGTAAGCGTTACTTACGCTTTGGTGGTTATGCCATATGTCAAGAAGCACCTTTCAAGCATTTCTCTTTTGTTCTACTTATACTTTGAATCTTTGTTCTGCATCTTTACTTCTATTTTCTGAATTAGATTATCTCCACTGAGTATAATTGTTACATCATAGAGGAAATACCAAAATAAACTAAACTGCTTTTAATGCGTTTTGCTATTAATGTGTGGCAGAGGGATTATTAGAAACTTGACAACTTCTGTGCAACACTGATCATCCATAAGAAATTATAGGAGAAGCCTGTTATTTGTGTGAATTTTATATTTAATTCAAATAGAAATTGAAGCATCTTATTTAATTTGAGACAAAAAAAATGCATATTTGTACATGTCACACTTTTCAGCCAGGAAGAGGGATGACTGATTGTTGGCATTTTGGGCCAAAAAGCTCAGCAACAGGTGAAATTTGATAAATTAATCGTGAATTAGCAGTGATACCACATGTTAACTTTGAACTTTAATCTCAGTATGCCTCTTTTACATGAAACTGGCGAAAGCAAAGTATCATGAATGTTTTTAAATAACTTTGAACGAAAGTAAATTATATTTTACCTTGAAGAAAATCTTTGTTAAGAGTGACAGTGGTGCTTAGATGAGGCTTACATAACTGATCATAGTGCGAGAGGTTTTAGGCGCTGAGCCCAAAATGTCATTGGCTTGTGCCACACACAACAGGAGATGTCTTTTGCATCACAGTGTGAGTGCTAGTAAACGATTGGTTACAGGAGGTCCTCCAATAAATTAATTGTTTCCACTTCATGGTTAAGTATGTGCTACTCTTCCAAATCGAGTGCTGGTACTTGGTTATTACACTTTAATAGCTTGCTTGCCAAACTAACGATATATTACTCCATGTGCTGGCTCAGATCAGAGAAGATGAATTGGCTATTAATTAGAGTTGCACTGAGAGGGCACAGGGGAGAAACTACTCATAGCCTTGCAATCAGTGTCAACTGGGGCCCTTTTCTGACTGGGACAGCCAGGGCAGGCCCAGGTCACTGAGTCTTATCACGAAACCCACTGAATCTGGTGGAAGAAGCTGCATCAAACATGAACACCATCTTGTCGAGTCAAACAAAGGACAAGAGAGTTTATCGTTGAGCAGCTGTAGTTTCATCTGATGATGATTTTTGTCAAAAGTGTGGACAGAATGGCAGAGATATATGGGAGGGTTGTTTGGCTCCATCAAGTTCCTTAACAAAAGCGTCACGTCCGAAGGACTTTGAATTAGAAAGTTATGGAGGAAATATTTGACAGGCAGAGATGATTTGTGGGGAATATTATTGTTTGGCTCACTTTTCTTGTGCAGCCTCTGAATTAGCCCTTTTATCACAATTAATTAAGCTTGCCTATAGGAGATGTTCCATCTTGAGCTCATCCACACAGGATAAATAAGTCAAAGCAGCAGGATATATGTCCTTTTATTGGCTGACTTGATCTCGGAAGCATCTGTAGTGGGGGGAAGCTGTCTCTGTGCTGCGACTTTGTGGAAGAGCCTTTGCCATCACTCACTTTGAATGCTTCTTTTATGACTTGTTTTGTTAAAAAACTCTTTTTTTTAATGCAAGGTAGTAGGAGTTATAGCCTGTCTATGCCAATTAGAAAATTTTGACAGTTTGTTATTCATGTCATCGCCTTTTTAAACACTTAAAGGCTATAAATTTCACCATGACAGGCTGCTCCGAAATTGCCACTAAATATTATTAAATATTTTAACAAGTTCCTTGTAAATATGCCTTAAATGTTAGAACGATGGGCAGGAAGAAAAATGGCTTTGCATCAACTTATTAGAGGCTATAAAAGTGGCAGTGATTTATCATGAATGTGGAGCAACTCAGGCCATCTTTTTTTTTTTTGCTTATTCTGTTAGTTGCTTTGTCCTGATGTGCACATTAAAAAGAGACGCATTATGTTAAAAGCCTACAGTTTCACAAGTAATGAAAATGTTAGCAGCAGATATTGTTGTACCTGTGGTCCTTGAAAGGCATAATAATATATGCCAACAGCATTTTAAAGTTTTAAAGCTTCTCATACCAATTTACAGTTTCGCATTTTGTGATATCACTGGCTGTAACAGAGCATGTTTATCAAAAGATCCAGTTGAGCTCAGCTTTAATTTTAACAATATTTGAATCACCTGCTTCAGGATAAAAGCTGAATATTCAGAGTGTATCTATCACTGTCCGTCACATCTGTCAAAGAATGAATGAATGAAAGTAATGCCTCTGTCCTGTGACACTGATCAGTAGATCACTTATCATTACTCAGTATTTGCCAGCTTCTGCACTGGTGTTATTTTCTGTGATAGTGTTGGTTTGATATGAATTGGAAAACTGTTGTTGTGTTACTGTTAGACTTAAAATAATAAATAACTTTTTCTAGTACTGCTACAGTTTGCATGTCTCAAGTGTCAAATTGCAAAGCAAAGTTTAACCATCTAAAAATAGAAATGAAGATGCAGTCTTGAGGTTTGTGGCACACATTTCCATTAGGACTGGGAATTTAGTATCAAATCGGGTTCATTTTGAGTAACATGACTGTGTTTGAGTTCCAGTATTTATGTGTCATGTTTTGGCACAGATTCTCCCAACAGCCACATTCAAGTTTTTAAATTCAGAAGTCAACCTTTTTGCATTTCATTTACAGTTAAGTTCAATTTCATGTTCTTTATGAACTATTTTAACTTTCATTATTACCTCAAAAGAAAAAAGTAGAAGAGAAAATAATAACTGGCCAAAAAATTACAAGACACAAAAACATTTAATGAAAACTACACGTTTACATAATCAATGATGTTGATTATAAAAATATATCGATTTGTGTGGAATGTGTCGATATGTCACAGTGTTTACATTCATCCCAAATTTTGGCAGCTGTTATTGGACGGCATCTTAAAAACATGTCTTTATACCAAAAAGGCTGAACAGTACTGTCACAAGTGTGGGATTTTTTTAAACAGAGACCTAATACAGCAAAATGGTGCTTTGTAAAAATGAAATGGCCTAATGTTACCTAATGTTAACATCCTGGTGCTCTATGATCTCTAAATGACAAGACAGCAGCATAAGTATTTATTACAGTGAGTTTTGTCTGATTGTTGGTTAGTATTAGTGCCTTAGAGTAGTCGTTGTGTTATCAGTTATATTTAAGACAAGAACTTAATGGAAGACTCTCTAGAGCAGATGCTAACGGGTAATTTGGGAACATAAAGGATGTTGATTGTTCTGGTTACAATTAGCTCTAGCCATGTTAGCATTAGCATTAGCAGCTTCTCATCACAGCTTGTTTGGTGTGTTCAAGGACAATACAGTGTTGGTCATGTTCAAATTGGAAATGGTTTCTTTATTCATAAAATAAAAATAAATGCACTAGACTTTCTGACTGAAGTTATTTTTTTGTGTTAACTTAACCAAAGGATTAATCATGCGCTCATTTTTTGATTTAGTTTGTTTGTCGATGATGCTTCTTGTTCTTGGTGCACCAGAACGCGGAGCGAACATGCAGGGAAAAAACTGTACAATTGTACTTTTACATTATTGTGTGTGATACATAATATAGAAATCTCTCTCTCTCTCTCTCTATATATATATATATATATATATATATTGTGGATATTGTTTATTGTTCAAGGCATGAAAACAGTACCCACCTAATATTACTTTATACAGAAAAATTTTAGTTATGGGATCTGATGAATAAGCATGTAAAGATGACATTAGAGGTAATAAGGTAATTACTTTTGCTTTTTAGACATTGTAATCTTCTAATGATTTATTAGTTTGATGCTCATTATGATATGGTGTGTTGTCTTTGTTTCTTTATGAATCTTGATAAATTGATATTTGGGAATAAAAGAGTAGGTCATGTAATCCACAAATCTCTCACTCTTTTGGGTAGAAGCCACTACAGGATTCTTCAAATCTCGGTGCTGTCTGTGCATATCACTCTTACTGGTTAGTGTGACGTGACGGCTGCCATGTCAGCAACACGGCACATCTCTTTTCTCCCTCTCAGAAGCTCTCTGTGAGTTTTCCCTGGAGTGGGCAGAATACGAGTGCCCCCTTGTCTGACTGACTATAACCTTGCCACCAGCTTGTCTGTGTGTGTGTGTGTGTGTGTGTTTTTTTTCCCAACTCTAAAGACTTGAACAATGATGACTCCACGCGCAGTACACCTCAGGGAAAATACAGTGGAAATAAAAATAACAAGTGGATTTTTGACTGCAGTCAGATGTGAGAGGAGGCATGCTGGCACTGGGCTAAAAGCCTGAGTAGATTCTGCCCCCCCAGTTTATTAGATTAGGCTGTCTCGTGTTCAGGAAGTGCTGAAAGGCACTGCAGATTGTATCTGCATGAAATGCTGTCCTTACGTCCAGAGACAGTTGCCAGTCCCAGTCTTTGAAATTCCAAAGTAGTTCTCAATCCAGTTAAGGCCTGATATTGTGGTTGTCTCTTTGCGGCCCTCCTGCTGAGGGTTCTTATTAGAAGGGTTAAGTATGAGGATGCCTGTGTTGGTATTTCTGTGGTTGCTCATCGGCGCACCGCACATGAATTTTTATAAATCATTTATTTTCCTGACACCACCATATGGTGCAGTAACTTGTTTGTCTTGGAGCATACTGGAGAAATGCAAGACCTAGACTGGATTACTTCTTGTGTGTATACATGGGAGACCCTCTTCAAACAATGCCTATTTTTTGTTATTTCTTGTGCTGGGTGGGCTGTGTTGATGCAATTCTGTGCAACTGTCTACAAGAGCTTTCTTCTCATCTACTTAAGAGTAAAGAGATAATAAACATAATTGGACCTAAATCTGGAGAGGAGATGCGTAGAGGCTGCTGTTGGTGGTTTGCAGCAAATGGGGGAACTAAGCAAGAAGCTTGAAAGGCCCTGGAAAAATGGGGTCCTGATCTTCTTTGAAATGCCACAATTAATTGCTATGCGTTGTCCCCAATGCATGGATGATTAAATGTGCTCCTAAACTGCCCTGATTTGTGGGGGCACCTTGCCGATTTTATTTGCCACTGTTAACATTTTCATTCCTGCATTATGCATGGTGCTGTGGGGTAAGGAAGTGCTGCAAACAAATGGCCTGAGGAATTGGCATAAACACAGTGTGTCATAAGGGGGAGAGGACTAACAGTTCTGCATTGCCTCAGCTAGTCTTCACCAACAAACTAGAAAACCCCGCAGTTTGACCGTAACTTAACAGAGTAATACAACATGTTTATCAATGTCAGTTACCTCAGGTATTCAGAAATGTAGAATGTAAATTAACCAATTGTATATGGCGGGTGTAAGGCCTGAGCTGGGCTCTGATAAAATGGAAAATGCTTATTTGTGTCTTTATTAATCAGCAATGAATGCATGTCTGATAGAATACTTCTATCTAACTAATTGAATATGATTTCTCCTCCTTCAGCATGTATAGTAGGCGGTCACTTTCACTAGTTAATTCTGACAGCTAAAGCAATGTGGTGCTGGTTCCTTTGTGTTTAGGGATTTTAATTCCTCATCGCAATAATCAGTGACTGATGGAAGCCCTAGTGTTTTATGAAGGCATGCCAAATGACATGTGCTCCCTTTTGAACATGAAACACTCAGAGCAGAAATGTGAATTTTCACATTAGAGGCATATTAACTCTCTGATTAGGATTTACTTGATCTGGGATCTTGGCTGTTAGAAGTGCAGCACTGTACACATGGCCTGCCTGAGATGTCAGCTGCCATGGCATTGGCCCAGAGCTTTACACTTGGCAGATCTCCACCTTCTCACCTCCAGCTGACAATGCAAATACAGGCAAACAATGTGTAGCCACTGGACAGCTCTGTATATCTGCATGTCATGCAATATTGATAAGAAAACTTAAGTCTGGTGTAAGTTGATCATCAAAATTATGGTCCTTCTTACAGTTATCATCTGCAGATTTCAGAGGGACAAAATGTCTTAATTTTTAACTCACAAAGTAGTTCCATACTCTCATGTTCTTGGAAGTATATATATTTTTCCTTTTTTTACACAGTCGCTATGTCATCAAAAGGATCTGCATGACATAAACAGTAAGTAATGCACTAGGCAATGGAAAGAGGGCAGATATTGTTTTTTATGGCCTGACCTTTGAGGCATTATTATTGTTTTGATGAATAACTGTTTACTCTGAATGCAGCCATTAAACAGGTTTTCTTAAGATTTGCAGTCATTGCCCCTGACACAAATGGCAAAACAAAAACACTTCATCCTGTTCACAGGTAAGGTGAAGCATGGTGTCAGTGGATATGGAAAGACTGTTTTAGTGGACTGGAGAGTAGTGTTAAATAGGTGGCAACCAGTTCATTAGGATGCCTTTCAGAGCATGAAAAATGACCTTTTCCCTTGTAATTGTAGTCTGAGTTCATAGATAGTTGACTGGAACCAGAGCACATTGTACATTGACAAGGATCACTGGAAACAATTAGCATTGCATCTCAGCAGTCAGTCTGCAAGCAGCTCTCAGTTACCACGTTTTTACACCTTCTTGCCTAAATGCCACTCTGACTTGATTATACATGACAGATAAGTTAGACAAATAAAAAAAAAATACTTAATTTAATTTATGAAGCGCACTGAACTGTATCTAATACACAGATGCAAAAAACAGTGACAGTGTAAGAAAGTGTATACGGTATAACTCTTGATATTCTGCAGTGTGAAGTTATTTATGGGGAATTCACTGCATGTATTTTTTAAAAGTTAGAACGTTTTCAATTAATATGTTTAGTGTCTCTTACAATCTATAAACCTTTACATGCATTTTTAGTTCCAAAACAATCATACTTAAGATTAGGGCTGAATGGTTTCAGAAAATAATCTTAATTGCAATAATCCTTTTTTTTTTTTTAAACTGATATTGCGATTTATTTATTTGTTTTTTAAGTTTCTTATCTTTTGCATTACTCAACAAACAAGAGCAATAAATATGACCAACACAATATTAGATAGATTAAACAAACTATTCATTCCTGTAGGCCAGGCCTATATGTTATGATTAAAATATGTGTACGAATTCATATAAATGACTGGTGTAAACATTATTATGGAAGGTAGCGAGCTTTGATGTCGAAGTCTTCATTAATGCACTGTAAGACTTTGGTAGGGCTAGAGAAGACGTCTGACTTTTTTTTATAGATTTTTTGGAACTAGATTATAGAGACACCCAGTCCAAGTGTTACCTCTTACCTTCTATAGATAGTCTTTAGCAACATATAGTGCTGCTGTTTGAGTCTCTTCACCAACTTGTGGAAATCACACACACCAACATCCTCTAGTTAATTGATCATTGATTGCATCATTCTTTCGGACATTAAAAAAAGGGCTCCTAAAGTAGCCAGTTGGTGTGGCACTAAATATTAATATGTGCTAATCAAAGTAAAATGAAATTGCATTTACCGCCATATTGGTGAAAACATTTGTAATACAAAGACTAACAGTGGTCAACAAAACAACGCACACACACACACACGAGGATGGACCACTATTATAATAATTAAATACGTTTTACATTGTGTCATAGATATATTTACAGCTGACATATAATATTGGTTAAAGTATTAATTACATTGAAAGAGATAAAGTGTTAGTATTTGTTATGTATGGACTGTATGTCTTTTCAACATGCTTTTTTCAGTTTGATATCCATATGAACTCAGACTCTTTGGGGAATGCAGTAAATCTGTGACACGTGGAAATCATCAAAATTGTCAGTGTTTAGACACATCTTTAGTTTGTTTGTTTGTATGCTGCCATATTCATCTTAGGTAACAGCTACCATAAAACATTAAGATATTTAACAGTTTTCAATCATTTTTCTTCTTTTGAATCTTCATTGCTGTCATCATCAGAAATGTCCCTCCTACTCTGTGGTGTTTTGATAAAACAAATGTGGTTGAAGAGAGCAAATATTTAAGATATCTGCAAATGTGATGCACATCTGTCACACAGCCCAAGGGTGAAAACCAGCACATAACAAGGCAACAAATGCTGATCCGGGACTTCTCTGCGGCAAAATAAAATATGGCTCAAGTTTTCATTAAGGTGCTATTGATTAGCTTTTCCTGGCAATGAATTATGGATGACATTAAATAAAAGGGAAAATATTTTTATGACTTTGCTTAGACCATGCCAGATTTCCCCTTTGCCTCTTGTATGCTCGCCCTGACAGGCATTTTGTTTTCTCTCGAATTCTTGTGGCTTTTGAGACCTAGACCAAGTTTAAAAACAGTTATTTCACTTTGATTACCATTTCTATTTTAGATTTGTGTAAAACAATTAGGTATACTGTCCACAAAAAATAAAAATCATGAACTATTGAAGAAATAATTTTCATACACTCTTTCTTGAACTGTTCTAAGGTGTCACAATGCCCATAGAACCATCTCAAATCCATCTTGCAACATAATCCTGGTTGCTGCTCTCATTTTGTATGCTCTGTATATTACAAACACACATTTTCATGGAAATATCAATGTTGGGTCTAATTATGTGGTTACTTCTTCTCCAAATGCCCAAAGTTTCTACCTGCACCTGGGGATAGTAATTGCTAGTATTAAGAGTTTGTCTACACTTTAGCTTTAGAGATAATCTTGACATGAAATCTTGAAATATTAAGTCAGAGGTAGCTAGACTGGTTTCTGATTTTTAGCATTAGTTCTCATCAAGCCTAAAGCAGAAACCTTATGTGATGAGTGCTTGTAGATACAGAGAATTTTTATAGTCCTATCTTTAGTGCTGCAGTTAAATGAGTATTCATCATTCACCACTAATTCCAAAGTTGGGACGCTGTATAAAATTGACAACAGAATTCAATGATTTGCAAATCTCATAAAACGATATTGTATTCACAATATAATACAGCAAACATATAAAATGTTCTAACTGAGAAAATGTACCGTTTTTATAAATAATATAAGGTAATCTTGAAATTTATGGCAGCAACACGTCTCAGAAAAGTTGGAACAGAGGCAACAAAAAGCTGGAAAAGTAAGTACTTACACGGAAGAGCTGGAAGAACATTTTTGGTTAATTAGCAACCGGTCAGTAACAAGTAAAGATGGCCAGAGGTTCACCAGTCTTTGAAAGGCTACGTCTACAAACAATTTCAGAATAATGTTTCTCAACATAAAATTGCTAAGACTTTGAATGTATCATCATCCACACTACATAATATCATCAAAAGGATAAATCTCTGCACAAGGGGCAGACGCCACTGCATTAAAAACAAGTTATAGATCTATCATGCAAAGAAGAAGCCATTTTTTTGCAGTGGTACATGCGCCCTTCCAGACAACTTCTTTTTCGGGGAAGGCCTTGCATATTTCAGTAGGACAATACTAAACTCTCAGTCTAAACATTTGATATGTTTTCTATTTTCTGTTGTGAATAAAATATGAATTTATGAGATTTACAAATCACTGCATTCTGTCTTTATGATAGATTTTACACAGCGTCTTGAAGCTGTATTAAACACCTTCAAAAATGTTGCCACACCACTGTACTGTCAGCTGTCTTATTAACAGCTTTTGCCTTACAATTGCACAAACAGTCCTCAAGACCTTTGCTCTTGTAAGTCATCCAGAGCTGAAGCACTTCCTCTAGCGGCTTGAAAGAATGGAAAAAATAAGTTTTGTTTCACATCACGTCTTTTTCGTATATGTCTTCTCCCTGCCATATGCATTGGGGGTGGTTAGTGTGGGGTGTTAATGGATAGCTGCCACCTATTACTAAAGCTGAGGGTCAGCAAAGTTATTTGAATTTATGACACATTGATTTGAAAAGTACTTTCTGCTTATATTGTTTTTACTGGGGAAAATAAGAAACACACACATAGAAGACAAACATTCATTTTCCATCAGCGTACACAATCTTGGTATTAGTTTTGACTTTACCTGTGTATCACTGGAATTAACCGACTTTTGGTGTTGAACACTTTTATTAAAATAATTACATCTCCCTTCAGTAAATAATAGTTCAACCTGTCTGTCTTGTTTTGTGTTCTTGTCTTCCCGCATATAAATTGTCTGTTTTCTTAACTAGGACAAGTTGCAGGGCCAGTTTCTCAACTGAAACTTTTTGTTTTTTTGTTTGTCATGTTTATCTTGAGCTGTGACTCCTTATGCACAGTGTAGTTAATGTTAATATATAGGGCTGTAGATATGTTAGCATAAACTGTAAGTAAAATATCCATATTTTGTATGAAGGATATTATATCATATACAGTGGTGCTAGTTACGTAGCTATTTATCCTTCTTGAATTTGGACACCTGGTTTGCCCATGCAGGCTTTTATTCCACATGACATGTAAAAATAGAGTCATTTTTCGAGGCATGTCTGAGAATGAGCATTCCATGCATTCTGTATGCTTGGTTTCAGAAGCCACAGATCACATACAAAAGTGTGTCCCTGGCATTTGCGTCATAAAACAACAAAAAAAAAAAAGTACATTGTGTTTTTTTCAGAAATGCAACCGCACCTATGGGTTATTACGGCAAATGCTGTTTGAGTCAGCTCTTATGTAAGTATCTTTTTTTCCTGTGGTATTGTTGCTTTCATAGGGACATATCACATCAAAAGCTTAAAGTGTTCAGACTAGTTCCTCAATGGCAAAGACACTAAGTAGTTGTTACCTGAGTTTTTTTCATTGATCACAGCCAATACATATGTTTTTTTCTTAGGATTAATTTCATTTCTGATTACTGGATGGTGAAGTAGTTCCATTACTGTCTGGCAGTTTCTTTAAAGGTGGTGGCGTGTAACGTCTGCCGTGGAACCAGCCTCACCTTACCCGTACAAGATCCCTTTATATAGAAACATTCAAATGTTTATGAAACAGAAAGTAAAATTTATATTGGCACAAAAATCTGCCATTGGTAGGTTAAAAATAAGAACACTCAAAAAGTTTGTTTTGTTTCATCTGTATTCTAAACACCTGAAACTTCCTCCGTTACAGGAATAATTTTTGCTGGGTTAGACATTACTAGTGGACTAAGAGCTCACTGAGTAAAATGTGTTTTTAAGAAGATGGCCATTTTATTGTTTTAGGTAATGTACAAGGTAAAGTGCTTTGAAATCTAACTTTGGTAGTTCATTAAGTTGCCAAATAAGGATGATCAGTAAATGACAAGTCTGGTATAAAGCTGTGTAGTTAATAGGAAATGTTTTAGATGGTGACAGTGCTTTATAAAGGAATGTGATGACTGCTAGCTGCTCTTCAGTGTTCAGACTACAGGCACTTAGTACACCAGGTGTTTTGCCCAAGATTTTTCCACAAGACTAATGGAAAAGTGCCATATCCTTTAAACATCCCATTAATATGTCTTATAAGACTCACCAGTACTGAGAACCAAAAGCTCCATTTTATTACGCTTTCTTGTTTTTGTCAAGCATAGCTTCCAGGTTAAGTTTTCACGTAATTATAGCGTTGTGCACACTAGAGTGGCATAAATTAGCACCTTGGGGGGAGAATCAGTTGGCTGGATGCCCATCATTGCCTGTATGGCCTGGACATGATAAACACACATGCACACATGCCTGTAAAAGGCCCCAAAAGTGTGCGGCAACATTTTAAATGAAGATGTGTCTTGGATCTGCATGATTCAAGACTGAATGTTCTTTTTCTCTCTCTTCACTTTCCACTCACCTGAACCGGTCAAGGCAATTGGCCACCCACCCTGAGCCTGGTTCTGTTGGAGGTTTCTTCCTTTACAGGGAGTTTTTCCTCTCTGCTGTTGTCAAGTGTTTGTTCAGAGGGAATTGTTGGGTTTTTCACTCTGTAACTTTGTAAGGTCTTGACCTTAATATGTGAAGGGCCTTTAGATGACTCTAAATGTTGTGATTTGGGACTATACTATATAAATAAATTGAACTGAAATGCATCAAAACATGATTGTTACAGAATAGGTTTTCACGAAGATTATATGAGAAAAAACTGAGAAATATTGTTGTTAACGTAAAAGTTCATGTGAGAGGACACTTCATGAATGGCAGAGTCAGGGCTGAGTCTTTAGACCTTGTCCGTGCGTGTGTTTTATGTGCAAGTTATCATGTGAGATCTTTGATGTGGTCTCAAGAGTTTTTCTATCACACATGCCACGAAAGATAACTTATGGAAGTAGTGTATGCTCCGAAAGATGACACTCATGGTAGAAACTGCAGAATAGAGAGCAGCAATTCCTCATTATTACATATGGAATTTCCTCCCAGCTGATTGAAGTATCAGCATATTGCTGCCATATTCCCTCCCACAAGAGCCCAGAGTTTTAATAATTTGCAGAATGAAGGGGGCAGATGAGAGGCTATCAAAGTCACTTACATTTGTTTAATCTTTGAAGCGCTGTCATTAGCTACGTTTTCTAGAACAAGAAAGCTCGTTTATAGTTTTCACTGAAAAGCAATGTTAAAAGCAAACAACTAAAACCATATTAGACAGTCAGCATTAAAGAACACTGTTTACCAAGTGTGTATGTTCTGTATTGTAATCAATATGTGCAAAGACATACTATATGTACTATGTTTACAGTATGATCATGTGGTGGAAAAACAACAGTAAGTAATCTCATGTGATTTAGCTGTACTATGCAAAGTTAATGTAATCCTCTAATGTTTAGTGTAACGCATCAATCATGCAAAAATCTATTGTTGCATTAGCCTTGAAAGAACAATAATAATAAAAATGCTATAATGGTTTTAGCTTCCTTTCCATAAATCATACATGGCAGCTGGGGAGGGGGCATCTTAACTTGCCATTTCAGCTCATCTGAGCAGTTGAAGGGATGCTGAATACTGATATGATATTGAGCAATAATCGGAGCTGCAGTTGGTCACTTTCAACCTGAAGTGGTTTGAAATACTGCTTGGATGTTGTGTGCTGCTTCTAACCAAAGTTGACCCAACACCTTCTACAGTGACATAAAGCTGTTTTCTATTCAATAGCCACTCACAAGAGACTGTAAATCAACAGTAAAAGCGTAAAAACAGTGCATAGCGGAGGATTTATTGTAACACTGCCAGTCCTTTTAAACAGATATTAAAATGAGACCCAAATCAGCCGGAACATCATTTAACAGGTCACGCTCACTTCAGTTTTGAGCTGGTTTGCCTTAGCTGACTGCCTGTCAGTGAATTTAGGTTGATAATGACACTTGACTAATAACACAGCTTTCTATAATGTGCCGAGTGTAGATGTCCATTGTGTACGAACAAAATGCAAATAGAATGAACACATGATTGGAGTGCAGTGTTTTTTCCCAGTGGTTAAACGGCACACATTCAGCATCTGAATGTAAAAGTACAAAAGTTAAACCAATCTCCTATTCAGTAAGGTATCATTATACAGTCATGTAGCTAAACACATACATATAGGGAGAACTGCTGAAGAGCTCAGCTTTCAGGTTTGATAAGTGGAAGTGCATTCTATCGTGGTTTCAACCTGGGACCTTTACAAGTGCTTGTCAGAGTAGCGCTCGGAGTACTGCCTGAAGAGGCTTTTCGATTTCACAGAGAATACACTCTTCCGAAGAAGTGGGTGGAGAAGATAATTCTCCAAAAGAGTAAGAGGGAAAAAAATACAGAATTAATAAACCTTTTTAGTCTGCATAATCATTCATTTCGAACTTAAGCTGAACAGTGCAACAAAACAAATCATTTTTGGGGAAAGAATACATGTATTTTAATGCCCTCAAGCAAAACTAATTAAAGACGACACCTCATTTACATAAATAAGCATTATAATTTGCATGCATGCACAAGGGAATAGAGTCAGAAAAGAAAGCAATATTTTGCAGTCTGCTAATTTCATTTTATACAGGATTTAAGCTTAATAAAGATTCATTTTGGAGGGGAAAGGAAAATAATCAAAGGGGAAATTTGAACTATCTCCAAAGATGCAGCAGCCTTCTATTCAAAGGGTTCTTTCTGAGTCACCAGATGACTCCTAATCTGGAGTGGCACTTCCTGGCCCAGCTCCAACACCAACTCCTTGAAAGGTAAAAAAAAAATTTAGAGCCCAATTTATTAGTATGCAGTTCTGGCATCGGGTGGAGAATTAATGGCGGTGACTGATAATGACTGTAATCGTGGCACAAATGGGGTGTTGAAATAGCAAACAACGGGCACAAGGCATGTAATGGGGATTTTATTAATTACCCGAGGTCCCTAGCATGAGCGGTCTCCAGGATTTACTGTGGCCATGCCAGCCGGTCGAGTAAGGGTTGGCCAGTCTAATCTGACAATGAAAGGGTCACTACAGAGACCGCAGGGTGGACAGAGCACTGCTTTATAATATTTTTAAAGTTAGTATTGAAATGGTAAGAGGGGTTGTGTTCATCTGGGTCTTTCGTTGGGTTTAGATTATGATATTGAGTACTTTACATTGAATTGTTACAATGAGCTAGACTACTGTAGCAACAAGAGGCAAATTTGCTCATTCAGCAAGTCTTTATTCACATAAGATGACAGATCAAAAGACCAGAAACAATTCAGATAAACGACTCTCTTTCTTCAGAGTATTTCAGTTAAGTTGTGTAGTGAATGCAGGTATATACAATGAAAAAATCTCCCTCTATCTTTATGTTGCTATTAGAAAGAGAAATCAACATATGGTAGCGCTGTCAGGTAGGATAGCCCATTCACACATCAACTCATCAACAAGAGAGGATTGATTAAAAGTCCTTTTTATTACTCACTGCATCCTTAATGGACGCTAGACTTTCAAAATGGAAGAAACAATTAGAGTTTTACTGCTTTGTGGGCACTACTGATTTATATAAATCACTGCACGGGTGTAAATTTTACAATAAAAGAGTGAACCACTCCTAGCATACATAATCAACATGTCCACATTTGGTACACACTCCAGACTCACACAATCTCTATAAATTGGTAGGACTCAACAGTCACACCAATTCAACCTCACTCAATCAACACCACTAGTAAACATACCCAGCGCGTTAGGCCCAGAAAGATCCAGATCTCTCCAAAGTAAAAACATGCCTATGACTGTTTGTATTAAAAAATAGAATCTGTGATAGTTATAATGGAAAGCTTGTGAGAAGGTGGTTAATCTGGAGTCTTCCTGATATCAAGTGGAATGACCGTTAACATATGATTTTGACGATAACGATGATCAGAAAAAAATCCTTTTGAAGGAAAAAAATCAAGTATAAGCCTAGCGAAGTAAACATGGTTTTTCTGGGCGATGTGGTCACTGTGATATCCTCAGTTGGAACATGAAACAAGGAGAGACATGCTGTGCAAGTAACAACATAAAAATGCCACTCCCTGTATTATAGTTAATAATCTGAGTTTAAAATAGCATTTTAAAATTGCCTGGGTACCCAGATGCAATTAAAGTGATACCCCAAAATCTATCTTTGGAGTATCAAATAACCACCCTCCTCTCAGTAGGCTTGAAAAGTTGCTGTAGTTTGAAGTTCTTATCCTCACTGAGAAAACAGCTCCGGTCAACTTGTATTCATATCAGCTACAACACATCCTAACAGGGAAGTTGCAGAAGAAGAAACAAAGTATTAGAAAAAATCCATAAAAGTTAAAACCCATGCTTCAGCATAGTCACCTTATTTGCCTATATGGATAAATACATTATTCTCCTCACATTAGAACAATGAGGAGAATGAATTACAATCAGATAGTAAATAGTTCCCTTGCACATTTTTTTCACCTACAAAATGTGTCAGTTTTAGAATATGTTGTAATCAACATAGATGCAAGCTTTTCTTCTTCGCAGAGAAGCTTCAGGTTCAGGTCCTTATTTTGGTCCTTTATAAATAGTCCAGTGTTATTTTCACATTATGAGTTCAGTATGAAGTCAGTATAGTTGGATCACTTCACTAGCACTTCCACAATATGAAACAACGTGAAAACATTGCCCAAAAATTTCAAGGGGTGGTGTGAGCAGCCAAAACGCAGCAGCCAACACCACAGTCGGTGCAGTCTGAGTGAAATTTAAACAAAGTAATATGTTAATCTAATAGAGTACCAATTTGTCCTGATTTGTACTAAATGCCCTGAGAGTATAGAAAGAAAATGCATGCACAGATTCTTCGTTCCTTTTTCATCTCACACAGAAACAGATCTACACACACACACACACACGCTAGCGAGCACACATGCTCACACACAGACACAAGCCTGTAACTTAACATCTGGATTTTATTTTGAAGTAAAACCAACAGTGGTTGGAAGACTTTGAAATCCTTAATAAAACCATGAATGAAACAGTGAGATGTGAAGTGATTACATAAGGAGTGTGGTGTAGGCACAGGATGTGTCTGTATCAATAAAGTAATAAGTTTGAAAACACATAAACTCCATTTAGACCAAGTTTTTATAAAATAAAGTTATAACTTAATACAGATAGTGAGTCATATCAGTGTTCTGTGAGTAAGAATCTTTAAAGCGGGCTATTTTTCTGTCAGCAAAGTTTAAAGTAAAAAAAGAAAACGTAAAAAGTAAGGTGAGCCAGCCACACATCACATTTATAGGAAGTGTAATGATAAACTTGGATGCCTTTTTGCTCAAGTCACGTTGCGTGACAAAGGTGTGTGTGTGTTTATATATTGTACCATATATTTATCTCATACTTACACCCAAGGGCAACTGTTGGTAACATAACCTCATAAAATCTCACCATTCAGGTTAAGATTGTCTCTTTTTGTCAGCCACTTGAATAATGGTATGAGCAGTTTGACATACAGCGATCCTCAAAACTTTTATTTGGTAGACTTAAGCTCAGATTTAATAAATTATGATTTTTGTAACCATAAATTCAGTAACTTTCTGTACAGTAACTGAACTTATTTGAAACCTTAAATTCCAAACTTCAATCCACCATAATATCCACTGTTAACAGTTAACACATTTGAGCTCGTGTGATTGCTGTTTTATCACCAAAATTAAAATATGTACTTTTTGAGAAACTTCCCTCATTCACATGTTCTGACAAGGCTTTCACAAGTGGCTGGGCTCTGGGTTGTGTTTATGGTATTACAGCACACTTTGGTGTGCTATGTATTTATTTAAACATTGTTTTTAAAGGCATTGCAGAAAAGTGTCACCTTATTAAAACAACTGTTAAACACTTTTGTACTATTATACTGCAAGTATTTGCAGATACTGATCTGCAAATAAAAAGATTTTTCTACAGCATGTTTCTTCTACTTTATTTACTTTTCTGCATTAATAGTGCATGTAAATATTAATATTTTGCACAAAAATTATTACAGTAACAGTATTATAGGTCTGTCACAGGTTTACCATTAGTAACTACTACTACTATTAGTATTACAGGTCTGTGTAAGTTTGAACCTGAACTTGTCCCCGCAGTTCAAGTCATCATTCTAAACACCAGTTTGAGGCAAATAACTCAAAGTACATTTTCCATTTAGTTGTGAAACACTCATATTCCTGAGGCTTTTTGTTTTGTTTTTACCTCAAGTACCTGTTCCAAGGGTGTGTACACTTTTTCTTCAAATTGTGAGGTCATGTGTGAAAAATGTATTGAAAAACAGTCATGCCATAACGTATCAAAACTTGTTTTTACGTAATGATCTAGATATTTTAAAAATCAGCCCCATCTTAAAACACACAACGAATGTTCGTTTCTGGTTTTGTTTGTTTTGTTCCTCCTCTTGTCCTGTGTCTGATGGGGAGAGACTTTGAAACCAAAGTTGGCAACATTCCTTTTCAGTGACACATAAAGAGGTATCACCTTATTGCTCACTTTTTGTACACATGAATAACACTGAGGATTGAACCAGATGTTCAGGTTTGGATCTGAAAAAAACAGTATAGCAAGAAAAATGTAAGAATTCATTATGTGAATAAATGTTAAAAATGGAACTCATTGCTGTTGTGTTTCTGTGCTGCACTTACCAGATATGTTTTAACTTAAACAATGGATACTAGATTTTCTGTCTGCCAGAGGATACTTCTCCTGCCAGAGGTTTATTTTATGGAATGATCTTTACAACAATTACAGAACAAGAAATATAAAAGATTTTGAAGAAGTGTGCTGTGTTGTCATATGAACTAGAAATAGGCAGGAAAAACACATATGTACCAATTGTTACTGGAAACTACTGAACAAGTTCCGTGCTAGTCGGAAATAGCAGTCCCGTGGGTGTTGAGGAGATCCCTCTGTGTTCCAGAGGTGTCTCAGACAGGCGTGTTGCCTCACCTGGTCCTGTGTTTACCTCAGATGGTAGGATTAGGAAGCAGCCATGTGGAAGATATGACTCTAATCCGTCGTGCCTTTACTTGGCACTCAGACATGGTCCTCTGCAACGCTTCCGCTCTCCTAAAGGTAGAGCAACGCCCTTAGGGAATGTGAGAAATATCAACAGCATTTTGAGACTCTCAGACTGTGAAACAGCAATATTTCAGCAGCCACATGGGGTGCAGTTTGCCTTGTGCAGGAGGGTCGCAGGTGGACTGTTTGGGGATCAGTCAAAAGGGTTATGATAGGATCTTATAGTGTTTCTTTAGCAATCATCAACAAGTTGATAAATTCAGATGCACAAGATAGATCAGTGCATCATATATTGTCCTAGGCTTGTGCCTGGACTCTGCCAAACATAACCTCATTTTTTTTTTCAGTTTTGCAACATGGTAGATAATAAACTAATAAATATGCAGGTTTTACCTTCTTTTCTTCAAGACTTGCCTTGATAACTTATATAAAGTTGTATACTTTTAGGTACATTAGTGCACTATAACATTTTCAAATTGAACTTAAAACTTCAGCATACAGTTGATTTTTGTCATGCCTGCATGTCTGTCTGTCTACCTGACAGTATCTCTTTCTTTTTAATCACAAAAACTTGAATATGGTGGTCCAGAGATGCAAAACATAACATTTCAGACAACATGACACCCAGAACACATTTTGATTGAAGGTCCTTTATGATAGATACATTACACTAGTGAGTGTATTTAAATGCTGCTGTGACATGCCTGCAAGTCACTTGTTTGCTGCTTAAAATATCAAACAGCAGCTCAGATCAGCTGTCACTAAATAATTTTAATTCCTTGTTTTAAATTGATGACAGAATAAATGTGCTGTTGTCAGTTTGTATGCTTTTCGCAACTTGATGAGGAGACAGGTTTTAATACAACACCGCTGTACGTAGCCAAAAATGTCTACATGAGCTATGAGGTATCACTCTGTAACACCTCTGAACAATCTGAGAGGACCGGGTGTCTCTGTAATCTAGTTCCAAAAACTGTCAATACGTCAGATGTCTCTAGTAAAATCATCAGCTGATCTTGTGTCACTTTCAGAATCACCCAATTAAAATGTTCATATGTCAATAAAAATCAGGACCAGCGTTTACAGGTCTAGAGTACACTTATTTATTTTTACTATTTACACTGAGTATTTTTGGAACAAATATTTGATAAACTCATGTTAAATATTCAAATTCACTGTAGTGTGTTGGAGCACACAACATGTGCACCCGGTCGTCACTCCTCCTACTACAAGTACTGTATATTCAAATTTTGTATTAAGTATCCTATGAGACTACACACATTGTAGTATGATGTTATAACATAAAAAATGACATTTCATACTGGAATTATATTGTAATTTCTCTTCTCATTGTTTTATGTGAAATTATATTGTGTTTCTTTTGCTGTATTTTGCACTTCGGGGCTACCGTACTTAAACATTTTATTGGTGAAATTTCAAGTAGTTTTGATTTTTTAATGGTGAGATGATAGTAAATGAACACTTTCTAATAAAAACATTAAATATTTAATACAGCTGCCCATTTGTTGAAAGATTTGCATCACAACGACTAATTCCTGAATAATAAAGGTGTTTTGTAAGAGACCTAACTATTATCCTATGACATTTTTACTTGCTAGCGGTTTAAGTTTCACACGGAGCATGAGACATGGTCACATCTATATTTTATTGCGCATATAACTTACATCTAAGAGACTTTGGAGTTTACAGCTCGCCCTTGATGTCATAGCCACATCACCATCTCCATCACAAATAGTAGAAACCAAAATGTATTTATCCAATGCGCTGATAATTAAGCCGTTCTCATTAGTGACATAATTGGAAATGTAATTAGCAATGGTAGTAATTATTGCATTTAATACCTTTTCTCTTTAGTTATCGGGCTCATTCAAAATGGTAATTAGCAGTCATGTGAATTTCATACTTTTTTCCTAATTCATTTTGGTCGCCAATTATTTCAAGATTGCAAGGAACCAATTTTTATCACCCAGTAACTGCAACATTGGCTTGTTTGTTTGTCATGACAATAAAATATAGTGTGCAACTATCATTTTTGGGGTGTAGAGGTTTTGGATTTGAAATGTGTGACTACTTTGAAGATTTGTACATTTGCATTTAAACTGTTCCTGGACACATTGGCAGTAGCATCTTTAGTGCATCTGGTCAAATACTTTGTGCTTTAAATCTCTCATTTCAAATAAACTACATGTGATGGTAAACAGCTGTTTTATGTTTATCTACAGAATTCAGATGGCAGAAGAGTGAGTGTTGGCCAGAGGCGATAACTTCTCAGCAGATTTAGCTTCAGTACAGATTGTTCAACAGGAAGGTGAGTCTTAAACTTATTTTCATGTTTCATTGTACATTGTATACCAATATTTGCTGTGAATTTAATAACGGATGTATTCAATCACTAAGACAGTGATAAAGCAGTAAAAAACATTTCATGTGCAGTATAAATTGGGGGTGGACAGGTTTACCAATATCACAAGAACAAGATCAAGAAAGTGATTTGTAATTTAGTTGTATGAAAAAGCACTTCACCCAGTTGTCATTAATTTACTGTCTCCCTCAGTGTGAAACAAATTATTGGATCATTGACTTTACTTTTATAAAACACAAAATACAGCTTGTAATGTGTGGTATCGGTGTCTGTTCTCCATGTTAAAGTTGCACCTCTGTTTCATAGAACAACTTAATTGTCTCAAACATGCGCACAAGCAGCACACACGAGTCATGATACCCCGAGGCCTAGATTAATTAAGCTATGAAAACCCATGAGCAGAGAGCATTCAGCAGGTGCCTGTTTGCCTTGGTATGGGACTTGTTTTTGGCAGTGGTGCAGTGGCTCATTATAAATCTATAATTAAGTTACATTTTTATTTGCTTTTTTAACATTCTGTCATAGGGGATCAACATGGCTTAAATTCTGATTTTGTTAAGTGCACTCTTGGCTATATTGCTAGTAGATGTTATTCTTATTCTCTATTCTTCCTTAGGAATTATACTTAACAAATATGTGAATGAGAGGCAGAGAATTATACTGTATGTGTCACTCGCAGCCTATGCGTCCTACAGGTGTTCTTGTTTTCAACTTGCTGTTTAGGCGCATCTTGTAATTCTTAAAATCTCTTGATTTGTTCTTAATCCAAAACAAGCTGATCTGCTCGCCCTCCCCCTTTCCCCCACTCTCTGTATCTCAGCACAAAAACAAACATTGCGCCCTCCTGCTGGCTGAAGGGATGGTCCTCAGAACCCCCACAGTTCAGCTCATCCCGTGTTGGGGTGCGTTGGCAGCTCTAAGTGAATGTGATGAAGCGGCTCTCTCAGGGCAGCGTCTGTTATTTTCAGTCACCTGCCAACAAATAGGGAGGGTGAGATGCACAGCAGGGGCCTGAACGAAGGATGAGCAAGGCTGTGGGAGAGAATCCCCCTGCCTGCAGGGTGGTCAGACTGAATGAGAGTCACCACCACAGCGGTAACGTTTGCCAAGAGCTCGTTCAATTTAACAATGAGGCCTGTGGAGGGGCAGACTGGGCAGGAAATTGAGGTTAACAACATTGTTACATATTAAACAGGTTTCTGCTGTGCATATAGGGTGTGGAGTAGTAAATCCTTGAATAGTCAAGTGTTGTATTCAGTAATCAAATCTCTAAAAAATGTACTAAATCACAATAATTATGGTTCTTTCTAGAAACACATTTTAATGAGGTTTTTTTTAAAGAGACATTCAAATTATAGTGAGGTTATACACAGTTTGCAGTGGAACACTGCAGTACAGTGTGTTTAATATCTTTGGTTTATTTAATTCTAACTAATTACTGTTTCCATAAAACATTATACAGTTTTTAAAAGTCACTGAATTTCTGAATAGTCACAAACAAATGCTCATATCAAGTTATACAATATAAGGCTTTTGCAATATCGTTAAATCTGAATTTAACCATACATCCCTAAACGCTCTTCAAGTGATGCAAGTAGTCAGCGATTGTGAATATTATGCATTTACACAGGTGGTAATTGTGCATTACAGTACAGGTCTTAGCTCTAGTTTTCGCAGCTCAAGCTTTACTACTGACTCTCGCCGCTCTCCTTTACTCTTTCCCCCGCTGTGCTTTGCCCAGGGGAGAGACGCCTTCTACATGTTGTAATAAGGGTAGCTGATATAATGAAGGTCATTGTAATCAGAGCTAATGTGCCAAGGAGTCAAGACACTGTAGCTTTATTTGCCAGCAAGGCCCGGCATTTGGTACCCATGGGGATCGGGCTGATAGTGTTATCTTTGCTAACCTAGCTAACCTGACTCTAATACAGGCCTTGCTCCTCTGTTTGAGTCAGTGTTGGAGCTGAACTTTTCCCAGTGATCTCTTCTATGTGTGGATGGGCATGGATTGGGCTCCACTCTGCTCCATCCTGGTTAAATCCCATCCCAAGGTGTTTGGCTTCTCTGAGTTCACATGCTGTATTTTGAGAGCAGTGCTCCCTCTTGCTCAATGTCTGACTTTGAAAACAGACCGGGCTCTCATAGGCTTCAATTGAATGTACTTGACATAGAAACATTACATTGACCTCTGCTGAGGACTGGCTCGTAAGAGATGACCTCTAAATCTAATCCTGTCCCTCAGGATATGCAAATGTCCTCAGCTCAAATTTGATTTGTTTTTGTCAGTTCAGGACACAGCAGTTTGTTTACAACTGTTCCAACACAGCGTAAAAACTACATGGTGCAAATAAGTAGCTCTACTTTATAAGATGTTTTACAACCTTGCTCACCAGACTGTTTGGATATTAAGGTCTTCTATAAATTTGTTTTTTTACTTTGGCCTTGAATTTTTTTTCTTAGCTAATAATTTTGTGTGAAGATAAATTACATATCAAGGTGAGGCTTAGCTATTAGTCTGAAAGAAATCAAATCATAAATCAGTAGTGAATTATTTAATGTAATTACTCTATTTTGTTGTTGACATGTAAATGGTTTAGAAAAAAACAGGTGAATAACATGTTAGGATGTGAACAGGAAATGAACAGAAACTATGAAAAGTTTTGCAGCTGTCATGGACATCATTTTTCTTTCATGAGAACTTTCAGATGTCTGATGACCCATATGTGACTGAATATTTATCAGGAACCCCAAAGTCCATAAAATCAGAAACAAAACCCACCTCTAGTGGGGATCCTCAGAAGAACTTAAAGGTTGATTACCATTTCTCTCACTTTTTTATAGTTGCCTTTTTAATGTGCCGCTTTCTGTATGAAACATCAAAGACCTTTTTTCCTATTCATCTGAGCACCTCCAGGAAAAAATAGGCTACCCATATCTAACCCCATGCAAGTCCCTTGGTCCCATCATTCAAACTTCCAAGCCTCTCTTTGTGGCTTCCTAGAGGACCACGGTGAAATGATCTCTTTTGTTTCGCATCATTAGTTCCATCTGTTGTGCGAGCAGGCCTGTCTGTTCCGGAGCATGGCAACGTGATGGTCGCCAGGGGCGATTGGAGACGCTACTGTCCCGGTGGCTTGTGGCTCGACCTCCGCCAACACATTGCCTCGTCCGTGATCCCCATGACACTCTCACACTTGCTTGACTGTTTTTACTTATTTATTCATGCATCTGGGGAAAACAGAAGCACAATGGTGCTTCATATGCATGAAACACATTTAATTTAGTTGCTTTTTGAAGGAAATACTTTATTGGTGTGATGTTATTTGTAACTTTATGCATAGTGTTGATACTCTTTAGCTGAAGAGCCCAGTTTATAAAGTTGTGATAGTGAAGCAGTATGCACTTTTTACTTTGTATGCCCACTTTGTGCTGAATACAGACTTTAATAGGTCAGATTTGGGTGCTTATTTTCTTGCAGTTGGGAGTAAATGATGCGCCAAACAGATGTAGCATTTTCTCGCAACAAGGAAATATTTTATTCATGATTCACATGAATGATAAATCTTCAGAAATTCTTAGCGCTGATGGGCATACACAATTTAACATCTGTCTTTCTCCGAATATTTAATTGCAAACTAGAACACATGGGCCTCAGTGTTGGATTCTGCCTCTCACTTTGCTTGATCTAAAAACGTCTTTACAAAGCAAAGCATCCTGTAAAAAGTCTGATATGGAAAACATGCCATACACTCTACTAAAGAAAAATCCAGAAAAGGATGCAGGAAAAAACTTGATCTTGTAAGACTGTCTTCCAGCCCTATCACTGTGAAAACATACAAACCCAACCATACCCAAGACAGGAATATGTGGCCTTACATTCTAATTATAATTTGTAATTCTCAAATGAATATTTCCATAATGTCCCCCAAGTGAATTGCTCTGGCCTTATCACCATAGTGTGGATGTACAGCACAAGGGCATCCGTGTGCATGTCAGTGCGGAGATCACCAGATCATTTTCATTGAAGATGGAGCCATCAAAGGTCATAGCCATCCAAATGACCTAACCTTGCAATGTAACACCTGGGTGTAAGAGTGGACTCATTCTATCTACTGGGATGGGTGTAATGTACCTCTAATGTATAAAGTGCAGAAATAAAATAAGAGTTATAGTTTGGTAGAGGAGGTTCAGTGTGGACTAGAGAACACTGTAACTCTATAGGGTGAAATAGCTGTGTTGGTATCACCCGAGGTGACAGGCTATTGCCAAAGTGCTGTATTTGTTGGAATCATTATGAAATAAAGTCTGCGAAAAAGGCCAATATTCAGTTTGAATTGATTCCTGGAAAACGCCAGAAGTGAATATGCTTTCATTTTGATAGTATTACTATGGACAAAATGTGTTGTGTCAGTTTCTCCTCGCCATTACTTTGCTCCATTAAGGCAAAACCGACTGATTTTATTTCTGCCCAGTCTATTTTCTGTGATAAAATGAAAATCTGAGAGCTTTATTAAGTCTTGAGTGACACCTAAAGCTGAGAGCCAACAGGAAAATAAGTCATGTGGGATCTAGTTTCAGTTCATTTTTCCTCAATTTCCATCTCCTGATCAAATACTGCACTTTCCAGTAGGGGCCTAATGGGAGTGTCAAGTTCACAAAGGCCCTCTCTCCTCCTCTGACTCCATTACCTGATAACAGCACTCGTTTTGGTGCGTATTTGCACAGTGCGGTTAAGCTAGGCTTGTGCTGTGAACATTTGTAGCAGGTTGTAATTGAAACTGTATTGAGGCCATTTTATTAATTTGTACAAATCTTCCCTGCACATGTTTCCAACTTGCTAAAGGCACTAACCCGTCTCATTTTCTTTCCTGTACTTGACTATTTGTATTGCTCTTTTTAGTAAAGCTTTTGAATACTGCTCTTCTTTAAGCCAAACAAACATTACCACTGATGTCTTGGGTTCAGGGCCTTTCAGACAACCTTTCAATAAAACAAGCTCAGCTGTGAGACATACAGGATCTCTCATGCTGGGCAGCCCCGCTGAAAATACCCTCCCTCCTGTTTCAAAGCCATCAGCTTTTGGTTCCCGCAGGAGAGCCAGCATTATCCTGCAGGGTTTATTTAAACTTGTTAGGAAGGTCTTTCCTTTTTTATACAGTAGGTTATGTGACATTTAGGAGAACCTCACCACATATTAAACAGATTTTATTTGACTTATTGATCCAAATTACGTGACTATATGTGCTGATTTTCTGTGACAGGTTTTTGATGTGGTCTGTGTGGTGCTAGGCGGGCCACACCTGCATCTCATCTGCCTGTGGTTTAAGCATAAGATAATGGATACTGAGATGCCTGGAAGGAAGAAAAAAGACAAATGAAGATAAATGAAAAATGACTTGTTTTCATCAACTTTTTCTCTTACCCATATATATCTACAATCTAAGATACTCAACTTAAATAAATGTCATTTGACCAGCTCTGGTTATGGTGCCATACACTGACATGTGGTATTTTGATAGAATTCATTACGTTGTGTGGATAATGGCTGTTCCGTTGCATCACCTCATAGTATATAGAGCTGTATTTCACGGAATGTAGGAACTTGCAGTGCATCACTCCTCCTTAACTGCCTCTTAAATTGTCAAACTGGTCAGTTTCAGCGTGTTAGTTTTTTGTAATATCTTGGGAGGACAACTATGCGTTGGCTCAGACATTATTGGACCATTAAACCGCAGCCCCTCCCACTCTCAAGCACTTTCAGTTCCGAATAAATGCATTGGAATTACTTCCAGAGGGGTAGGGTGGGGGTGCAAAAGACTACTGGAAAAGCTACTTGTTCTCTTAATGATGTCTTGTCCTTTTAAAAGTCGTCATCTTCAGTCACAAATGGATGAGTACGGCGGTGAAGCACCTCAGGGACTGAGGTCATCTCAGCCTTCTTGTTTCAGCACAGGAAGTTACTTTCCATGAGGCAGGACAGTTTGTGTTAAAAGTTGAATTTGTTCATGGGGGATGTGTGTGTGTGTGTGTGTGTGTGTGTGTGTGTGTGTGTTGGGGGGGTGTTACACATATACCTCATAGTAATTATTGTTGGCAGGTATTTATGATTAGTTTGCTGCCCACTAGTAGCGGTGACATGAGAAACATATTTATGTTTGAATAAGTGCATTTTGTGAAAGCTGAATTTCTAAACTAATCTAATTTTTTTACTGACAGAAGTCAGAGACCTTCTCTATAAATGGTTATGTTGATTATTTTATATAAGCACTTGGCACTGTTGGCATCATCAAGTTGTTGTAAATACAGTGTCTGACTTTAAGCCTGCATTGTGAAAGAAGTCAGGAATTTTCGCATGGGAGTGTGCACAATGATAATCCATTCATTGCCAAGTGAGGGCATTAAACTATCAACACCCATCTATTATGGTTACTGTCATGATTGCATGAGTGAATAGCTGTCAAATTGAAAATTCGGTTAAACAGTGGAATTTATTAAGTCTTTATTTTGACCACTTCTCACTGGGGTAGCAGTCAAAGGGAGCCAGTCAAAAGCATAAAACCCATTGTGAGCAACCCATTTTTTTGTAAAACAACACAAAACCTCAAATATATTCTTATATTAAGCGAACAGTAATTTATGGAAACATTACACTACAGTTATAAAATACTTAAGCTAAGGGCATTGGGGTAGTAAGTTAAGAGTCTTAATGCATGATGGGTAACTGTATTCTCCAAGAAAAGTGCTGGGGCAGTGGTACAAATTTTTTTTCAATCCCAGCACCTTTGGGCTACATACAAGCACACATCAAGCGGGTGAGGTGTAGTCAGTGATATACATGACATGCGTCTCTAAGGACCCTTTGATTTGTATAATATCCTTCAGACAAGGTCATAGCAGTGCCTATGTCTTTGAAGATAGAGGAAAGAGAACATGTTCCCCCTTCATTGTGCCTGTGGAATAGAACAAACGTGAGATCATGGTGTCAAGGGGCTTCCACTTTTCAAAGTTGATATGAATCAGACATGAAACGATTTAGATACAGTGATAGTTATCTTGATTCCAGGCGCCGTTCATTGAACAGAGACAGTAATTCATAGGGAAGCTGAATAGCTGTGTTTTAGTGTGAAATCCTGGGGAAATGTATCCATCTGGTGTATGAATAATTTAGATGGCTCAAGTTGGTTCCTGTTGCTGTTGTGTTTGCACTAAGCTTGCTCTCTCAGCTCAGCACTCCCTCCACCACCAACCCTCCCTCCCTGACATCACTCCTGAGGCTTGTTTGTGATGCTTAAAGGGAAGTTGGGCCACATGAGGAATCGTGGGGAGGAGAGACTCCCGTTCTGTCTCAGCTGTGCTTTCCGTCTCCCTTCTTTCTTTCTTAAACCTACACAAATCTCATAAACAGTTTAACACCCACTGACACATATACTCCACACACACACACACACGCACGCGCACACACACACACACACACACACACACACACACACACACTGTAGATACAGAGGCTCTGCAGACGTGCTCTAAACATACGGCACACCTTGCACACCTTTAAAGTTTGAATGGCTTGGATTTCAATAATTAAAATCTGATCATTATTGTACACTGCACACAGTTAATAAGACTGGGTGTGACTGATAATAGATTTGTACATGGCTCTTGCATTACACAGCACTTAACAGCGATGCATCAGAGTTGGTGAAAGTTTTTCCAATATAGAACACAAACACACTAACACATAGTCACATACAATGATCTTACTTAAGCAAATGCAGCTCTCATTCCATTTAAGCACATATACACATCCTGTTACATGCCAAATGTACACATATACCTACAGAAACCATGTTCTGACAAAAGCATGCAGGCATTGTTTACTGACATACACTTAACATACTAACATGCAAATCCACTAATATGCCAGGCCAGCTATACTTGCCCTGCATTTTTTAATTTATTGTAAAAATGCAAATATGCTCAGGTTGAGTTGTGTCCTCTGGTGTAATCCAGTCCCTGTCTTTAAAGGAACCAACCAGGATGAGGGAGGTAGCACTCAGGAATAGGAGGAGGGAAAAACGCAGAGAGAGAGAGAGAGAGAGAGAGAGGAGGGGGTTGTGACAGGCCCTTGGAATCTCAACCTCTCTCTCCTGGCGCCCGCACTAATCAACCCCTGTAATTTATGCAGAAAATATGATTTATATTTAATTTCACTACACTTGCATTGTTAATTTGAGATGTAATTAACGCGTCGCCACGGCAACTAATTTCTCAATGCTGTAAATTATCACCGCCTTTTCATCAAAATTCAGTTACTTTGGCTCCTGTGTGCAGTGTTGTGATGCAATTAGGTTACCAGGGCAACCCCAAAGTGTTAATTTTCTTTTGTTATATTGCAGCGAGGCAGAAGTTTTAATACCACAAGTCATTTTCACTTTTTTTGGTGAACAAAGCACTTGGATTTTATTTCTTACTTGAGCAAAAAGAAAGGTAGCAGGGGTGTTAAACTGTGCCTGTGGAACATGCTGCTCATGAACACAAGTATACAATTCTCTGTGTTGCTTTTTCTAGCACTTGTTAATACTGTTGTGAAGTGAACTCATTTATAGCTGTGAATTCGCTGCTATTGCAAGTACAGGTGTTTCAAAGTTGTTCTTTGGTAAAAGGTTTATTTGTCAAAGGGAATCTACAGTATATAAATGTGAAATGTTTTCATTGTTTGAATTTAAGAGACTCAGACTTTCTGCGTTATACAGTCCCCGTTCATCTCTCTCACTTTGTCTTTCTGACATACAAACATGCTCACACACACCATGGCACATTTTTAGTACTTACGCTCCTTTTATTCCCCCAACAGTGACTGTGAAATGACTCAATATTTTAATCAACTGTATCTAATTTGCACTCCAGCAGAAGATAGGGCCACATGTGTGTTGTTGTTGCCCTGGCTGGCACTGAGTATGCCCACCGGATGGCTCTGAGCCGCCCTGGATTGCCACGCTTGCCAGTCTCAGTGGCCCACTCAGCGTGTCTGTCTCCAATCCTCCCCCCTTAGCTAGTCTTCAGTGGAAATATCAGGTCATTGGCTGCTAAGCTCTGGTTAACTGCAAAGGTAATTAAATTTGTAAGCAGGCTTTTTGAATCTTTTTAGCCTCTTCGGTAATACCGGCAGGGATTACAGCGTTTTTGAACCACAACTCTGTTTTGATGCCCTGGCAAGAAGGGGCCAAGTCCCAGTGACCAGACAGTGTTCACAGCAGCCAAAGCCCTAACTGTCTGACAGATCCAAAGCCATGACGTCTTCTTTACTGCACAATACACAGGGAGGCCTGTCAGAAAATCTGAAAATAGTGGGTAAAGAGCAGCCTTGCCATTCAGATGGAGTGATGTCCTTCTGCATTAAACTAGTCAAAATAAGTTTATGTATTATTCAGGTCACCTAACATGTGGTCAGTAGATCTGTTTTATTTACTTCCACAGATGCTATCATGGTGCTGATTTGTCTCACTTGGGCTACAGAAGAAAAGGAAAACTACTGTGATGTAGAACATTTTTCATATCATGATATTGTCCCTGTGTGACGTTAAATAACAGTTTGACATTATTTGCAAAGACAGCATAATATAAGAGTATTCAGTGCATGCTCTCTGTATAAGAGGGATCATGTGGGGAGCACCAGCAGAAGCACTCTTTAAATACATATATGTTTCATTTGATTAAAAACACATATTTCTGGTATAACTTTGCCTGTTTAAGAGCATTAAGCAAATAATGCAAAAGGAGTGATTTCTTCATGTGTGGATTACATGGCAACTATTTGATAACTTAAAGCTCCAGTGCTTTGATCCCTCCCTGTCTGATCTTTTAACTATAGATTAACTCCACCACAGAGTTTTAAACAAGCTTGCACTTGCCTTAATCATCACACCTATGGTAAATACCAAGCATTTAGTAGAAACTAAAATCTATAATTCATTTCATCGTCCCCAGAACAGTAATGTAAATGTGTAACATTTACTTCTTGATTGTGTAGACCCTATAACAGCACTTATGTATATTTTTCAAACAATGTCAGCAGCTTGAATGTCTTTCTTAGGCAGAGAGCATTTGTCCACTGATGTTAAATTTTGTCTGAATAACAATTAGAAGTCACAATGGGGCTGAACTGCTTACTCAAAAGCAGTGTGATAGGACATCTAACCTGTCTGTTATGGCTGATAATCTTGCTTGATTAAAACAACAGAGACAGAATATTCTTGCCATTGTCCTGGTGGATGCCAAGTACGAGTGTGAGGAAAGGTCATCAAGGAAGTTTTTATTTTCCTCGCTCCTTAAAAACACTAAGTTGATTAGACTTGTTTATTTATTAAGGTCCAAAAGAGTATTTGCTTTTGTCGCATTTATTCCCATTTTGCCAGCACAAGGGGCCCTGGAAGACGAGTTACCAAGGAACACAAAATTTTAATTAGTGTATTTTAATCATTCAGGCTTTTCAAGCTAATCCACAGACCCCTGAGAATTCCCAAGATGCAGCTCTGTGCTGCTTTACCATTTATTGTTGAGTCTATTATAATTACTGTTAGCAGGTGGGGGCAGGGAGACGTTTATTATGTTTTTCCATCTTTATTATAATTACTAGAAAAAATGAAAGGATGCTGTTTCATTAAGTTTAGAGATGATGCCATTTTCCCCCTGTTTTTCCCCTCAATCTCCTTCCTGCTTTTGTTCCATAATGCTATTGTACTGGCTTTCATTCCAGGGCTTTCATACGTTGCACAGCTTTATGAGAAAAAAACAACAAAAAGAAACAGATCTCTTATTAAGAACAGAAGAGGGGAAGATGGTCTTAAAGAACTTAATTTCTGAGACAGTTTTACTCTTTCTCTTTTTTTCAAAGCCTAGCAGTACTCTGAGAATGAGGCTGACGCATCCTCTGAAACACAGTTGTTTAATAGAATTGGAATGGGATCAGAACAGAAATGCAGAAAGTAGAATATGTTTGCCTCTCTTCAACACTTGTCAGTAATGGAAGATAAGAAGGATGCAGTAAATCTTTAAGCCCCATGCTTTTGGTGCTCTGCAGGGATTTTAGCATCTTCCAGAAATATTTTATGTTTGTTTGTTTAAATACAATTTTGCCACTCCCTCTTCCCCTTGAGTCCCAAATGTGTGGCACTTGTGTATTTAAAACAATCAGGCAGCTATTTTCAACAAAGTTTTTAATTTTACTTCATTAGATTTCTGTTTGTATCTCTTTTTGTGATACTTTGTAAAAGTTAGAATGTATGGACAACCAACTTTTAGTACATGACTTGCTTTGAAATGAGGAGAGGCTTCAGTTGAAACTGAATGTCTTTGTGTGTGAGGGAGAAAACGATGCCAGCAGTTTCTGTGAATGCCACATGGGCTGACTAGTTGATCAGAGATTGTAGTATGGTTATGTTGGAGTCAACTACATCACATAAAACTTAACGCTTGCCATCATTTCAGTGCCTGTCAAAGACACCATTTTGGCAATGGATCTAATCAATTTTCTTAAGTGAGCAGATCTGAAGCTGTCACTTGACTAGAAAACAGTATACTAAAGAAATGTATTTCAGAATGTCATTAGACATACACTTCTCTGACTGATTCATAAACACCAGAACAGTGGAATTCCTCTAAAAACAGAATTTGCATTTTGTTAACAGTCTAACCAAATGTGTATAAAATGGATAATAAATAGATTCACTTCAGGTAAAAACTGCAGCTTACTTTGTAAAGGACTCAGTGACTGTGTTTGCATGTGCACTTTATGGTCCGCTGGTTGATCTGATGACTCAAATAGAAGGATTCACACCTGTTGCACCTGCTACAGTAAACCAAAATGTCCATTTGACATCTTAAACCTTCCACAAGAGCGTTCTCTGGGATCAAGCTTGTTGAGCCAGTTCTTTGTATTCACAACAAATAACTGAAAAACAGAAATATATGCTATATAATATCTGATATGTGATATGATATGAAGCAATGTAACGTTAAAGCCTTGCCATCATGAATATCCAATCTTTGCTTATGGTTGACTGAGTATTAAAGCTATGACCACTTTGTTGCTATTCATATTGAAACTATTGACATCTATATTCTCCATCATAGAGAACCTGTTTTACTACTGGTCCTACAGTATGTGGCTGCTGAAGAACAGTTTTAGTGTATTTACCTACTACAAATAAGTTAATAGTTAATAGTGAATGAGAACTGGCTTTGCAGCCATGCGCCCCCTTGGAGCTTCACAGATTCAGATTACATCTACATTAAGCCAAGTAAATTTGTAAATGCATATTTCTCTCTCAGTTTTGGCTCTTCCTCCAGACTGCTACTGTAGCCAGGTGAGAGTTTATCATGGTCATCTTCATAGCTGTGGAAACAGACTGATTTACTGTCCTCCATGAAGGAATACTCATCTAAATTGAGGAAAAACTTGTGGTGTTAGTTTCTTATTTCTGTATGTGTATTTAACACATTTTGTAACAGAAGTTATGGTGACAGAAAAAACGTGTGTAACTTATATAACTCACTTGTGAAAACGAATCACCACCATTGTTAAAGTTTCTGACGAAGGCAGATTCATCAGAAAACAACTGTCCAGCCACACAATGCCAGCTACTTTGGATACATATGTGTGATTGCCTTGTTACACCTTATCATAGACAGCCCTGGCATTCAGTCACCCCTATTCAACTTTGGCAAGCCCTTTAAAAAGTGTCTTTTTAGATTAGCTTTACATTTATTATAGTCAGTGAAATTCAGGTGAGAAGTGGTTTTCAACTTCATGCTGTAGCTGAAAGTTACTTTGACCTTTACTCCCCTTAAATCTGCCTCTCAGACTTGAAACTGCCCTCTTCATTTCACTTCTGAAATTCTTGTTTTCATTGTGTATTTAGCACCACATCACTGCTCTGTTCAGGGGTGTTTTTGAGGGCAGAACAGTGAGGGGAATAAGCAGTGCTCTCAAGTGGATATTTTTCATGTTTTCATGAAAAATTCCACATCTTCTCATGAGATGGCTTTCAGGAAAAAAAAGATATATTTCAGGACATGTCCTAGGAAAAAATAATTAATAGACCTTTGACATGTGAAAGGCCATCCTAATGCAATTATAGAGTCTTTGTGAAGTGTCAGTATTTTGGAATTATAAAATCACTCTGGATTGGCAGCAGTAATTATAGTGGGTGAAAGAGACATTCTCTCATACCTTTGCTGATACAGCTGAGTCTTTCTACTCTTTTTAAGGCTTTCCTAGTTTTATATGCTGGCACTAAAGACTTTGTAGTTTTGAACAATTTAAATTTAAGCTATGTGTTTAGTTGGGCAAAATGTGTTGCATTTAGCACAATAAAGATGCTCTAAACTCATCATTATACAATGGAAAACACTGTCACTGGTACTGTAATTGTCAACATTGTTGATACTATAGTATTTTACATGATTCAGAACTTATTATCTTTCTGTTCTATATGTGTCTATATGTGTTTTCTTATTTTATCACTTTTTGTGCTGTTATCTTGTAATATTTAGTCTAATTTGAAATATGATTAATTTGTTCGTTATGCAGGCAAACAATAAACTCATGCTCCTTTGTGAAAGATAAACTGGGGCATCTTTTGTTTGACCTCTGTGTACTGTTAGTCATTGGTATAAAAACAAGGCTGCACAATTAATATTATTACAAATGCAATTTTGATTCTTACATGTCTCTGCGATCTCATTTACTCATTGCTGCTTTATTTGCACATTAGCACGACAATTTGTACCAAACACTCTTAAAGGGAAACTCCACTGAATTTACACATACACTACCAGTCAAAAGTTTGGACACACATAGGAGTCACCATGTTGTTCATGAAAAGATACATGTCTCCAGCTGTGTTACCATAATTAAAAAATGATTTTCTAATGATCACTTATCCTTTGAAAGTTAATAAGCTTGCATTAGCA
>JAUMHL010000028.1:11022551-11156909 GCA_032362345.1 Sandelia bainsii | reverse complement strand
CCTCTGGAATGGAAGGGTGAAACGTAGTCAAGGAACTAAAACAAGTCCAGTTGCCATTGAAAACCGTTTTTTGAGAGTCAGAATTCTGTTGCTGCATTCACAAATGCAAGTGAAAACTCCACCATGCAAAGTAAAAAAACCTCTATAAACAAGATCCAACAAGAACTCTGCCACTTTCTCTGGGCTCAAGTTTTCAAACCGTCTTCTGGGCTAGCGAGGCAAGATTTGAAATTTTTCTTGGACTTTGTATACTGTATCCACTGCGCCAAAGAGGAGAGAAACCATCAGCTTCTTACTAGCATACAGTTCAAAAGCCAGCATTTGTGATGGTATGGGTGTTTAAATGGTCTGTCTGCAGTCCAGACGTGTCACTCATTGAAAAATAGGGAAGAAATTTGCTTTCCTCTCAGTTCCATAATGCTTATAGAGTGCTGTTGAAAAAGAGGTAAAACAACGCAGTGGTAAACATGCCCCTGTCTCAAAATGTGTGTGAAATGTGCTTCTGTCATCAAATTTTCACACATTCTGCTTTTACTTACATTTTACAGACTGTACCAACTTTTTGGAACCTCCAGACCCAAATGCTTTTCTAACGATGAGCAAAGCACAGAGATTTTTTCTGTCATACAAAGCAATAAAGATATCACAAGAAGATTAAAAAGCATTAGAGGTGATGTCAGTGGATCATTTTATTTTGTTCACCCTACTACTAGTCAGCATCTTTTTTTTGGTTATTGTTAAGGACATAATCCAAAGAGGCTGATTGTTGTTGTTACAGCCCCGGAAGTGTTTCTCGATTGGGGTGCACTAAATCATTGTTTCACTTAGTGCTATATAAAATAGCTAAAGGTTTTCCAGTGGGGAGCAGTGCATGTGCTGTCTTTTGGAGACAAAGCAACTACTCAACAGACAAGGATCTCTTTATTGAATCTCTATCTTAAAAACACTGTAGTGTCACTGAATATTTGTATTTTGGAGGAAATTATTTTCTCATTATACACTTGAATGAATGAATGAATCAATGGCTCATTATTTTTCTTGCATAAGCCAGAAGTTGAAAACCTTCAGTACCTGTACGTTTAAGTGATATGTCACAATATGTGTCAGTTACACTTTATGGTTCTTGAAATGTAAGCCCCATTCTGTATAGTGCTTTGGGCATTAAAGCTCGAGGGTGATGCAAACAGCTAAGTATATTGCTTCATCCATTAAAGGATTTTAATAGTTGAGTTACATTATTGATTTTATTTTACAGTGATAAATACATCATGATTGAAGGTTTTTCACGTCAAAGACGAATTGCATTAGTCTGGCTTTTTGAGGAGTTGGAATAGAGAGAGGACGCCTGAAAGCTATAAAATCTGTAGATGTGACACTTAATGTGGGCATTACAACTGTGCTACTACAGCCTTTTAACAGTTTTTTTTTTTTTTTTAAAGTGGTAATGAGTAATCAGAAGAAGGAACTGTATGTAAACTGGGTCTATAATATGTTTGTACAGAAAAGTATGCCAAAATGTATCACTTGAACATACTTTACATGCTCCACACTCTTATGTACAATAATTTAGTTTACATTATATTCATTTGTACTGTTGCAAAAGATTTTTTTTACTGGATTTATTTATCTACCTTTTTAACACTGGTTAAACTCTCATCATGCCAAAACAAGACATGATGCATTGTACAGAACAAACTAATAAACAAACAAAATAAATACATCTAACCGTATGCATGTGAGAATTTTTATCCGAATTCTGGTATTTAGAAGATTCAGAGTGAATGATGAGATGTGACAATCAGTCACAGCAATTAGTGTTACTGTTAAGAAGCCTTTTTGTTTTCTCTCACCCATACAGAATGTCACAAATAAATCCTCACTTGCATTTGCATATTAATTGGATGTGAGACGTCAAGCATCTTTCATTAAGCAAAATGATCTGCATATTTGGAGACATAAAATAGTTTATTTCAATGTGGGAAAAGAAGTCATTGAAAATTGACCGCATATGGGATGTAAACTTTGGCTGATCCATTAACCCTTTACCCCCTGGAAGCAGATTGAACACAAAGCAACAACAAGCTGATTAACAATCGGATGATGTTTCTCAGACTCAAACAATAGTAAGCCAGATACAGAAAATAAAGCAGCATTGAGATCAAATACTTGTTATAAGGTATTATTCAGTTCAATTCTGTCACTGCTTGTTTTGTTTTTTTACAAAAGTAAAACAACTGACCAATATGGTGCATTGCACATTTTATATTTTACATAATTAACCATTTATTGAATAAAATACACAATCTGTGCATGCCAACAACATGGGAATTGTATGACTATATCACAAATCATACGTATTGCTGGTGAGTATGCCATGATTTCAAGCTTGGAAATACTATTATTGCATAAATCATACTTGTATTTGAATCAGCAGTTTTGTTTATCTTCAGATTAGGCCTTGAGGGAACCCAACCCCATGATTATCGAAATCCCTTGTGTCATCTGCAGTTGTCTTTCAAAGTTATTCTCAATAGCTCCAACTCTGCTCTGCTAATTACTACCAACGACCAACTTCCCTTGAAAGCGTCATTTGAACATAATGTCCTATTGTCTCAAGATTGTGTACTTCCACTGATAAAATTCTCTTTCTCTTAGTGTGCTCTGTTCTTCAAAAGTATATAAAATCCCAGGACAGTAAGAAATGCCAAACAAAGTGGACAAGGGGGGAACAACGTTGTTTGTCTGAAATCTTTGTGTGTCAGACACAACTATGCTTTGTCTGCCGAGTCTGTTGGCCATTCTAAAGGGAAAAGTGACATTGGTTGGTTCGATACGATTAAGGCTCACAGGCTGGTAATAGAAAGGCTGTGTATCGCGGCGTCTACATAGTTAGGGGCTAGACTTGTGAATAATTTGATTAGCTTGCAGGGGAATATATCTGGAGGATTATGTAAATGGCGGTGCCCCCGTGCAGAATTCTTTTGAACTCTTCAGAACTCACATCTGCCGGGGTCGACAGCTAGACAGGACGGCTGCCTTCTTGTAGCCTGATTCCTCTGTGTTAGAGGAAGGTGTTTAAAGGTCATTTTCAGTACAAACAGACTTGTCCTGAAAGACCTTTCTATTCTAAAGAACTTCAATTTATTTTTTGTTGATGCCCATGCAATTATCATTTTCTTTGAGTCAACAATAGCTGAGCTTAGAACAATTATTGTTGTATACTAATTAGCCAGACTGTGTGCGTGTGTGTCACCAGTAACCTCTTGCAAGCTCTTTATATGTACACACTGGAATAGCTTTGACCTGTTTACAATATATTTAAGGTTATATCTGCCTCTCCGTCTGTGCTGTCTGATTATGAGATTTTTTCCCCCAAGCCTTATTTGGTGTATTTCTGGGTGGGGATATGTTTGTGTTGAGCACTATGGCAACCAAAGTCAAGGTGACCAAGAGCATGTTGCACACATTAGATTACCAGAATAGAGGCAGGAGACAATGCAGTCAGCACAAAATACCATTTATCTGCAGCCTGATTGTAGGGATTTCAGAGACCATCCCTGGGCTGGCTGTGGATTTATTGTCGCGGTGAGTCTGACTACTGCGCTCTTGCGCTCTTAGCTCTATAAAAGTAAAGGAACCACTACTTGTAGAGTGGCTTCTGTATATAACATGTGCCAGGTCACAAACACCTTAACTGCACTGGACAAGTAAATATTTTGGCTTTATATGGACAAAGGTTGTTATGTTAAAACAGATTGTTTTAATGCAGTGTGGATAGTAAGTTTCTTTCTTTTTTTTTTTTCAAAGCCTTGTTCCATTTTCTTAAGAAAATGTTGTCCATATTTGTTTTGTTGAAAGACCAGTGGAGCGGAACAATGTTATCACTTCGTTTGTACCATAATTCATATCTTATGTAAAAGATGTTTGAACTGGACTCACAGAGACTCCATTACACTTTCCTGGGGATATTGGGTTTATTTAATCAATCTCCAAAAAAACTAAAATGCTCTGACATTAGCAGCTGGTTGAAAATCTGGCAGGCTCAGAGCAGCACATGTTAAGTAACTCTGGCAACTTATGCTCGCTCGTGCATTGTGGCTGCAAGTGTATGTTCAGGCCTTCAGAGAAGAAGTGTTTGGGACTGTTCTGCAGAAACTGAGGCAGAAGTGCCAACACAGTAAAACTTAATCACTTTGGCAGGCCCTTTAGTTTTGGGAATAAATCTCACTCAAAAAAACATGAAAAAGAAAACAAACTGATTTTTACAATGCTTAACCTCTTGGTTTATTGAAACGTCCTTCCATATGCAAACCCCCATACTGTGATGCATATAAGAAATATGGGGAATGTCTGCCTTGGTGGTTATTTGTGTTCTCAGTTGGTTTGATCTCTCAGAAAAGCTGAAGTCTTGATATATTGACTGAAAATAAGCTTGACAAAACCTCCTACTTCCCCTCTTAGAGAATGTTTTTATTTTTTATTTCCAGGAATGTATGCAGGCAGTAAGCGGTTACTTCACCAATAGGAAGGATGATACAAGGACATACTGTAATTATATTCAAAGATACAGATTCAGCCCAGTTTTTACTTGTAAAACTTGAGCAATCAGTTTTGGAATCTCAAAGAATTCTCTTTTGTGGTTGTCATGTGCTATTGAAAGAGTCTGCTTTGCCCTGGCTTGTGACCACTTGTTGAAGGGGTTGGGAATGATTTAGGGAGGGCAGCTGGATAACAGAGATTTTATTTATCTATTCTAAGAGCCCTTTATTTTTGCAAGCAGTTCTCAGCTTGCAGTTGCCGCTTTCATGACTTTGTGGCAGATTTTATGAATTGTGTGAAATGAGTATGACTAAAGGGAGGAACAGCTGAGAGGGTGAATGTGTAGAAAAACGTGAAGAAAATGGAAAATGCCAGAGATGTTAACCAGAGGGCAATCTGGCTCTGTGGAAGTGCTGCTTGAAGTGCTAAATGCTGATTTCCTGTGGCTCCAGGGGAGGACAAAACATTTTACAAAGGTCAGGGACTGGGACATGGGAAATGTATAAATGTTTTCTTATTTCACACGTTTGATTCAACACACTTGTATTTTTATGTCATTAATGAAATATTGTAATAAATCAGACAAGCTGTGTCACTTTTCAAAGAGTTCATGGCATAAGAGTTGCTGGAAATAGAAACTTTTCTAACATGCCTTGGTTATTCGACAGTGTTTCTCATGGCTTTGTGAAACCTCTCCAGGCATCTGAATATGTGATTGTTCTGTGCCGCTACGTGTGTGAGGATAGATATGGAGGCATTATTACCCAGGAGAGGTCAAGGGTCGAGCATTAAGCAAGCTGCCTGCTTGGATCCTTGCATCAGAGATTTCACTCTGTTGGCCCAGGAAATACTCCTGTGTCTTGTCTAAATAATCAAGGAGTCCTTCAGCGTACAAATTTGAAAACTGATAAATAAACACAAGAGACTGAGATTAAGAGGAAGTATCACTGCAAGGAGCCCACAGTGCCAAACTGAAGATTTTTCCTCTTAATTATAGATCAACAGAATGGTGTTTACAGGGCCTTGCTCAGGAACAGGAATACCCTATTGGTCTCATGCTGTTCTTAGTTTCATAACAATGTTGTTTGACCTTCTACATAGGAACAGTTTGTTTTAACCTTATTCCTCTAAAAATGCAGGAAAACAATGGAACAGGCTGGGGTAGGAAGTCACATCTCACCATATCAAAAACAGATTAGAAACTGAAGAAAAGGCCAAAATACATGTATGCATGAAAACAAAAGTAGTAGAATTGAAGAATATATAAGCACAGTACTTTGGTACTGTTTATGCTTCATACTATATATGCCAGTGTATTTACATGTGTACTGTGTGTGCTAATAAAAGTTAAAACATAGCACATTTTTTGTTAAATATTTCTTACACCAACTACACTCATTACACTGCCTGTATTTGTACATAGGAACTGTGTGCATTATTATACAGTATTTAAACACCTCATGCAAAGAACACTACTGTAATATAGTAGTGGAAATTATGGTACAAGTCTTTCACAGTTTTTAATCTCCCTTTTACATGGTTTAACTCTCAGAAGGTTCCTGGCTTGCTTTCTGTTAGAATCTCTGAAGAGGGACAAAGCTGGAGTGAGCATTATCACACAAACTCAAAATAACCCCAGAATTCAGATAGCACCTTATTAGGTCATGAATCCACAATGGGAAGGAAGTGAACAAAGATTTTATTGACTAGTTAGTGTTCCTTTGAGTCCAGGCAAAGGACAACATAACCTAAGACGTTCATGGCTTTGGACTTTACTTTGAGGACAATTAAAGAAGGTTCTGCACACTTTGGTAAAATTTTATAGAACTGACAGTACACTAAACTATGACATCCAGTGTCATTGCCTCAGGCTTATCGAAACACATCACCTGTTTGAGTAATTGAATAAGTTCCCACATAATTGGTAGTGAAGCACAGTATTAAAGTATTTCCTCTATAAGTCTCTATTATATTAGGGTATTGTTTGATATTGGTCGCTACTCATATGATATTCTAGGTGCAGAACTGTCACCCTAACTACACTATGAAAACAGGACAAATTGATTCAACAAGTTAACCTAAACTGTGAATGAAAAACCATCCAAACTGTCTATTTATGGATCCACTCTGAAAAGGTGCCTGTCTGTTTCACAACATACCTCACTTGTGGTTTGTTCTATTTTTGCCCTGATTCTGTCCTTGAAAAGGACAAGAAAACTGACAGTCTTTCTGTGCATGTGTTTGTGCAGCATTCAGACTGGGTGGAGTGTATGGCGTCACAAGTGCTCCAGTTTAGGAAAAGTGACACTTTGCCTTGAAAGACTCTTTGGGGCAGTTAGATAAGGAATTTAGTGGCTTTATCACAAATGCCACTATTTAATTTAAAAGGGTGAGGCACTTAGGATCTGGCACTGGCCTTTCAGTCTAGTGATAAATTTGCAAGAAAGTGGAAAAGATTGGAGCTTGAGAGCAGATTAGCAGGATACAAATATAGAAGTGACATTATAGTGGGTATTAGTCAGGTACTCCTTTGAACAAGTGGCTGGTTCCTGATAGGCCTGAGAATGGGGCCTGACTACAGGCTGTGGACCAGGACACAGTGCAGAAAGGCTGATAATAGTAGTAATACAAATGTAATCTCTTTTTAAAGAAACCCCTTAAAGCTTCTTTATGTAGAATATTTATAGTACATCAGTATGTCAATCTCAGATTAACTTTGATGGCATTGTGTCAAAAAAGGAGGTCACTGCATTGTAAATTGGTTAATTCTTTGTTTTGGTTTCTTTGTCATTGTTCTACTTGTCTCTGGGTACGTGTTGGCAGAAATGTGTAGGGGACTCAGAGAAAACAGAAAGAGGACTCACATTGAATTACTCAGTTTGTTCATTTAGAAAGAAGCACACAGCACAAGCAACACAGTACTATTGTAACATTTTTTAAATTTAGTATTAATCTGCTGATTATTTGGGGTGGCATGTAGCTGAGTTGGTGGAGCAGTTGTCCCCAGGGTCAATGGTTCGACAACCTCGTTCTTCTCAGCCACTTGTCGAGGTGAATGGTTGGCATCAAAATAGTTCAGGATACATTTTCTGTTGACTGACTAATCACTTGTAAATGTATTGTCTAAAAGGAAGCAGATTGTCTAGCTCCACATAAAACTGACCAGTTTTGCATTTATTGTAAAAAAAAGATCTGGTAGGCTAAACCCAGTGTAAAGTAGTTCAGTCGAATTAATACTCTCAGCAACAAAACTGTATTTGGTCTGGTCTGTGACCAGAGTTGTGGTCCAGAGTTGCAAACCCAGGTTTTATGATAAACAGCAGCTGAAGTGAGAAACTTCTGCTTCGTTAGGCAAGGTGCCCCCATCTCTGTAGATCAGCCAATCATGACGAAGAACACAAATCTTCACATCTGACAAACTTGAATAAGAACGTGTTTGATTTTTTTCCTCAAATTATTATAATCTAACAGATTTAGAGCAGATTGTCACCCAACCACAGGGTCGGCAGTTCATTCTCCAGCGTGTCCTTAAAGAAGACACTGAATCCTAAGTTTGTTGTGTGTGTCTTTCACTTGAAAGTGGCTTTGGAAAAATTTAGATAAATTTGGATAAATGTAATTATTATTATTGTTCATACATTGATTAATTAAGTGTTTTCTCCCAAAGTTGGAATTTTAAGAATACTGATTTCCGAGCCCCTACTATAAAAAAAACACCATGTACAGCACACCCAACACGCCCACATGTTTACAGCTAACATTCTTCTGAGTCTGTCCCCAAGGTCTAAACAGTAATGTGTTGAACATCTCACCTGAGGTGTTATTCAGGATAAAACATGCTTTTCTTGTGTTGCTATTTCCAAATAAAGATAAAAACAGTTTTGTTATACCAATGTATATATTCTCATTTCATGGTACTTTGCAGTGTAAAGTAATATGTTATTAATGAATTGACTTGTAAACACATGCCAACACCTGTTTTTCCCAGTTTCTGTTTATTTTATAAATATGCCAAAATGCCCCTGAATTTTGTTTATATTTTGTTTTGTTCTCTGATGTTCTAAGAAAAATTCAAAATTTTCCTTTTTCCCATTTGTCTTCTCCGCCAATCCTTTTTTTTTTTTTGCAACAGTTGGTGTGTGTTCATCTTGGCAGTGTTCCACAGTCTGTTTGATGTGGTTTCCAGAAGTCCTGAACTGCAGTCCCTGGCCACTCTTTCTGTCATCAGTAGACCTGCTGTCTCTTTAGCCTCCATTGACTCCTTTTAACCTCCTCCTACCTTCCTCACATTGAAGCAGCTGCTTTTCCTCCCACTGCACATTTCTGCATGGAAATGATCTGATTCCTATTATTTAGCAGTAAACTGGATTTTGCTGTGTGCTGCATACACAAATGTACTCCTGCAAATACATTTTACTCTCTAGTCGAACATACACTACATTGCCGAACATCTTCCAGGCTCTGTTCCAGCCGTTGAGCAAAAATTAAAGAGGGCTACCATTTCCCTGTTGTAAATATAAATTAGGGCGGCCTAAATTTATGATTCACTTTTTAAATCCGGAGCTAGCCAACACTCATACTTTCTCTCATTCCGAATAAAATGTCAAACTTAAAGTTAATCAGCTCTGTTGAACCCTTTTCTACTAGCGACCTCTACATGCTGTAATTTGAGTGATAAAGGAAGGGGGGGAGGCAGAGCTAGAAAGGTAGAAGCTTCAAAGAGGGCTTCGTAGAGGACAGTCAGTGACCCTATATGGGCGCCTTTCCTGCATATACCAGCACGTTTAAAGGGAAACTGATAGGCAGGTGAAATATCTGCCACTTACAAAAAAGAGGCAGGGACTAGAGAGGGCAGACAGGACAGAATGGATATGGATTGGGTCACAAGGCTGACAAGGCCTTCCTAAGGAAATGAATATTCCTTGCAAAGTACACTTGGTGACACTTAGGTCTAAGGACAAAACAAAAGAGCAAAGGAAATCCATTCCTCACTTTAATTTGGCATACTAAAGCACTGGGTCATATTTTTTTTTATGTCACATTACACCTTACTCACTATATTGGGCATTTTATGGTGACATTATCACAAAGTATGCTGTGTTGTTCTGGCACTATTTGTTGTGTTATGATTTGTAGTACAAATGTAGAAAAATCATTCTCCAGTCTTTTCAATCTTCAGTGTAAGAAACAAAAAGAGTATAGGAATAATCAGTAAATTTTTCTCTTGTTCTGAAGTGTATATGTATCTACTTTCACCTCACCAGTGGCAGTACATATTATTATCGGGTGGACTTCCACTTTGTATCAGATGAAGGCGATGTGGTGGAGGCAGAGCTAAACATGCCCAGGGGGCTGGAGTGAAACCGGTGTCTCATTTTCAGGGGCAAACAAACACATACAGGGAACAGACATGGCTGTCACATCTCCCTTAGCTCCCCTGTCACCCCTGAGGGTAGTGGGCAGGGGCAACCTCTGTGCGATGGTGATGCCATATAAATCTGCATGTACTTGAGCAGGGACAAAAATACATGACCAGTACATAGACATAAATACAAAAAGCATATGCTGAATCTGTTGAGGCTGCTGTCCCAACTTACTTAAAAACAGCCAAGAATACTACGTTTCTACGGAGATCAACATTTTGACCTTCCGAGCAGAAAAGCAACAGATTTCGTCCACAAACCTGGCTCCATTTTTAACTTTCCAGATTGATCAGTGATTGTGCTGGCGCCGAGCAGCTGTATAGCTTTACATCATCGAGGAGGAGGTTTAGCGGTTTTCAATAGTATTTCAGGATATCCTTGCTGCTGCTGCTGCAGTTTTTGGCAGACTAACAGCTGCCACCAGCATTAGTGTACAAGCAGACACTTCTTAATGTTCCCCAGCCCTGGCCTCATGTGTCACATGGACTCCATCCAGCCTAACCCAGTTGCCATACACATTTGCTCGATTGGTTGAAAGCAGTGTGAGACCAGCAATTTACAATATGCTTGAGACTATCCTTTCATTTTGGTTTAAGGTTAGTAACAATAATGTGACCAGTTCTGACGTTGTGGTGGCCTCTGTTTGCCCACAGAAGGCAAACAGAGTAGAGACACCTTACTAATTATATACGATTTATTATTACAGATGAAAAGTGATTTATTACTTTTTTTTTTTACAGTCTATGGGCCAAGGGAAATTAGTTACGTAGCCCTGTTGCTTATAATTTGACAACACTGCCTTGAATTCACTGAGATGTAAAATTAATTCTTGCAGCTGTTTTCAATGGGACTTTCATGTTTGCTTTGCTCACTGCTAAAAATCTGAGAAAAATACAAATGATTGGGCTTGGCTCAGTAACTTCATTGTGCAGGGAAAAGAAAGCCAAACTGGACAAGGTTCAGTGGTTTTAGGCCTTTTGAGGGTTTGTGTGTCAGGATTTATGTATTTAATTACACACTCATTCTACTAATGTAAGGGTAGAAAAAAGGAGAACGGATAAAAAAGCCCTATCAAGCCTATAAGCTTGTAGTTTCCCTCTTACTGAAAGTTGGCCACTGCTGCTATTTAGCTCCCCTTGAACTGGACTAATACTTGTCTATTCCGATTAGGATTAGTATGTGAAGCATGGGCTCAGGGACCCGGGACTGGTAATCTAATAAATCAAGATAAAAAACTCTGAGATTGGTTTACAGAGGGCTTGGATTTACTATTGGCCATCTCAGAGAAACAGGGATTAACACAGCATTTGGTGCTTTAGCTACACCACCCCGTTTAAGAGCATAGGGTGAGGGAGAGAGAGAAGAAGGCGGTGAGGGAAAGAAGGAAGAAGACTTAGAGGGAGGGAGAGAAGGAGAAGCGCTGGCTAGGGCTTTTTATTGCCTAACAGACAGCAAGTTAAACTCGCACTGACAAGGTCAGGTTAGTCCTTGTACAAAAGGCTTTGTTCCATAGGCAGATTAAAGGTCTCTTTGACAGTTTTTACACTTTTGGATCATGTTGAACATGTTAGAAGTTAATCCTGTCTGTGAGGGGAAGTAGCCCTGTTGCCAAATGAATGAGAGGTAGGTGCAGAGAATGGTGAGCATACTGTGATCGATGAAAAAGAGCTACACACACAATAGCCGAGCAGTTTTAGCACTTACTCCTTACAATAGTAACTTCTTGTTGTGTGCATATTATAGACAAATAAGTTGATATTTTTAGTTTTCATTCTTCCCACATTGAAAATAAAGTACTGGCACATCCCATATAATTTTGCTTGAGTTTCTTACTACACACACTGTGAGCTAGCAAGTGTGAAGAAATGAGCTTCAGACATAAAGTGATTTCAAAACGGAAAAAGAAAACAGTAATGAAATATGCTTATTGTCTATCCTCTGCTATATTTGGCCTGCATTAAAACAGTCACTATTGTCTTCCACTGCCAGCTACAACACATGATTGTTGCACCAAGTGACATGAAGACAATCCCACCGAGTCTTTACAGTTACATACATACAAACAAAACATACATTTTCCCTTTGCAGAATCTCCAAATCAGAAACAAAACAGACCGTTTAAGGACAATTAGCATCTTATTCAGTGATAGTGAATCAACTCTGGGGTGTTTGCTGAGATGATATGAGAATGTCCACTTTCTGATTTTAAGGAAAGTTATTCAAGTTAACAAACATTCATCTCATAACAAGTCCATGCAAGAAAACTAATGAGTTGTAGATTTTCATTTTTTTGTTGTTTGTTATCCAGCTGAAAGGATGAGTTACATGGTCTGTGTGTTCACTAGCTGTTTACAATCTGTTTTGATCTATTTTGGACACAGCTTGTGGACAGTAGCTAATCCCCTATCTCTAATCTTTTAAAACATTACCATTCAGAGAATTTTTACAGGTGTAGAAAGTGACAAATGTGATTTAGTATTCGTCATACAAAACAATTCTAATTATATAACTTATAGTTGGTTTTTACTTCAAACAATCAAAAATGTATGATTTGGATATGTATATACATGTTGAAGAGTAGTGTGCAAGCTGATCACTTGTTTCCCCTACAGCTCATATCATGTTATATTTTTAGCTTCGGTATCCTTCACATTTGGAGAGAGTTGATTCTGTCTACCAATGTTGTGTGTACTGTTCATTTCAGTAATTCTAAGATGTATTAATATCAGTGTTACCATGAAGGTCATATAATGTATAGTACCTCTACATAAGTTAGTTGAACCATTGCAACACATTTCTCTTTGAAACAACAAAGTGGTTTTGATTTCCTGTATTTTCATGGAGTTTTATACAAATATATCTGAGATTATTTATATCTTGATATAGCAAATGGAGTGTTAATAATGAATGCTGAAGCATTGGTGGTAATGCAGACACAAGTAAATGTACACAGTTATGTTAGAGCAGAGCCTTTGTTCTCTTTCCTGATAAAACATTTAGACATAACTTAAAAGTGAAGATTTATGTATCTGTAGTACTTATCTATCTTGTGCGGTTCCTTTTCTGCTAAGCATTTTTCTGGGAAACAGGACTAAAATATCACCAACTGAAACTTGAGCTCATTCTCTCTGATGCCAGGGTTTCACATAAAGTTTTACATATCAAAAGTGGAATGTTCTTTCATCTGCTTGCATGTCTTGTTAAGCAATATCAAACACAAGAAATTCTTTCTACATCCACATATAAAGGTTGAAAAATCCTAGCAACACATCCCAGCTTGTGCAAAAGAGGCCTTTTCTTTCTTTCTGAGGGAACTGTTAGCAATATCACTGGGCAATTAGCAAGGAAACGAGAGAGAAATGGAGAAGCCAATTACTTCAGCGAGTTAGCTAAAGGCCATTTTAAACTGTGTGCCCATGACATAATAATGTTTATGGTAAATATTATAGTTGGAGACAGTGAGTGCATGGCGTGAGAGGCAAGGAAAAAAAAGGCATCAATCTCAGATCGAGAATAATTTATTAAGATCTGAGATACGGCAATTACGTGGAAAGGACCAAAAAGAAAAAAAAAAAAGAAGAAGCCAACTCTCCAGGAACCGCATACATGATTGCAATCTTGATTAAATCCCCCTGGATCTAATGAGTTGATTTTCTGCTGTTAATATTGCATTGGCTGATGATGGATTCGTTAAGATAATGGAACGAAGCTAAAATATAAATGACTCCCTGTCAAGGAGCAGATTTTCGTCATTTTCCGTCTGACACCTCCGCCGTGGGGATTTGGTGAGGCCTTTTTGTGTTTAGAGCCATCAGGATCTGGAATACTAATTGCTCATGTGTGGACGCTTCTAATGCCTCTCCTTCTCTCTACACCCCCACTCCTTCCTATCGCCTTGGTAAATATCTCCTCCACATCTCTACATAGGAACAAAGACTGAGAAGGAGCTTTCTTTCCGTCACGTAAAAATGTTTCTGTTTTGACTAAAATAAAACATTTTATGATACAATAAAAATTCACAAAACAAGTCGCTCCCCAGTTCAGCTATCAAATCACAGAGGTCAGATATTTAAAGCTACTGTATACGACAAAAAAGTGCCAACAAAAAGAAAACATGTAAGCAATAGGCTTCTCATATCGACCTGTGCTTTTGAGATAAATTAATAATGCGGACTCCCTTTGGTGCCGTGCAGAGCAGCTGAGCTAGTTTCACTCTGTTTTAAATGGTCTGTCACTTAGGTCAACTGGAGTAAAATGTCCGATGCATAGAATATTGATTCCATATCACACATGAACCACAACACTGCAGTACATTTATTATTTTTCTCTCAAGTGTGGCAGCAACGTAATGCAAAACACATTAGCAATAATCCAGAGGTGTACTATAGTGTGAATATGTTGAGATAATATGCTATCATTTGTAGTGGCTGGGCAGAGTGTTGTTAATCAAAAAGGAAGTTGCTGTGTTTATGTTCACACAGCTTTTAATGATGTATACTATATCTGCAAGCACAATGGAGAGGTTTACAGTTTTCTGAGCACTAAAATTTTAGTGTTAAGTCTGAACAAAACCTACAGTTTTGGGATCAGAGAAAATCACACACTTCATGTAAATTATACGATAATAATACAATTATGCTATGTGTAATTTCATGTAACCTATTTACAAGAGCCCAAACTTTTTCTATCATTATCGTAATCACCATTGTTGTCAAGTTTCATGCTTGGCCTGACCCTTCCTTTGTGGCGATTATGATATTGTTCCTTTTTCTGTGCAATATTACCAGGGAACCAGTCTGATTGGGCCATCCCCAAGGGCCCTTTCTTCTGTGTGTCACTTTTTGTGTCCTTTAACATGGTTTTACTAAAAAGTCTTTTTTAATCAATCAAGAAGCAGGCAGAAAATAGGCTTTGTCATGGCAGGGCCTGGGGTCATGTGATGCCTGCTCTGCCCGGTGACAGGTCTTCAAAAGGGATAAAAAGGAATATTTTGGGGGGAAAACGGGGGTTTCCATGGCACCGGCACTTGTTGCACATGGATCACCATTCTTTGGTTCTGCATGAGATTGAGGTTTCAAAGGGCTGGACAACAAAAATTAGGCGAGGAGGGGACAGCGGGACTGTGGAGGTAGCTGCCCTCAAGCCCCCGACTCTGTCCTCTCCTAGGGGAAAAAGAGAATAGGAGCCAGAAGTGACAGCACAAAAAGAGGCCTACTAGGTGCTGTCAAATATGCATGAGTAAATGGTCAGTTTCTCACTCAGCAGTGTGTTCAGAATGAAACACAGAATAGAAGACACAAAATACAGAGCTATTCAGTGAGAAGTGTATTCTTGTTGCGGCTTCCACTTCGTGTAATTAGAGGTTGTTTTATGTAGAATGAGGTCATGTAAACGTGTAAGTTTCTGAGTTTATGTGTGGGAAATGAAACCAGGAAACTTAGACAATAGATTGGCAGTCATTACAGCAAAGAGGGTTATTATTTTAAACTGCTCTCTTCAGTTGAATGCCTGTTTATGTGTTCCTGTTATTTCAATTTGTAATAATTGAAACAGTGGTGAATCACTTTAACTTTTTTACTATTTTTAAGTTAAAAATAACTTTACTGTATATGAGTTTGATTTGCATTACCCTTGTTTGTGACACTAAACTGTGCATTCAGCCATATATTTTACACATTAATTACTTTGAGCTATTTTCTCTTATGTAAAAATGTTGTTCACGGTGCTTACCTTTGTGCTCCACCTTGAATTTCTCTAAGAAATGGCATTGTGAGGTCAAGGTTTTTGCGTGTCAGGAGTCCTTTAAGCAATTTGCAATAATTTCCATAGCATCATCACTGCCACCTTCAATAACAAACAAGGTTACACATGTGTTGGTTCTTATACTCACACAATCAGAACTGAACATGTTTCAGGGTTTTAACCTGTTCACACTTGGATAGAGATGTCAAAAGCTCCAGAAGCGTTTTAGCAGGCTCTGATCAATGTGTAAGAATAAAGAAGCACTGTATAAGGAAAGAATTGCATATCCATGACAGCAGGTAATGTTGAAATTTCAATATACACGGATGGCTGTAGTTGCACATTATTACAACTTTTGTGTATTATTTATTTTGTTCTTCGAGGTTCTCAGCAGTGTGCTGTGTCTGTTTAAAAGGTTAAGGCAGTCGGGATATGTTCCTTGATGGGATTTTATCATGCTAGGCATGCTCTGTTTCCTGATGAATATATTAAAATTATTACTGTGCAAACAGAGTTTCTAATTACTGACCTGCTTGCCATTGTACTGTGCGTTCTGTATGCCCCCCTTCTTCTCCATGCCTTGTTTATTTATCTGCACCAGTGAATACAGAATAGTCTATGCAATGTCATTTCCATCCACATGAAAATGATTTTGAAAATGCCAATCTTGCCTATTATACAGTGTAATTACTTGTCTGCTTTTTGATTTTATCATATCTTCAGCCAGTGGAAAGACACTTGGAGAGGCTAAACATCTTAGCGGAGCTTGTCAGCTGATGAATTTCAGTGGAAAGAAATCGCCCAGTTTGCAAATAAAGTGCAATCTGTCAAATGTACAGAATCACCAATTGTAGTTTATTGAAGGGTTTACCTACTGTGTGCAGGGCTTCTCTTGAGATTCAGGCATTGCGTCAAGTGAAAGTATATCCCAACATGTGATACTAGAGTATGCAAGTTAGAAGTTGCATACTCTAGTATTACATGCATATCTAGTAAGACAGTACGAAACCATTTGGAGTCAATTAAACTGGTTAGCTCTATAGATGACAGTAAATCTTTTGCTCATGAGAATCCTCAAAAGATTCTCATGTAATACATTTTTCAAATACTTCATCAACAACAAACATGTTGAAGAAGGTATGTAAAATATGGGCTGAACAAACAATGCTGATGCATTCTTATGTTATGAGAATATGCCTGCCACCTTTATTTTCACTCCTGTTTCTCAACTTCCAAGGACAAAAATGTTATTTTTTTAACTTTAGTTTGACTGTCACCACCTCATTTCTGACATGTCATTCAAGTATTCCTTATGAACAGGTCCAAATATAGTGAATGTGTAAGTGCGGTGGGAAAGTGTCACACATTTTACTGGAGCATCTGCACTACATCATGGAAAAGGGCAACCTTGTTGTTTACTTGTCTGCCTGCGATGTTGCACAGGGGTTGATCAGGGGAGTTGATAGGAGCTGCAATTTAAAAAGAGGACACTGCAGCTCTGAACAAAAACAATTAAAGGAAAATGAAAGATGGCCCCCAAGGGTTAAAAATAGAAAATTATCAACATGCATGCTGGAATCCTCTACCCCCCAGCCCCCACATCACCTCCCGCACCAGCAGCCCCACACCCTCCTCAAACTTACTGGGCCTGCATTGTTATGTATGATCAGATCTACCAGTTCTTCCTCTAAGCTCCTTGTCACATTTTGACTTAATGAAGTGCAACTTAGAAGGGAATTGGGTTCATCATGCTAGTCGCACGATGCTCCCTTGTTGTAGCAAACAGGAGTGGCATGGGACCGAAGCGCTACAGCGTGAGTCGTTATCATTCCGGTCAGTCTGTTTAACACAAAATTAAACAAAGAACTAATTAGTGCCTCATGAATTAATAACTGCACTGTTGCTGAGAAGAAGTTAGGTTGCTGAGGGGAGATATAAAATAAGTAGGAAGATCAGGTTAGAATTATTATTACTTTTTCGGGGATGCCTGGGCTGTCAAGGTTAGGAAACTTTTGAGAGGATTTAGGAGTGACTCAACTGGTTTTTCCAAAGTCAGTTTCTGTCCTGAAGTAACAGTGTCTGGGTTAATGGATGTCATATAAGACAATGCACTTTTCTGCATATGAAATATGGGCATATAGTTGTACTGTAATTATCAACTTTATATTTTAGCCATATATATAATTGTAGCACAGTAAGAGTAGAAGAACCCGGCACTATTCTCCCTCACTATTTTGACCTTTCAGCTATATTATTCAACTATACAGTGTTTGATCCAGAAATGTTTGAGTCTGTGTACATTTTGCCATGTGTTTTTTGCCATCTATAGGAAATTGATTTGTTTTATTCTTTATACTGAAAAACTGTGTCACTCTTACCTAAGAAGAAGCCACTAATAAAATATCCCTCAAAGTCTGATTTGCTGAACTATAAAACTATACACAGACAAAAGTAACTGTTCTCTACAGCTCCTTCCCATGCTAGTATGAGCTTTACAAACTATAGCCTCCTCTCTCACCACCCCCTTTATCCCAGCTGTGATGTGGAGCCTGGATTTCTTTTATGCTGTATATTAGGACAGGAGTGAACAAACACATTTTTCTTTTTGCGTCATATAGAGGCTTTCTACATTAAGTCAACCACCGTAGATTAGATGGGCAAATGTAGGGATTTCTCAAAAACATGTATGTGCGTGCATATAGATTGGAACAATCAATGTCTGGTTTTTTAATGTTTCGCCTTTGCTCTTATTCTCAGATGAAGTGAGCCCCTGTATAGAGTGACTCCCCAGGAAGAGAAAACGAGGTAGGACAAATCCCCAACATGACTGATTACTGTCCCCACCATCTCCCCTGTTCATATCTACAACAATATCAGGCATCTTCATTAATCCCCATGGATCAATGTGTTTGGGGGTTGTAAAAATTGACAAATGACTTATTAGAATCCCACCGTTTTATTTTCCAACTGATTAACTCACAGCAATGTCGTACACTATACAGGCACACTGATGTATCTGTTTTCCAAAGAGGGCCCCCCTCCCACTCTCCCTCTTTCTGTCTGTCTTGTTATGAGGGATCTATACAGTGTAAAAAAACATCACTAACGTTGTGTGTTAGAAACCTTGGCTGCAACGACTTGAAACTACAGCAACAATAAGCTGCTTTTGATGTATAAAAACTGCCATTTTATTGGTTTCCTGACATAAACAGCTGTTTAGTAGTCCTTTGGTTGACTTGCAGTACGTGAAATAGTGCATTAATGAACACAGAGCAACCCACTGGAAAATAATCAGTTAGTATATACAATTACATAGGCTTTAAACTGGCAATAGTAAGAAACAGTATTTTAGCACCATACTTTATCATAATTTTGCCTGCATTTACGCCATATTCTTTTTAATTAGGTTACAGTCTTCTGTTAATTATAACTTGATGTTCTTTTACTCCTGCTTTATGTCTAGATGTTGTTGTGGCAGCATCCCACATTGTCATCTTGACAAAATAATATAATTTTTTCCACTATATGGCATTTATTACTATAACAGACATTAGACACAGACATCTAAGTACAGATGACATCCACCAAATTAACAGGAGTATAAAACCTTTTGTTGCTGATAAAAAATCTGCCTCTGTACAATTTGACTCTCGAGAGGATGCTAATGACTTATGACTTGAAGAAACTGGGTTGCTTTTTTTTCCTCTCCCTGAGATGAAACCTTCTGTGCTAATGATGTTAGCTGGTATGAGCACAATGCTGATGTGGGAGTCTGTCATGAGGATGCATACAACAGCCCTTGCCCCTGGCCTCCTAGTCAAGAGGGATCTAAACATTCAGAAGTGACACCGTGGGCTGTCTCATGTCAAACCAGAGACCCTTGCTATCACTGGGGGGTGGCATGGCCGTGAATTGAGGCGGAAGGCTACATCACACTCCTTTGTTTCTGGTGGTGTCACTCACACACCAGAGAGAGGACACACTCCTTGCATCAATCAGAGCCCCAGATACATGCCCAGTGTAGTATTCACAGATTTCCACATAGATACAATTACTAACAGCAACATGAGGATGAGAACTGCTAATCAAATTCAGTGCAGCCGAATTTACCCCTAGAAGTTCCCCAGACTGCTGGATGTGTGGATCAACATACACACAATCTTTGGACAGGTTGCTTTGGAAGTCTCATGAAGCAAAGTATGAGTCAACTGTAGTGCAGACTACTGTACATATCTGAACTTAAGTCTCCCCTTGTCTAACCACATAACAACAGCATAACTGAGTACAGTTAGTATAATTGGCTTTTGATATATATTAATGCAACTAATCATAAAGGGCAGTCGGCTCTAACGGGCATGACATCCCCCCACTGCTTTTGGCTTCTACAGACTTAGGCAAGGGAACACTCCCCAGAGCGGAGTCCCTCTCTTAGACAGTGGGAAGAAAATTAAACTGCCAAATTTGTTTTCATTGGTTCCAGGGACAATCTCAGGGGACTTCAAGGCTTTTAATTGAGCTCACTGAGCAGAAATTTGTGGGGCTGCTTACCAACTACAATGGTGTCTCCCTTTTACTTATCTTTGGTCTCAGTGAAATATCAGGCAGATTGGGAATAATTGCTAAGTAAAGTGAAGTTAATATGAGTGTACATTATGTGTTTTGTAATTTAAGGCTCTTTTAAGGTTCTTTTCTACTTCCAGCTCAAGGAAATTGGTTTGATAATGATCGATAATTGAAATTCAAACTCACTTTGTTTAGTGTTTTGTTGGCTTTTCAGGGCTTGTGTGTAGGAGGACAATGATTCTCTAATAAACAGGAGTTCATTTAGTCATGGATAAAGGTAAATAAAGCCCAGAGCTCACAGGAAAGATAATTTGTCTCAGTGAGGAAAAAAGAGCAACAACTCATAAAACTCAATTTAGTATAATTGTATCACTCAGTATTGTATAATAACAAAAATGAGAAGCCGCCTTCTCATTTTCCACACTTTTCTCTCTCCTACACTTTTTGTCCTTTTAAATATTTCCAGTGTGTCAAAAATGGGCAAAGGCTACATAGAAACGGCAGCCCTGTGTAAATATTTATGATGTAACATCTCCATGTGAATAGACTTTTCTCCCAATCCATCCATCATTACGGGCATATCGTGAAAGCCCACCTCCCGGTGGTGGCTCAGGGCCTTAGGAAGCTCAGACAGGAGCGGCGTGTCCCCCTCTCATTCAAAGTATTTGTTTTTCTTTTGACTGGGGGCAGCCCAGCTGTGAGGGCATTTCATGTGTCAGCCCCTCACTTTTCATTCAAGGCTGACTTCAAAGCCTATTTTGGCCCATTGTTTCTGTGACGTGACTGCTGGACCTGAAAATGCCCAAACAGAAAAATGTGATGTAGGTCAAATTACAGCAGTTGTGCCTCTGAAAAAGTTGAATTCTTATGGTAAAAACATAAACCCATGGTTACTGCCTAACCCCAGCTTTTGTGCTTGTCCACATATCTCTTTATTTGTTCTTAGCAGAGCTGAATGGACATTGGGAAATGTAGAATAACAAGGCTGTAGTACAGAATGGCTGGCAGAAAATCAATTTTTTAAGTCTGATCCTTTCTTTGCTGCTTCTTTTCTAATTTATAACACTCCACTCACTAGCAAAATGTCAAATATGTAACTTACTTGCAGAAAATTTATTATAAATTACAATTAGGTTGCAGACCGTATTGATGTCCTATATTTTGAGATGATTTGTTCCTCTAAGTTTGAATAAGACTTAAGGACAGATACAGAGTATCTGTTTGGGCCTGTGTATGCACAGCTCTTTGACTTGTGTAATTTTTTGAAATGTAAAACATTTTCATTTGGTACAAACAAAGTGGGATAAAGGAGCTGCTGTATTTTTTCAAGCTTGGCAGTCCTTAAGAATGTGAAGGTGCCGTAGATTTATGAGGTTGTGTGTTTGCAAAAGTAGGTAAGTCTACTGCCTTACATAAGTGGATTACAAGGTTTTAGGCTTTTCTCCTTGCACAACTTACAAGCAGAAAATAGGTGTTACAGACATTAGCAAAATATTGGCACCCAGACTCTCATAATGTTATCATTAGCCACTGAGGATTGCTGAAATGTGATTAAAACATCACCATTTTGACAGACTGAGCCTGAAAAGGTAATATGGATTATTACAATGGTTGTAGAGCTCAATACTGCCATCCAAGTTTATCCATTTATCTGCAATGATGAGACTCCTTTGTGTTGTATAGCATTGTAACATCTCTCTAAATAACAAAAGATATCTCTCCCATACATAATTGTCATGCTGTTAATATTGAGCCCATGCAACAGTGCACATGGGAATCGAGTGCTGAGACAAAACTTGACTCAGAACGGGGAAAAAGTCCATAGAACATTATAAGCACCATGAATCGATGTTCAAGCCTTTAGTACTAGGCACTTTTTTCTTGGCTTAGGTATCTGATTACCTTCAAACAAAAATATTACTCCTGTATTGTTCAATTACAACTGGTTGAGTGCTGAATGATGCAATTCACTATCTAAGAGCTTTTTTTCTTTCTTTGTGTATACACTTTGTGTGTGTTTCATTGAGTTGGCCTTGGACGATACACGTTGAATAAATGCCATTTTTCTGTCGTTTCAAGTGCCTCTTTTCTCTCTGTGGATCCATTCAAGCTTTCAATACCTTTTCTCCCCCTCTCTTCTCCTGTCTCTTTTTTCCACAAGCAGGAGGGTTTTACTTTACTCCTTTGTCATCCTAATTGATTGCATTAACCTTTTGAGTATTGAATTTCCTGTGCATCACGCCGAGCACAATGTGGAATATTATCATAATCCTTCCAAGTAATGGACACAGGGCAATCAACAATGCTTTAGGAAAAGTACATCTTTGAAAGATGAAGCATCATATTATTTTCAGTCCAAAGACCTGGATAGGGTAAGACTGTTGAGCTTTAAGAAACTTTGCCAATAAGTGCAGTTTTTTTCCCCCATTTATTAAAGAAGTCAAGCATGCTTATTCTAATTCATGCTATGTTGTGAAATGATGTGAAAGGTTGAAAGATTGTCTTTTCTCTATGAAAGCTACTGACCTGCAAAAGACTGTTAAACATGCACATACCGTACATGATCAGTTCATTATGATGATGTTGACATATGATAAATTATTTCATGATAATGGACCAGTGAGAATCTGGATGTGTAGCAATAACTTTATCACTTGTCTTTCTGTGCCTTTTTAAAAAAACATTTTAATCTTTTAAATTGTTCTAGTTTTGCTAATGACATAATTCCTTAATTCTTTAAACATTTACAATTATTTGACACAGCTTTGCAACTTTTAAAAATTACAGTACTTAATGCCACAAACAGAATCTCAATTTCTCAAAAAGTTGCATAATTTAGGCCCAAAATAAAAATCTGTAAAATCTTGTTGCGAATAGAATATAGAAATCAGTTATGATTTCTGCACATTTCTGTTCTTATGCATAAGACCTAAAAGTTAGCCAGCACCCATATTATAAACTATACCTATATCTGTGTCTTCCAGGGTCCTCCCAGGTCTGTGGAAATGGTGTGTCACAACTCAGGTGGGGAAGAAATCATAGCCAGCAGTGCAATCTAGTTATAGTTAGCATCACCTTTATACACAGCACTGGCTCAGGAACCAAAGTCACACATACTGGCTGAACTGTGTTATTTTCTAGAGCAATGAGAGGGGGGTGAGGGTGAGGAACCAGGCAGGCATTGTGATTCTGGCTGTGCACTGGTGTGTTGGATTTTTTTTCTGGAGAATTAGCAGTTCATATATGTGTTACTGCAGGTTTTTGAGAGTACTTTTTTGTTACGATTCAGCAGGTTGGCACTGTGAACCTAGTGGACTGCAGGACTATTGATGTGTAATTGAGGAGAACTTTCAGTTGACTTCACATATGCAGTGTTTGTGCTTTTGAATGTGTCCTTCAGGGGCATGTGGGGGCAACTTTGGGAATATGGGACCATGTCACCCTAGATGACATACAGCTCTTGTACAACCAAGATAGGGTCTGTGTGGGTATTCATGTTGGTCACTGTAAACATACTTTCTTAGCAAAGTGCTGTGATTTGACAATGAAAGGATTGCTTCTCCACATTCTGCTGATGATGTCATTTTGTTGACAACTGTGCACCCAAGTTTGAAGACTTTGGAGAATCAGCCACTCTAAGGTCCGAGGCCCTGGCACACTACTGGTCAATGGTGGTTCACCCCCTTTGGAATAGGAAGCAAGTGGTTTCCCCCACTGAAAAAAACTGTGCTGAGCTCTCTCGATTTACCAGTCAATCCATTTTCTAATCACTACCTACGATCTTGAGGTCTGGGTAGTGATGGAAAGAATTAGATTGAAAATACAAATGGCTGAACTCTTGTCTTTGCGGTCTTAGACAGCATTAGTAGCATATGGCAGATAAGCAAAATATAATTCTGTGTTATATTGGTTCTGCTAGCTGCAGAAGTAGTCTAATTATTGTATTATTGTATCATAAGGAGTAAAATATTGTAATCTTTCAAATCATTCTAGGTTTGTTAGCAACTCAAATTCAGAAGGTTTCACTGTCTGGAGAACATGACTGTCTAGTAATCTGTCCAGTTGTTCGTGAGATATTTCATTCAGCAAACATTGACATCTCTGAAAACACATTGCACACCAGTAAGTAAGAATCAAGTATTATATATAACCACAGTATATAGTTAATATAAAAAAAAAAAAAAGTCACCACAAACTGTTCTTGTGCACTATAGAAAAGTGATAGAAGTTAGATAGAAGATGTAGTTGGTTTAATCTGAAATGAGTAGATTTTGTTTTACACTACATGTTTCTCAAGTACAACAGTCACTTACTTGTTTTACATTGCAACAATTCAAATGCAAGAATTCACTGAAGTATTTCTGCTGATAGCAATATTTTTATTTTTACTGTCTTTTATTATTTGTTTATTCTAAAATTATGAATATGTTGTCATGTCTGACTCAGTAATTTGTGATTACAATAAAGTTTTGCAGCAAACAGCATGAACAGTAGACAATGCACATAACTTGTTACAGCAAATAACTTGCTCTGTTGGTTTGCAAGAGTGAAGTAAAAAGTTACAATATTGCATTAGCATGAAATAAAGTGCAGGTAATGTAATTTCTTAACACCAGATAGTTTTATGTCGAGAGGTCAGAGTAGACAAGCTTTAGTGGCAGGGTAAGCCCTCGATTTACCATGGCATGTACTTTAATCTCTTTACACGCTTTACAATATCCTGTTTTGTTTTTGGGTGTACGTTGAATTTCCCTGTTTTCTTAAAAGTCTTTGCATGAAAGTTATTTATAGCATATTGGTTTATTATCAGTTTTTCTAGCCCAGAATGATATTAATGGGCATTTCAACAGGATTAGTGAAATAAATGTAAACAGACACTAGTAATATATTCCTTTATAACATTGTGTTTCAACTGCATCAATAATATTAAGGCCCCAAGCCTAAAACATACAGAAGACACTCCAAAGATAACAGTACAGTAATAGGCTGTTGATGTAGGTATTTTATTTAAACATGATAGTAAAGGAATAAAAAGTAGTTTATGTTGCAAGACCAATGTAATACCCATAACTGTCTTATAAAGGCTTAATGTCAGAAGGCTTTAGGGGAAGTGTCTCTAGAATAACACTGAACAGTCTTGAGCTTGCGAATTAGAGACAGCAAATCTTTGAGCATAACGTGACAACTGGGATAGTTTGGAGGGATACAAGTGGGCAGTAGGTTTTACTGAACAAGTTACACATATAATAAGCTTATTATAGCGTTATATATATTTTGAATATTATATCAGGAAAAGTAACCCTTACACATGATGCAGTGTCATAGAACAAAGGTGATATCATGGTGATGTACGCATTTTATACCTGTATATACCTATATGCACATACCTAGTTGGGCTGGGTCAGTGCCTGTCTGGACCAGTTGGTGCTGACGGTCTTCAGAGGAAATCAGTAAGCGTGTTAAGATTCCCATCTTTAGTGTTAAGAACCAGTCGCTGCCAGCCATTCACATAAAGATTTTTAAACACATTTAATATTTAGGACTGACATTGGCAACCAATGACAACACAACCAAGAGAGACCTACAGTAACCACATCTTTATCGAATGATTTGCAGTATTGTATACTGCCTAAACTTCTAGTCATTGTTAATCAGTCGTAAAGTGTTTTGCCCACAGTCAACTCAGTCATCAGGTGTGCGCTGCTTCTAGACTGCCAAAGACTAGACATCTGTGATCTGTAGTAGAAACGGTTTTCAAACTAAGATTTAGTTTATTTGCATTGGAATTAAATGCTGGTCATCTGTAGCCCCATATGCTGTGTATTTCTGTTATAACCTGTCTAGTTACAGTATTGTTGACTCCTACAGACTGCTGTGTGTTTCTCTGTAAACACTAGCATAGCTGCATTAAAGTAATTAATTGTTGAAAAACTGACAAAAACTGTTATCATATTTCCCTGGCAACGGCAAGTATTATCTGAGTTCTGTTGATGAATTGAAGCAAAACACCCTGTAATTCATATCAACTCTATTATATTTTTCAGCTCAAAGAGGAAAAATCAATTGAAACAAGCTCTTATGCATGGATAGATGCTAGTTTTGATCAATATCACAGGGATAGTGCCTTTGAGTCTGATTGAGGCCAGGTTATACAAAGCTAGCCAGTGTGACTCAGGACTAATAACAAAATACAGACGTTTAGAAGGGGTACAGTCACTATTTGGGCACATTTTTTGCCACATTGACCTGAGATTTATTGATCAAAATGGAATGATGTGATTGAGTGAGGATGTGGGTCAAAAAATAGGTCAAGGTCAGTCAGCAGCACAAAGCCTAATCCTGTCCATATTTTGTATTCCATCAAACGTCACTGGTATTCCACTGGGAACCTCTGGGCCCTCAGCATATGGAAACTAAGGGCCCTTAGTTCAATTATACAAGCCCATTGAGCTTCAGAATATTGACATATCTCGGTATTCTGAAAATGTCATGGATAATGATCCACCAGTTCACCAGAAAATGCTTTCATAGAAACCAAGATCTGGAGGCAGGATGTGGAGTGCATTGAATTTATGGTCTGTAGCTATAAGGTCAGGATTTACCTGCTTAAAGGTGGGTTTGACATGCATGAGAGGTTTTGTTTTTTCCAAGGCAAGTTATCACACGGTGTTCATAAAAATAATACATACCATATTGTAAATCAGGTGTTTTGCAAAGGCAGTGAAAGTGTGAGGAATGTATACAAAGGTTACATAACTGATCTACTTACGTTCAGTGATCATAATTAATTTACATTATCACCGACTGGTTGAACAGATATGGACTTTACACATGGATATAACAAATTGCAAAACTTTAGAAATATATTTCAGTTCATTGGTCATACAAAGCAGTCTAATTATTATATCGTATCATACAGGAGGCAAAAGTTTCAATAAACTCTGAGTTAATTACAGTAAGACTTTTCAAACTAAAAAACACAATATGACTGACCAAAAGACTTCAGTAGAAAATTGTGCCCACAGTGAGAATGTAAGTTAAGCCTACATCTACTGTGTTGTATGGTGTGATCCAAAAGGCTGAAGCCTTAGTAAAGATATTTTACCCAGGGTCTCAGTTATTGTATGGCTGTGGGCTGTTTTGATGCTCATAACCTGTAGCCTTGCTTTTTGAAGTTTTATTTACTTAACTCACCTGTGTTGTAACTTTTCTCAAATATTAAATGACTAACATTTCCTACAAATAACAAACAGACATATTGTGTAAAATCTGTAAATAGAATGACTCAGACTTTGACACACCTTAACTTTGCTCATTCACAAAAAACATCGCACCTGAAAAATCTGGACATTGAAGAGACTTTTTTTCCTTCTTTTTGGTATTTTTGTAGTGTCTGTGTGTCCTTATTTCTGAATACTCAGTCTTGCTTTTTTCAGCAGCAGCTATAGACAGAATCTTAATTGATCTAATCTGGTTACTGCTTGCTATTTTCAACAGTTCCATTAGAAAACTCCCATCCTCCCCCACTCTGTCTCTCTTCCTTCACCTCCCACACTCTCTACCCCCCATCTGCCCTGACCTACATGGTAGTCACATGGCCTCGGCTCCCTGGCTTGGCATTTTATGGAAAATCTGCAGGAGATAAAGCCACAGGGTTTAAAGTGTTATCCCTGCCTGTCCTTTGAGAAGGGCTAAACACTGAATGAGGTGTTATTGCATCAATGCTGTTGGACACACACAGGCAGCAAAGAGGATATCTTCCTCCCTCCTTCCCTCTTTCTGTATGTCTTTCTCCCTCTCCCTCCTCAGTTTGATTGGATTTAGTAGAGTGTTACCACCGTGACTTTGGGGATTTCTTTTTCCCTGTCACCGTCTTCTGCATGCTTGCTTGGGTTATTTACTTAACTTGTCCAGAAAATGGACTGTGATCTGCAGCTTACTGTCAAACCTAGGGAGAGACAAGTGTCTCATGCTAGTTAAGATATGCCAAACAGGCACCTAGACACTTCCTTGCCTGATCTGGCTTGCTTACTCCCTTGCTGGTGGTGAGGGCTTAGTTTTGCACTGTGACCGAGTCCCCTTCACACTGTTGTCTGCCTGTAAATTTTCTGCTGCCCTTGCTATTCAGCCAATTACATCAAAAGAGCTTTAGCAATTTTTCCCCTTCTCTTCCTCCTGGTGTATATTTATATATTTATTTTACAAGCGCATGACAAGCATTGCTGAAGGTTAAAAAAAATGCTGAATATCAAAGTGCATATAATGTCAGCTTCTTTTCTATAACTGGACTAATCAATAGAAGTCAGCTTTATCTTGTGCAGAATAAACACATGCACAGATTGATATAGCTTCCTTACCTGCAGCATTTCAATTTTGATTCTTTCTTAGTGATTTTACCACTTAAATGTAAAAAAGGACAGTTCATCTTGATATAATCCATGCAGTTATTTGCATATAATAATATACAATAGAATAATATTTTAAAATATTAGTTATACTATTTTAACTCTTTTTACATTCATAAATTGTTGCTCATGGTTAGTGTTAAAGTGTGCTCATATGATAAACAAATGAGTTTCACTAAAATTAATATTCAGTTATATGAGGTATAAATAGTATTCCTGTTTGATGTAGTCTGCTTTAATTTCTTGCAAAAGTACCCTGTTCTTATAAAACGTAAAGCAATGACGGAAATACCGATTGTCCTAACATTAAAGTGGCTATAAGAGATAATGTGCAAGTGGATGCAAATAAGTTCAGTTTATCTGGACTTTGCAGGTCTTATGGTCTGTCCCTCTGCACCTATTGTAGGTTTTATGCTGTCAGCATCTTTCCTGTCGTGTTGACATTAATCTGCTCTGTCCCATACTGTCAACCTTAGTACTTGTGGCTATATATTTAGTAAGTGGTTTAGAAGTACACACCCTTAAGCCAGTATTCATAATAACGAGGTCTACTGTATTTTAATGTACAAATGACATGTTCCTCTCTGGTATGTTTTCTGAGTTGATTACTCTTTTTAAGCTAAGACGTAGTACAAAATATATTTAACCTGATGTCTGTGAAAGGCCACAAAATGGCTATCAATAAAATGTCAAATGTAATGCAAAGACACAAAGTAGTTAAGGAATGCATCTAAAGTGCTCTGCCAGGTTGCATTCTGGTGCTAAAATGACCAGAGCAAATATCTTCCTAAAACACTGGATAAGATAAGGCGCACAGGACAGCTTTGCATCACTGTGACGCTTAGTTGTAGTCATAATGCAGCTATACTTACAACAGTCCCACTGCAACCCAAAAAAGAACATCACATAGATTTTATTGTTCTATCTCTCATAAAAACAAAACCAGAAGTTACACAAGTGATAATTGTGCATAAAAGAAGTGACACCACAAAATGCACAGTGTTCCAAAACAAGAGAGTGGGAGAATAAAGGGCTCTTTCCACCAGTGTAAAATCAGCCACGCCTAGCAGTGGGAACGGAAAGCAAAACTGCTTAATGTGACAAAATAAAGACAGAAACACTCCAAGGGAAAGTTAGAATTAGGATCCTGAAAGATTTATGCCTCCATTTTATTTATAATTTGTTTTCTTTTCCTTATTGGAATTGAGTTGCAACTGAATATTTGATGAACACAGCAGTAAGGATGTTATGTCAGCAAGGAAAAAGTAAAGAGAAAGAAACCAAGAAATGTGTTTTGCAAAGTTTGCGCTTTGGAATAAACTAATATGCTTCTGCTTTAACAAGTGGCTTGTTAATTGAATGTGGGGGGAGTTCGCTATCTGCAGGTTGTGCTGGTTGTGCTGAGCCCTAGTGTGTCTAGCATGCGCCTTTCCATATGCACTGCGCTGAGTGCTGGGTACTCTCCGTGCACAGAACACCATCTGCATTTTGCTGTTAACGCGCCTTCACATCCAAGGGAGGATTAGGAGAAAATCCCCAGGTTTTTTTCAACCAGTTGACAAATATCAGATTTGTCTCTAAAAAATTAGCTCCATCTATATCTCCCACCATATGACACACAAAAAAGATTATCTTTAATACCCAGCCAGCTTGGGTGTGGAAAAAGCAGATTAAAGTTTCAGTTCGGTCATATTTACCCAGCCACTTCAAGTACGAGACTGCCTGCATTACACAGTAGACAGACCTCTTCATGAGGAGTCTAACGTACACCCGCCCCCATCCCCGCGCCTTTAGCTTCCAGAAACAAGATGTCTGCCTTGAAACAATTAGACATCATACTTAAATAATTCATCATTTCCCAGTCAGTCTTTCTCTTGTATGCGTCCTTTAAACAGACAGAGTGAGCTGCGAAAGGGGCTGAAGTGAATAACAGCAGCAGGTGCCTTTTCAGATGAAGCTTTGTAGTCTGCAGAGGGTGCTGAGCTGTTATTTTAGTGGCCCACTGGTAAGGAGGAGTCTGTGGCTGGGAAATGGACCTTGTGGCTGACCTGAGACCCCAGAGCTGTCCTATTAGCAGTGTGCTCTCCACTGAACCTTACCAGCAATAATTTCTGACTTCAGTTGCACCCACATATCTGATGAAACAAAGCTTACAACAATACAATATGCACCCCTCATCACCTGCAAACTTAAGGAAGCTGAAGCATTGTTCATATCTCCGGTTGACAGTTTAAGAACCTTCCTTCCTAAAAATAAACCCCTTTGACCCTGAAGGAGGTCATTTGTGTTTGTAGTGACAGATTGAGAGACTGGACATGCATGATTATTACCCATCAACATGCATCAGAGGGATTTAAACATAAGAGTAAGATGCTTCTTAAGCCTCTGCTAAGTCAGTATGTTCATCCTGACCATTTCATTATCAAATGCATAATCATTATCTGCCAAGGACAGAACTAAAGGCCTAAGGCCCTACCTGGTGTCCTGGATGTTGACTTCCTTGCTTCCGCTCAAGACCACTGCCCCACCCAGAGGTTGCTTTATGAACACAGGAGCCCCATAAATGAAATTAAGGTGTCAATTAGTCAATTACAGCATAATAACTCTGAGGGCAGACATTTAGAGACAGAGAGAACCTCGGCTAAGTTCATTTCCTCCGGCCCAGGAGCCCAGCACTTGGCACACGTCACTCCCCACCCAGACTCGCTGAATAAGGGCCCCAGTGCTCTCCCTAATGTTATTTTCCCCTGGATATCTTTTTTGATCAACCATTTCCTTTCATGGGTTTGTTTTTCAGATGCAGGGGATGTACTTTTTCTCTCCCCAATTTGGCTAGGGAGAATTTTATAATTTAGTAATTAAAATCTTTGTTAGGCTTTAGAAATTGCAGCTAATTGAATTTAATGGGAAGATGAATTTCAATTTTATTTGATTAGCAGGACCCCTGGCATAGGTATTTATGGAAAAAACTCTACAAAAATATGCTGTGTGGGCTAAGATGGCATAATAGAATTACAGATAATCAGATTTCACTGTCATGAATTTCACTCTAATTTCACTATAATTTTCCATTAGTTAGCTGGTTTACAAATATTTGCTCATCTGCGATGGGAAAGGCTATCTGTCTAAAATGATTACGGAGCGAGCCTTCAGAAATATGTCCCTTTTTTCCCCTCCCTTTTAAAAACCAGATTGTGAGGGATCAAAATTAGGAAGATTGCATTATGGATGTCTGCATCCGGGAGAGCAATGGGGGAGATATGATGATTACGGCCGGGGGATGAAAGCAGTGTCAAGAAAAATGTATGACTCAAAAACATAGGCCTATTCTATCTACAAAATCTCTGCTCTCAGCACACTGCCGCCAAGCAACATGCTATATCATAATTCATGTAATATCATAAACAGTGCACAAATAAGGGAAAGACATTGCTGCATGTTGACATACAAATACACCTTATACAGTACCTTGTATAAACTTCGTGTTAATTGCTTTCAAGTGGGTTTCTATAATTTGATTTTGCCATGTGATTTTCAGAGTGTATGTAAGTAGCCATATATACAGCTTTACAGCAATTATTAACATCAAACGAGATACTGAAGAATCATTGTCATGAGTAATGCAAATGATGATCATCAAGAAGTGGTGTATTGCCATGATCATTGTTCTGGCTATATTTGTGTGTAAGTTTAATATTCAGCACCTTGTCTGCTTAAAAATAAATATATAATGCAATATAAACAGACGTGAGAGGGAATAATATCCCACATCACAGGCAACCTCAAATAACACTAGGGTGAGCTCTTGTTGAAGCCCACTTTAAAAGCCCCTGCTTCAGAATTAGGCGTTTACACGTTCAATTTCCTGCCAATTTATCAACAACATGACAGTGAATATCAAGACTAAAACTGATACATAGTCTGCCGAAAAACTCATCCTACTTTGATTTGTTGTGCTTAAAGATAGATGCAGTAGTAGTGCTTCATGCTGCTCCTCCTGTGTAACCCCCCCACCTGTTAACTTCACCAGTTAGGACAGACCTCCACCCTACGCCAACTTGCCCCCACTCCATCGTCTCCCATTCCTTCACTCACTTTTTGCCCTGAACTGCCACGGACTGCATGAGGGGTTCATAAACAGAATCTGACTCTCGGCAAAGGTCAGATTTCTCACTCGGCATGTCTCTGGGCTTTGGCCACAAAAGCCACTGAATTCACATCTTTCAACTGGACCCTCGCTTTTGTCCTAGGGAATGGAGGACTTGAAGTGGGCCCTGCACCAGACCAGCCCCTCCTGGAGTGCACTGTCAGGGGCAGCCAAATGTCTGGCCCAGCGGCCCTTTGACTGATGTACCCCTGCCTTGTCACATGCACAGGAACGCACACACACACTCAAACGTATACACACTCCACCTTGCCCTCAACATTCTCCCGCATGCACCATACAATACCCTCAGACCAGATCAAACGAAAAGCCTCACAGCTCCTTTTGAAAAGTAATGGTTTCGCCCCCAAAGATGGCAGCTCAAGGGCCAGAGGGCCACAATGCATGAACAACAAACCCTCCCTCCTGTGGACATTGTTACATGAATAGAATTCACCCTGCAAACAAAAACGTCTTCCAATTTCAAGTTTAAAGATACTGTAGTACTTTTTGATCTTTTTATTGACATGCTGTGTCTGTGTGGAACAAAGTGTCATTCATACAGCATATTATATCTTACAGATTATCTTCTTAACAATCATCTATGAACTGCATTTAAAACTATTAGAAATGTTTTTTGCAGATGATTAAACACACAATTGAAATAATCTTCATCTCATTGCTAAGAAATAACAGAATTTTTTAGGCAGCATTTAGTCAAAAGTTTGTTCAGTAATGGTCCACATGGAAGCCAGATATTACCAGGTCTCACTTATCCACCAACAATAAATGATTGATGATGAACAGGACTGACATTTGATAAAAGATTTTATCCAACACCTTTTCAACTGAAAAAAAGTCTGGTGCCAAGTCAGGTCATGTACAACAAAAACAATTAGATTTTTATCGTGGCTAACAAAAACTGAAGTAGTATTTACAGTACAATGTTAGATCAAGGGTGGAACCTTTTGATAGAAACTCTTTTAAGGACATTTTGCTTTATGTGGCTTAGAAAGGAGGGGACAAAGCAGTTTTTTTCCTTCATTACCCAGGATGAGTCATCATAATTTCAGAATCAACCAAAACCTGTTTTATGTACATACTTTGGACTCTGCTGACAGTACGCAGGAACTGAAGCTAGGACCTTGAATCATTGCATTATGGTTCACAGCCATAAAGTTGTTCATTTCCTCTTTTCTGTAACCATTAAATGCTAGTTATACACCACCTTTATTCAAAATAAAACTGCTGTTGAAAGCAGGAATATCTTGTGACCTTTCGGAGTCTAGTTTATTTATTTATATATTTTCTGTTATTTTGTGTCATTTTTTAAATTCCACATTTTTGATCATGAGAGCCATGTTTACAGTATGGACATTATGTATAAATGGTCCAGAGACATTTTGCATGCCACTGCGGAAGAAACTGCCAGGCAAATAAGGGGTTTGTCTTATAAAGTATTCATTGTCACCTGGTAACGGCTGTCGTTTATCATTTCACCTGAAATTTCAATGAAAACTGATAGCTTATCAGAGGGAGGGAAGGAGAAACAGTGTGCTCCTGGGGAGAGAGGCAAAGAAAGTATACTACACTGCACTGAAATAGAGAGGATCTCAGTTTTGAGAGAAGTGAAAGAGTTATTTGCTTCAAGCTCAAGTGTTGAACTGGGTCGGATATTTTTGTCAGATGTTTTCAAGCCACTTGTTTCAGGACAATTGTGTATGTTGTATCCAGTTAGAAATATATCTGATATACAGCAATTGTCTCTTAGGTGACTTGCTTACGTGATTGTTAAAATAGTCTTTCACTTACTCTAGTTTTACTTTCTATAAAGCTATAATAAAATATAGGTTTTAAAAATGAAGGTTTTGAACGTAGTCCCACGGTATTTGATCAAATTTAGTCTAAAGGCTCTAAATAATTGTGTACAATAAAAGTATGATATATTTTAATAAATGTCTAATGTTTCCCCCTGTAAAACCCTCTTTTAAAGTGCTGTGTTCCCCTCATTTGAATAGAGGCAGTGGAGGCTCCACCCCAAGAGAGTTGAAAGGCTAGAGGACCACAAAGATGGAAAAGGCCAGCCCACTGAGGGAGGGAGAAAAAACTGCTCCGGTTCCTCTGCCATAATTTCCTATCAGCCTATTCAGACAACATCACCAACAGCTTGGTCTGTGCATGTATGTGTGTATGGGAGCAAAGCAAAGAGCGAGAGAGAGAGGCAGCGCACCAGAGACAGAGAGAGAGCGACAGAGAGAGAGAGAGAGAGAGAGCAGGGAAGGGGGAGGCTCCATATTCTTTCACCTACCCCCCGTCAAACCACAGAAAGGAGGGGCCAGACTCTAAACTGCCAATCAAATCCGCTCGTGGCAGCCGGCATTATCTCAGCAACAAACTATTGACAGATTACATGTCAAGGAGTTTAGTGCATGATTGAAGGAAGCCTTTTTTTATCTAGTTACTTTTCCGCTTTATTTCCCCTTCTACCAACCAACATTCGAATGACTTTCTAACAGAGTTGAGTAATATTATGAAAGTTACATGTCTGAGAGGATTTAACTTCGACTTCCCTGAATATGGTGAGTACTCTTCTTCTTTTCTATCTTTGCCAGATATGTTTTATTAGCTGACAGTTATAGGTGTGCCTTTATCTCTGACTAAATATACAGTGAGGGGCAGTTGTTTATGATTAAACTATGTGCCAGCACGTACGTATACCCAAGTGTTGCGACACCCTTATTTATAGCTGTTTGACAGTGCCCAAAGGTGACTGCAATATCAAATAAGAGTGCCCATTTCCCCAGCACACGACTCATGACTCTGTATTACACATGTGAAGAAAGTTCACAAAGCCAGTTTCATTTTCTCTTGTCAGAGTGTATTTCTCTTCTACAATATGAGAACAGCATAACTCCCTTTTTTTTTTTTCTTCATCCGTGTTTTCTACTTGTTTAGTCCCTTCATTTAATTACATGTTTTTGAAAAGCCAGCATTTGGCACAGTAGAAACACAGGTATTGGTTGTAGCCACAGAGGCACTGGCAATGCCATTAGAGTACAGTGAATGGCCTAAGGGTTTGTTGCCAAGGGGACAAAGCAAACAAACTAGTGTGATGCTTATGTTGTCACACTTGTAAAGGGAACAAGAGCAGTACTAACACCTTTCCAGGTACTTCTAATTAGTGTATATACAGTACACAGGTGTGTGTTACAATCAAAAGTAAACATTCTGATAATCAAAGCTATTACATGTTAGGTAAAATTATTATAAAAACGATATTTATTTATAAGATTTAATAAAATTATAGTTTTGTTCAACATTTTTGTGTAAATGCACCCGCACAGACGATCATTTCTAATTTTATTAGACCTGTAACCGTCAGATTAGCAACAGCCATTGTCTGCGTACTTTTAGGAAGATAAACTTGTCCAGTTGTAACTGGATTACACCTCATACTTGTGAGCGTCACTCTCCTTATTACTTTAGTTGTGAGAAGGGTTTTCTGTGTGTTTTAAAATAAGTCGCATTTTAGAATGACATGTAGTTCTTTCCATTTTGTGTGTATGGTATGTGTGCGTGTTTTCAGTTTGCATGCACTGAGTGGTGTCTTCCCTTTATATATGCGTGTATGTATTAATAGTCCCTATGTTTCATTATTTGTACTACACATAAATATAGCTATTCAATAACTAAACTATGACTTCTTAGACACATTATGGGTTCCTTTTGACTTCAATAAATCTTATCTTCCTTATTTTCAAATGCTTAAAATTCATACAGTATATAGTATATTTAGTACATTTTTAAAAATTCTACTAGTGTTTTAAATGGCTGAAACAATGCTCAAAATTTATTTTATATATAGAATTATTCTTTTTTGTGCTTTTACAATTTTAGTAAAACAATCTGTAATTCAAAGTTCATTAAAGCAGATTTTGCTCCAGGCTGTTATTTTCGGTACGTTTATTTACCACTTACACACTGTCTCTGTACTTATTTGAATCCCGTTAACGAGCATTTGTTTTCTGTTGCTGTCTAATCTTGCCGTTCAGCACTCTTGACACAACATAGGCTTCTCTGCTCTTACATAAATAAATGAAAAATAAAACCAAAAAGATGATGTGTCTCTAAATACAACTGACACAGTATAGTACAATGTGTAGTAGATGATGGTGACCACAGGGTTTCACAAACACATGAGTGACAGACATGAGGACTCAGTTATTTTGTGTGGTTATTTAAGGTGTCCTATATTATAGTTTAAAATAACAACAAACAAGTGCAACTGTTATCGTGACACACCCTAATTTCAAACTTTTCGTCAGCTTGGAAAATGTTTTTCTACCCTCTTATGAGTCATAATGTTGATTGCCTTCTCCCTCACTGAGTTGTCTCATTAACCCTTTGTGGCCCTCTCCATCTTTTACGGCCTTCCACAAAACCAGAATGAAATGAGGGAGAAAAACAAGCCCAGGTCTGAAGGCCCTCAATAACCTTTTATCACAATTTAGCAATAACCTGAATCAATTTGATGTCTTAAGCAATAAAATATGCTGTTGCACTCCTATTTCTGCTGCTCCTTGGATGACAGTAAATTTACATTTTTTAATTAAACTAGCCGGAATTTTTATTAGGGGGCTGGACTATGCTAATGGAAATGTTGTGTACAGCAGATTAACAGAGTTTTGAAATAAATTTAACAGGGAGACATTTGGAAAAAAAAGTGAGTCATTGTCTTTAACCTCTTTCATGCCGATTTCTCCTGGGGGATCCTTGTATTCCAAGGAGCCTTGTCAGGGAAGAGTGCATCTCAGCAACGAGGTGATTAGTATTGGCTTGTCAACCGAAAAAAACATTCACATTCTTAAGATTTATTTTTTAAATACGGTGTTTGAATGATACCAAAATGTGGGATTTTTGGATCATTAACTTGGAGTTTAATATGGTAGTACAATTTACTCACTCCCTTTGAGTTTGTTTAAATTAAGTATTTTAAGAAAAAAAGGTTATATTCATGTTTTATTTTGCTCAGTTTTCTTTAAATGTCAAAAACCAGATTTTTGAAATTTGAAATTTTATTTGAACATTTTAATTTATATTTAAAACAGCCCAGCGCCAATTGTTTTTTTCTTGTAATTTTTCTATCTTAATTAATGGCTTTTTTGTTCTTAAATGTAGTTTTATTATTTTACACCTACATCAGAAAAGAATAATTTAAAAAAATGTCAAACATAGTGGTTAATAGCAGCATATATGTTTGTGTAGTTTTATGGTCCGTTCTCAGTATTTGATTGATGTTGCGCTAGGCTGTGTGTGTTATGCCTGGTTTTAGCAGAGTGGCAGGGGGAGAGAAGGGGGAACACCGACAGCAGACGAGAGGAGGGAGATGTGTGTGTGTGTGCATCCGTGTGTGTGTGTGTGCTGGGTGGAGGGGGGTAGACAGAAAGAGAGGGACAGCTGAGTCCTGATTGAGCATGTGCCCAGTCATCAGACAGAAGCCACCCAACACCATAATTACCTTAACCCCTGTCTTTTAATACCCAAATCACACCAACTGGCCTTTTTTTTACCGGCAGAAAGAGGAAACATCAGAGATCAAATGATCAAATAAACTCCAGATGCACGTGGGCTGCCATGCATCTTGCTGCAGTAGCCAAAGTGTTCAGGGCTACTTGATATGGGCCAGGAGCAAGGCAAGTGGCATCACCACCCACTTTCTTCACTCCTGTGCACTCATGCAGTGGCCAGCACCTAATTAAAACCTCAAAGCTTCCCGTCACCAATCTAGAGTAATAGCCTAATTAATACTCAGTGAAGAAATATTCCAGAATGATAAACAGGTTGGACTTTGGGTCTTCTTTTCCTTTATTATCTAAAATATAACAGGTCAAGTTTTTATTATCACAGATAATATGTGTTTGTGAAACTGGTGTCCCAAAAATAAAGAAAATAGAAACAGTAAGTAACATTTATAATAAAACTATCTTAAAAAGGACAATTGTAAATTATAACATATGTCATTCATTAGAAAAATGTTTTACCATGTATAATTTTTCTGGTAAACATATCAATTTATTCATATTTCTTTCTCATTTGTCTCGGAGTAACCAGTCGAAAATAAATCCTCTTTTTAATCTCACCGCTAAATATGCCGTGTCATGTATTCTTGTGTGCAGAGAGAGAAGCTTCCAGTAACTTTTTTTTTCTAAGTGGCTATCCTAATCTTATATATGAAATCATAATTTCATGCAAAGTAAGGGAGAAGAATAATCTCTAGTCGTTGATATGCCATATAAGAGGGGAAAAGGGGACAATGAAGAGGTAATTAGCAGAGTGGAAGACTTTGGCCCGTTTGTCTGAAAGCATGGTCTCCACTGGCCATGAATGAATTTGCATGCTTTGCTTATCGAAGCGCACTTATTAGGCCAGCTGAAAGAGAGATTAAGCCGGCACAAAATGTGGTGACTAATCCTTTTAAATGTGGCGGGGGTCTTGAAGGTGTGAACCAGCCCCCGTACGTAGGTTAGGGGGTATGGAATGTGACAGACCACAACTTTTTTTCCAACTAAATGTAAAATTAAGCAGCGGATGCAGGGTTAACTGTGTAATGACGAGGACATTGATAAACACGGGTAATAAATTTAGGTTTTTCTCCTGACCTTTTTATGTCTTGAACAAATACAGCAGTTAAGGTCAGACTAGGGTAAGATAATGACAAAGACTTGCGGTAGTCGTCATCAGGGTTGTTGTTTTTTTTTTGTTTGTTTGTTTCTTATAAATCAATAACTGTTGATGTTTAGTTAATTACACATGCAATGCAAAAGCTATAAAAGAGTAGGTGTTGAAACAAATCTGTCTTCTCACTTTACCACTGTTTTTGGTGTGTGTGTGTGTGTGTGTTGAGCACATCTCTCAGTTTCAGTTCTCTGTCACCTTTTCTTTGACAGGAATTCAGTGCCTGCTCTACTATCTCTTCGTATCTTTAGTTTTGATAGGAGGAAAATAAAGAAAATGCAGACAAACATGGAACATCTTTTTTTTCTGTCACCTTCACTGTGAGCGAGGAAATGTTTGCTCTGCTGCGAGTTACAGAGCCAATACCCCTCTACTCGTCCGTAATTGACTGCAAACAGGAACATAGTGACGTTTAAACACTGCCCTCCTTTCTCGACTGTGTCACACACGCATCTTCCACATAGTTCCCAACCTGGCACCCCTCTCCTTCAGGTCCCTCTTCTGCTGTGTGTTTTTTCATGTGACATTTTATTCACTTGGGTCAGGAGCAGGCAGCACCAGCAATAATTACTGTCTGTACATGATAAATCTGAAACCCACCTGTTCGTTTCTGTCACTGCCAACAGAGACAGAAAGAGAGGGAGAACAATAGAGAAAAGAAGGGGGAGAAGGAGAGAGCCCAGGAGTTTGCAGTTTGGTGGATTTCTTTCATTTTTTTTTACTTGTGATAGGATTACATGGTTCTAGAGCACACACCTGTTAAGAGGCTGTTAGCAGAGCAGTTGGCAGTCCCATAGCCACAGCTTAGCCTTTTTCTTCTCTCTCTGCTGTTCTCCCCCTTTGGGGTATTTCACTCTATGTATGACGAGAGTTTGTTTTTCCGGGCTCCTGGCTAAGTCAAGGCTGAGGAGGGGAGAGTGCTCCTTGTGACACGCGAGCAGTGTGTGTTTGATTCTAGAGAGCATATCCTACTTATGTGTGTGAGGCCGGGCTGGCTGACATCTCTTTTTCCCTCCTTCTCCTGAGACCTGTTGTCTGCCATCAGTTGTGCTTCCCTCTCCAACCTCAGCCACACTGGAACCACCCCCTGAACAACGTATATACAAGTTGCACGACAGCAAACAAAGAATGAATTCAATTCAGTTTGTTTTTCACAAGGGTGGGGGACAGGTGTTGGCAGAGTCATAAAATGCCCAAATACAGGTTAAACCAGACGATTTAAATGATTAAGGGTTAGGTTGAGAACGTTTGTACATATTTTAGGAGTGCCAAAGCCCTGCTGTCAATTAGAAATACTTTTGGAAGGAGTGGAGAAATGAGTAATGCATAAAATTTGTTGCTTGTTTTCTCTTGTTTGGTTATTAAAGTGGAAAACAACACTGAATATTTGTGAATGTGGAGAAGGCAGTTTGTGGGGGAATTGGTGACAGTCGTCAGACCTAGAAAATCGCATTACAGTAGGTTGTTTTGTGCCTTGGTGCAACATGTCTCACTACCTTATTTGGCATTCAGCAGCAACCCAGCTCTTCAGCTTCATCACTTTCTGTGGGCCCTCAGCACCTGTTCCCTCTATTGTGCCGGAATTTTCTATATTTGGCAAGAAGTTGGACCCTCTCAAACGGTGTGTAGGTCACTGTTTCTAATAGTGTGAGAAATAGACTCTGTATTCTCCAAGGTTATTTTTTCATCTTTCTCTGTTGCTCACTTGTTCAAAAGACAATATTAGAAAGCATGATTTAACTTGGGAGGGCTACGAAACATTTCTCACCAGGGCATCTAAATGTCATGACATCCCTTGCATGTTCTTGACACGTTGCATTGCCAGGGAGTGCAAATTATCTTCCTTCTGAAGTACAGGAGAAATAAAAAAAGAGCAAAGTTAATAGATATCTCAGGCCAACTTTTAATTGTTCTGATATGTAATCGCTAAATGACAATAAAAAAGGGAGCAGGGCCACTTTAAAAGCTTTATCTCGTCTGCTCTGTGCCCAAAGTGTCATGTCCATAACAGCACCACCTGATCTACAGAGTAAAATAACCGCTAAGGCTTATTGTTTGGACAATATTGAAGCCCCCCCACCCACACCCACCTCCTTCTCCCCCCGCTGCTTCTCTCCCCTCTCCCTTGATTCATTTCACCCACTGTCCTCGGCTGCTGGAAAATGGCGTTAATTTTTTTATTACCTGTTTGACTCTCCAGCCTTATTACTGTAGCCCCTTAATGTTCTCTGTAACCGTGGAAACCAGATGAATAAATGTCCGCCAAAGAAAATGAGATGATTAAACAGGTCACCCTTGCAAAACAAATTCGCTTGGTCGAGCGCAATTTGTGTACCAAGCGGCTGTCTTAACAGTTTGCTAACAAGGGGATTGTTTGCCAGACTAACTGACAGAGAAGGGAGGGGGAAATGAAGATATCTGGGGAAAAGGATATGATTGAAGAGATAATATTTTAGATCACTGTGCTATTTGCCTCATCTCTTTATTCTTCATGATAATGTGGGGTTTGTATAAAGATTTAAAGTTCCACCTTTCTTTCTTTTGTATTCCTTAAATAATGGAGAGAGACAGGTGCTTTGAAAATGCTCTTTTCCAGTGTACTGTGTATTTCAACAGCATTTACAAGTAACATTCAAGTTTAAAGCAGCCATCCATATTATTGTCAGAGGCATTTGGTTTGTGATCATCAGCAAGTGCAGTAGCAAATAGAATTTCTCTCATTTATGTGGCAACCAATCATTACTGCTAATTGTCCTTGAGGCCATCTGCATAGGATGGCTCGTCCTCTGTTGGTGCTGGAACAGTACTGGTCATGGATTTACAAGTCCAATAATAATATTTAACTCCTCCATAGTCAGTGCAAGCCAGTTCATATTCACAACTGCTTTTTTTCTCTCTCAGATCAAACAGTAGCTTGGTTTCAAAGTGTCACAAAGTTTCTTTCCCATGATGCCCCCACCCTTTGCTTCCTTTTCCAAGTGTAGTGTTCTCATATGACTTGTTTTAAGCAAAGCTTTCTGACAGCTATATGAAACGTCTGGTGTTTTCATCTGGGAAAATAAGAGACTAGGTTGGGCAGATTTAGCCATGTAACGATAGAGCAAACATGCAGACTTGTATTAGAATCAGGCCTGTGCTGCCATTCTGACCACAAATCATAAATGTCGGGGACATGGTGGTGGTGTTGTTTATGGAAGGATGCCACGCTGCGCCACTCAAGGGTGTTGCCTGTTTGCATTGATGCACCACCACCACTTACCGCCTCTTGCTTTAAAACAACTTCCGCATCCCACTCAGCCCAGCCATTTTGTCCCGTTACCGAAGCAAATCCCAAATGTTCACCACAGCTTTAGCCTCAACTTTAAAAGAAGAGGGTTTGTTGTTCAAAGCAGGGCCGTGGCTTCTTTAAGTCATTTGTGGGACAGAAGATGGCGAGCTAGAGTTTTTCCACTGGTAGAGAGGATATTTCATCCCAATACAGGGACACTATAGCTCAAAACTGAAAAGCACTTATGCATTATTGATGTTTTAATTTGTGCAAATGCCCAAGTCTTTGTTAAGTGATTATAGTGCTAGGGAGATAACAGGGGAGGTACTTCTCTATGAAACAAGAGCTTGCTTGCTGGCCGCACTGGGAAGCCATTGGACTAAATCTAACAAGTCCACAAGCTTCAGCTTTGTGCAAAAGAGAGGGAGAAAGGTGGGGGTTGCGGTGGTTGAGTGGGAGGAAGAGAAGAGAGTTGACTCAAAAATATCAACGTTTCTAAGATAAGAAATAATTCAGCCGTTGATCTTTTGTCCTTATTTCAGCTACACCTCTCCTGTTTATGATGTTGGGTTTATAGGTCTTTTACATCCCTTATCAAAAATTATTTGATGTAAATACAATAGAACTGACCTGAAAAGGCTCATGTGCAAATAATCCTCGTGGCACACTAGAAACTGACCTTGGAGGAAGAATGCAAAGTTATAATGCTTGCAAAACAAGCCAATAAAATAATACCCTGTTGAAAGGAGGGGGTTTGGGTAAATACAAAAGAGAAGAGAAGCAGTTTTCTTCCCCTGCAATGATTAACTGAGAACAAAGGTTATCAAGGATGACATTTTTTTAAACTCTGTAATTTATGTAATTGCTCGCTCCAGCTACCTTGCCAGATAAACAATAATGGCAGGAAAAGTTGAAGCCTTCCCCTGGAAAACAAACATACCTGTATATGCGGAGTATGAGCTGAGCTAAAAGATTTTGTTCCATATCCTAGTTGATCCAATCTCCAACTACATCTCAGATCATTGTCACTGATGCATAGAAACCTGTTTCCTCTTTTTGGTGGTGCTGTTTGGTTTCTGTGATGGTTTTCCAAACTTGGCCTTAGCCTCTCTGCTCCCACACCTGCAGCTGTTCACACAGCCTGCCTTCCTCCAGAACCTCATGCAGGTATAACCTGTAAATTATGCTGTATTCATTTAGCTCTAGCTGCATTAACATGGGCTCTATCAATGTCATCCCATGAGATAAGTGTCTTAGTTTTAGCTTTGGTTTGGTTATTAGTCATTCTGTTTTGTTCATTGGCTTTTTTCTTGCTTTATTCTTTGGGAAAATCTGCTTGAGTGTGGAACCAGCTTTGCCTTCTGCTTTGAGGTCCCTGGTTAAGGTAAAACATGACAGCATGCATGTGCACATAGCCATAGATGTGTCTGCACACGCACACACACACACACACACACACACACACACACACACACACAGAATCAGGCTCTCAGGCTTCCCCAAGCATTTACTGCTTTATTAAGCTGTCTCATGAACCCAGTAGCAGAACATGAGAATATAGGAAAAAAAAAGAAAAGCCCATATTACTTAGATGATTTGATGTCATTTGTGGACTACAAAACGCTCTGCTTTATTGTGTGCGCTGGGAGAAAGAGTGGAAGCAGGGAAAAAAAAGAAGTTGGCTTAGAAATTCTGAATTTCAATTAGTGTACGTAATCTGAACCTGCCGGCTTTGATAGAGCCTTTTTTTTTGACAAAGAATACAGCAGCACTTGTAAAACATTAATTAAGCAGACTTGTTTTTTTAAAGGATGGAGTAAAGTGTGCTTTATGCAGTCTTGAACAAAAGGCAGTTACCTCTCGTAGAGAACCGTTTCACCCAAACTATAAAAAAAAAAAAAAGAGCAATTTGAATTGGAGAAAAAGACAAAAGAGACAAGGTATTGAGAGTAATGTTCTAAGGGAGATGATATCATATGAGAGCACAGCGTTTTGCTGAAGAATAGAAATGTATCCCTGCCACAGTGAAACCTAAGCTTGGCGCAGGAAAACGAGCCTCTATTTTAATGACTTTCTACCTGACAGATGACTTTAGACCGCCTTTTGGATCACATTGCTCTGACTTTGTCTCTTACATTCACAAACCATTGATTATTAATAGTTTATATTAATTGTTAATTGATAAGTAATATGAGTTATTATGACAATATCCTCGTAATTGTAAAAAGATGACCTTTTAGTCCGGTTTATAAAAGTAATTAGTTATGAAGGAGTCTTGCTATTTTCTGTGATGATATTTTGTGGCAAAGTCATAGTATGTCTGTTTCTGCTACGCGGGGGGACCCTTTTGAAATTCCTACTCTTCTCTGGTTGGCGTGGCTATATGATACCGTGAGCTGAAATGCATGCTCTAGACAACAGTTGTTTGCACTAAAGGGGATTACAGTTCGTTCACATGCTTTTATTATCCATGAATGTATCAATATAAAAACAGTGCACTTTATTCTCAGTACAAAGTTCAGGAGAAGTGAATGGTGAAGGTATAAATAAACATGTTAAAGGTGATTTTTTCTTGCCTAATATAAAAAACAAGCTGTTTTATGAGTTCTCCTTCTTGAAATATATAATAGAAAAAGAACAGACAAGGTCCCTATCCTACATGTTCACATGGTATTGCATATGCATTTTCCACAGACTATTGTAAATCCTCTTGCAGTAGGTGATGAGTACACATACAGATGATACATTAAAACTGCCATAACGCGCACACCCAGCAAAGTTAAAAATCAATTGGAATGGATAGTTAAGCTGGCCCCTAAAAATCAATGAGCAATTCATGTCCTTGATCACAGAGTGTCATTCCTCTCAATGTTAGAGGCTGATGAGGGCTGAATGTACACACACAGAGTAACATTCAGCACAAATACACAGGAAACTTGCAGGCATGTTTTGCTGACACGATAAATTGGGAGAAAATAAAAACATACACTTCAAGGGCACATTTATTTTAATATACTTTCATTATGAACAACTCTCTTGATGTGTCTTAAACATGTTTTCCAAATTTTCAGTAAAACATCTCTTGTTTGTAATACTTACAGGATATACATAAGGTTTTTTTTCTCTCTGCATTTATTGTAAAGGTGTTAAATGAGGTTAGTGGCCAGCTGGTAAATACAACATTGTAGTAAATCCATCAAAAATAGCAGAGAGTTGAATTTCAAAGCTCATGTTGTTTATAAATTGTGCAAAATGTTGCAATCCAACGACATTGTACACCAAGCCTGGCACATAGAGATGACCTTATAGCTATTACTTGGTGGGGGCACAGACACACTCAAATACGCCCACACGCCATACACACACATAAAGTGCACACACAGTGCGCTTTCATGGAGGAAGAGGAGAAAGGCAATGAGGTTAGCCAAATGAAGAGGATGAAAATTCTGTGTTTTAAAATAGCAATTTTGCCCTTATTAATGCCATTAGTGTAACAGTCATAATGGATCAAATCAACGACTGACCGAAGCAACTCTTCTGTCTCTGCGCTTTGACGGATCATGTCGGGAGTAATTTGGGCATTTTGTGTTGATGAGTGAAGTTTGGAGTGCTGTGGTATCCTGCAAAACACCCCTAAATTATGCTTACAGTTCCTCTCTTTATGTATTTCATGTCTACTGTTTATCTTTCTCAGTTTGCTGTACACATATCCTTTCTTTTCATTTATTTGTAGTAGATTTGAACAATCATTTGCTATTGCCAGCCTTCATTTGGGCCAGCTACCAGTAGAAATGACCGTTTCATGGGGAACTACTGTATTTTTAACCCAGATTTAGATAATGGCCCTGTGACAGTCATTTTTGCTCATGGGCTGTTCACTGCTTTGAGGACGTTGTTGTCACTCATACTTTGCATCCCCCTGATACCAATTTTAGTCTCGGGGACCAGTTCAGAGCAACGCTACAGAAATAATGTCTATGTAACACCATATCTTTCACTTCAAACCTTAATTTCTGTTCTCTGAAGCCTTTACACAAACTGTTTTCCTTATTTGTACATAGAGTGTGTGGGATATGTATTAACAGTTGCTTGGCCTTAACAGGTGGTCTTCATTTATGGTTTGTCACTGTGGTAACATTTGAAGGGGTCATTCAGCCCACTAGCTAAATACCTCAGATTTGGGGAGCAGAGAGGGCCTTCAAAACAGTTGTCAGGAGGAGCAGAGAGTCAGAAGGACCGGTAGAACAGTTGCTCATCCCTTTGTTGAGGTGAGAAATTTTCCAGCAGCTGTCACTTGGCCTCATGTTTTTTTTTTTTTATGGGGTGTTTTTTCCCCCTCATTTCCAATAAAGCAGAAATGAATGTTTGTGTCAATTGGTGGGGGAGGGCGAACTCCAGTGTTGTGCCCTGTCACTCACAATCTCGCCCATGTGTGTCCGCCTGTAGAAGGGTTACATGTCTCATCAGCCGCCAATCATGAGACAGACGTGAGACGAGCCTAACAGCACACTTTTTTTCATCTTTGTTGATTCAATGGCTTAAAAGGCCTTGATGTTTTACTTTTAATGTCTGGTGTCAAGAAACTCTTTACTTTTGGCCATGTACTGTATAGTAGCAAAATGGTGTGTTTCATTTGCCTCTGTTCTTCCTCTCCTCGATTGCACTACCCTTCTCTCCCCTTCCCTCTTCCTTTCCCTGTCTCCCTCACTCCCCCTTTCTCCCCTCCTCAATCCATCTGCATCATGTCGATCTGTCAGACTGCCAGTGTCTGTTCCAATTAGATTCCACTTAATACACGTAACCTCGATTAACACGCAATCAAGCCCAGATAAATCACGTCCTTTAAGTCCCCCCCTCTGCCTCTCCTGTGTTGCTTTGCATCACTCAGTTTTTCCCAGCAAGCTTTCTTCGCCACAGTCATTGGTCACAATGTATAAAATCACACGCTGAGTGCACGAGCAGGTAAACTTAGCAGATGTCCTCAGTGGTGACATTTTGCAGCAGAGACAGGTGCTTTTCACCTCTAACCAAATACTCTGCATTACTGTGCGTCTCACTTCTGTTTCTAGTAATTTGAAGTTTCTCTTGTTTCCAGCAGACTCTTGTTGGTGCCCTTCTCACCCCTGAAGATGAAGGTGCCCTAATTACATCTTTGGTTAAAAAGCTACAAAAGACACCCTGGGCTTTCTCTACATTCTGGGAGGCTGTGTAGTCTATTGTCTCTGTGACCTTTTTAGCTAGCGGACAATTGGTTTGACTAGATTACAAATTAAGACACAGCACCAGGCACTTAGAAAGCAAGTATGTTAGAGAGCAGTTCTATTACCACCAGCCTGTGAAGGCCACTGGGCCATACATTTTAAGCATCACATAAATGGCCACAAAGTCAGGCACCACATACACATTGCTCTGTATCTATAAAATATAAAGTTACATTTGCTTTAATGATATCTGCAAAGCCGTAGTGAGTTTTTGCCAGTGGCAGAAAAGGAAAAAACACACAAAGCTAAGGATTCGGGGCCGATTATAATTCTTTTAACAAAGTTAATAATTTACATTGTTTATGCTAATAGAGGAAAGGAGGACTGTTGAATTACCAAACAGTGAAAACCACTAAAAATACAAACCAAATGAAAACAACCTGGGGCACTGAAAAAGCACACACAGCACTCTTGGGGTCTTCTTTTATTAATCGCAGCTAAAAGTGCTAACATTGACATGTTGAACAGATTAGCCCCTTTAATAATGGGGCGGGTCAACATGGCTACCGCTGCTGATCCACGAGGATATTCTGTCGGGAGGCTGATAGCCTGTGTGTTTCATATCCTGACCCCTGCTTCTATGGGGCTAGCCACTGTACTGTCAGTATACTAACTCTGGCCTGTGCATTCACTGGATGAGGAGCATATTATAGCACACTTTCTGTTCTGTTGTAGTTGTTTGTTATTTGCTGTATTATCATAGCGTCTATCTTTGTGGGTATCCTTTTTGTAGCTGTGCTGTAGCTTTTATAGGTCTGGCAGTTTTTAGTTTTTTTTACACAGTGACAGCACGACCAGGCTGCTGCTGTACAGCATTAATGATTTTAAATATCTCAATGCTAGTTGGAGGTGACAAGGCCTGCCGGTGTGCAGTGTGTAAATAGGGCTTGGATTTAAAGTAAATTAAGCCATGAGAAAGGCTCAAGTTGATCTATTTCTTATCTCCTCTGCTGCCTTGTCAGCCCCAAGCCATTTCAAATTTTGTGGACGATGTAAGGGACAAGTGGTCCTCGTTCACAGTTTCTAGTCTGTAAAAATAGCCTGTTAATGGTATAGTTTTGTAGAAAGTATATATGTAACTACAGTAGATACTATACTTGTTTAGCTTCCTTGAAAATGTTGATCTCTGTACGACCAATTAAAAAGTTGTGCATGCTTTATTTAATTAGTATTGGGTGCAAACAAAATGAGTATTGAATTGACACTCAATAGCCCTCTGCCCTGTCTTTTTCCATTTATGAACTCTGTCCACAGCTACAACAATGTTGCACTGTCTCTTTAAAAGGAGTGACAGTTTTGACTATAAGTTGAGCTAATTTTTTTTTCTTTCCCAGAGAAAAAAATGGGAATAACGCTGATGGGTTTTAACAGCTTCAGCCAGGCGATGGGCAAATATAATAAATGTTTTCGTAGACGTCACCAATGATTATCTCATCTGGGTATTTTGGGTGAATGTAGTGGATTTAGAGGCTCGTCTCCTATTGTGTTGACCTCACCCTTTAACAAACCAAATTAAATCATGGCTAAAATCATTTTAAACTCTCCCAGAGTCTGTCTCAAATGGCTAAACAATGCAAGTCTGGGAAAATTTTAAAGAGAATACTGCGTTGGGCTAGAGTGTGTTTGGTCATGGGGCAATGAGAGGGGGTGCATTGTGGAAATTGGGGCAAATTTACCCTCACAGTGATTAATGGGATAAGGAGAGTCTTGGCTTGGAAAGTTCTCTGTAAGGAAAATCTTAGAAGGCATATAAAACACAGCCTAAGACGGTCTTGATATAGCTGTACTTTTATAGATAGAAAGTCAGATTAAAGGGCATGAGTGTCCAGTTTCCACATCCTGGCAACGTTTCATGGAAAATGTGTTTTGATACCGATACCACTATGACACACTACATGCATGAAAATACAAAATGACACCTGTATATTTTATAAACACATTATGGTGACGTGCCATCATAGCGAATGACGTGCATGTCAGTTTGTTATAGTAACCATCATAATTTAAATAGTCTCTTAAAGGTTTTCTAACATTATAGAGTAGACTGTTGATATAGATAAAACATAATATTCTTCATTTGATCACATAAAAATTATTGTTATTAATAATTTCAAGCTTTAAAAAGTACACTAAAAGTACACTGACTAAAAGTACGGTGCACCCAGATTTGTCAGCTGTCTGGTTTCACCATTCGCGTGCGGTATTCTGCAACTCATCACCTTGTAAAAATGAACAAAGGGCTGAGAGAGAGAGAGAATGTGAATGTCAGTCAGTGAAGGAGTGGTGGTGAAGTGTGGAAGTGAATGGAGGTGGTGGTTGGGGGGGGAGGCAGTTTCTGCTAAAGGCCTCAACTCAGCCAATGTGGCCTGATGTGACAGGATTAGCTAAGCCCCGGTGAGCATCACTGGTACTGTGAGTCTGTGTGTGTATGTGTGTGTGAGAGTCCAGCAGGCAGTGTGCACAGCAGACTGGGAACCAAGAACTGCTGCTCGCCACCAGCCGAGCCAAGACAAGACATGGGAGATCAACAGTGTGTCGGCCCATCGCTGCCATCAAGCCTTAGCCCTCACCCCCTCCCCTTCCCCCCATGGAAGAAAGCCAGACCGTAGAAGATATAGCCAAGGGAGTCAAGATACAGTAGTGGGGGACACTGTGGGGGACTAGTGGGCGGGCAGCTGGGTCTAAAGCGAACGTGAGTTGGAAAATGATCCTATTAAATTGAATTAAAGAGGCAGTTTTCATTTACCCCAAGAATGATGGATTTGGATAATTAACAGTGTTAATGGGGACTGGTTAAAAAGGGCAAGGGAAACTAGTGATTGCAGACACTGAGTAAAGGGGCCAGGTCAGACCTGCATTGTATTCAGTACAGCAGTGGCCCCCTTATTTTGCTGCCTACCAACCCACAGTCACTTTTGCAGTATTTATTAATTATTTTATAAGATTTTCCGGGCTGTGGCACAACTTTCAGAAATGCTACAAATCTCCCCTTACTTAGTTTCTTTTCAAGGTGTTTTTCCCCCCACAACTCTACCTTTAAAAAAGAACAGCAGCTGTAAGATCATCTGAATACAGCAGATCAAAGGCTGTTGTGTTGTGTGGTTTTGAGCTAGGCCTGCTGAGTAGCATGCGAGTAGGAAAATAAAAGCAATAGGAAAGTGTCACTGATGAACATGTAGGTTTAGTGTCAGTATTTTTGCTGCAGCAGTGAGTGCATTATAGCAGTATAATGCCCTCATCTCTGGACCTAATTATGGCACCAGTGTATGTGCGAAGTTTATGTGTATGTGTGTGCACGCACATGTGGTAAAGTGATTGTGTGCCTGGGTTTTCACTTTGGTCAGTGCACAAACCCTATCTGCATGTCCTTAATTCTTGATGATGTGCAGGCCTGCGGCAGTGTGTGTGATGGAGAGGATGCCTGTGTGCCAAGTTGAAGTGATCGGGCGGGAGACCGTGGGCCCTCACCACTCTGAAAAATCCCGTTTCTTCGCTCACAGCAACCGATGGGCAATGATGTGCTGCTAGTTTCCACAGTCTAGTCAGGACTAGTGACACCCTGCCACAAAAGAGTCAGATTTATAGGGCACTATGTTTCTCTGCGTAATCTGTGGCTTTTATTGCTATGGAAATAATAGCTAATCCTGAGCAAGAACTAGTCAGCTTCATGTACATGATCTTGGCTAATGCCTTACTAATTCTGCTTATCCCTCATATACAGTGTAAATTTTGTGCTGCATTGTATAAGGTTGAGCAGTTTTCTTTTGACAGAGTTCTGGATCTAATCAATTTCAACAGTTTGACAGTAGACACACACTCTACTCTCCATTACCTTGGATGATGTGCACCACAGCTTACCTGAACCCTGATTAAGCAGAGAATGTCTTAAGTAAGGGGATCAAATAATTTTATGCTACTTTCCTCCTTTCAAAAAAATTAACACCACAGTCGCATGCATGTGTGTAAGTGAGAGAGTGATAGAGTGTGTGGAAAAAAACAATCTCATCAAGCAGGAGGCCGTTTGCTTAGCAAGAGCTGACAGTCTTTGTGTATGTAAATGAAGAATTTAGACTAATGGAGTTGAACCATTTCTAATTTTGTGATGGCAAGAGGATTTTGATTGAAAGTAATTAAGCAAGCTAGCTGTAAAATTAATTAAAGCAAAAGGAGGGGGGGGACTTTTATTGGATTGGATAGCGATATAGCTGCTGTCAGGCAGGGGGACAAATGGGGGTGACCTGGATTCTCTGCCCTCCCTCCTCCCACTTGGGACTTTTATGTCACTTTAATCTCCTTAGAGCGGCTGGTGTGCATTTGTTCGAAATAATCAAGGAAATATGGTCAGAAATTGTCAGCTTTCAGATCTAATTTACCTGACAGCCTCGCAAGTGTGCGTGCACGCGCGAGTATGCATGTGACAGTGGCAGGTCCTTTTTTTCCTTGTCCTCTCCTCAGCTTTGTGGAAAATGCTTTTGACAGTCTTGAAGCATCTTGGTTGTCGGAGGGCGGGGGAGATGAGGAACTTGGGTGGATTTAAGATGGACATTTCAATGAGGCATGTTTGGCCCGGCTTAGCACCTCTGACACTGTTGTGTGCATGCACACACACCAACATGCTTAATTGCCTCTGTAACATATTCAGACTCTGTTTGGCCACTGCACCAGCACTTCTCAGCTTCTGCTGTCTGCAGGTAGCCTAAATGAGTAGAAGCAGATTACAGCCATGGCAAAGCCTGTTACAGCTACTTAACCACTGACAAATAAGATTGGCCATTCCTGCACAAGTAGAAATTGAACTTATTGTCCTTTTTTGTTTTCAAGTAATAATAGCGCCTGACTAATATTTAAAGCAAATGCTGATTTCAGAATATTTTCCCTTTAGTGTTTCATTGTAAGATTATAATCGCATGACTATGATGTTGTAAAAAAATATCAGACACCTGTGCAATTTGTGCTAAACTAATAACCAGTCATAAAATTGTCCTGCTAATGTCCTGCGACATCTATATGGCTTAGAGCTGTATGTGGTCCATATTAAAAGTCCACAGGGTTTCCCACAATTCCACAGTGGGTGAGATGCCACTTCCTCTTAATGCTTCTCAGCGCTTGCTGGTGTTTGTGACACAGGGCCTCAGTGTGGCCCTCAATACCCCCTGAAGAGACAGTTAATTAAGGCTTTGGCCCAGACAACGCTGCCAGGACTCTCACCCAATATCATCTGCCCCTGCTGCCACCACTCCCCTCCTCAGCTCTGCCGCCACCGGGGCCTCTGGGAAAGCACAGCGCCGGGGCTGTGCCACCATCGGGGCCCCTAACGGGATTAGGAGTCTTCTGAAAACAGGACTTCGTCTCCAAAAGCCTCTCACCCACCTTCATCTGCCCAGAGGATCCTCCTCATTTCACCCCAGCCCTATTCCCTCCTCCTCTCCTCATAATACAGCTCCACCCGAGCTCCGTTTTATCAATTAATGTAATAAAAGGTGGAACAAAGAGCTGTCTTTCCCCCACTCTGTAATTAGAGGGGGAGATCTCTTGAGGACTGGAATTCCTCTGGCCCGAAAAACATGATTCTCATTCTCCCCTCTACTCTGCCGACACCACTCAAGCGGAAACATGGCTCCTCGATGTATAAGGGTGATAATGTAAATGTAGTGTTGTCTACCAGGCAAACCCGGCACATCCTATTTTGCAGTAACTTTATCTAAGTGTGAACAAATAAATGTAACATTTGGGTGAGTGATACATTATTAACTCTAATTGTTTCCTTTATAACACTATGCATCCACTGTCACCTTCACTTTGGCTCTCACAAGTACATGCACTCTGAATCACTATCACTGTCCCAATTCTAACACATTATGTGTCACCGCACACTGTTAATAAATGTGATAAAACCACCTGAATTGAGAATATCAGGTAGAGCGTCTGCCTATGTGTGTTTTTGTCTCATAAGGTGAGATACAGTAGACTTTGCTGTGTGTGTGTGTGTGTTTGTGTGCGCGCCTTTCTGTCTCTCTCTCTTGTGCTTGTATGAAAGTAAAAAAGAGAGACAACACACGCTTTCACAGCCACTGGAGCTTTTGATAGGAATTTGTTTTACAACATATGCAAATGTTCTCCCTCGAAAAAAAAGGGGTCTTTAAGTGACAGGTTGATATGTGATTAAACGACAATTAGAGTTCTGAAAATAAGTGTCGACGGTAGGTCAAGCGCTGGGCGGCTCAGCTAAAAGGTAGCAGACTATTGAGGAGAAAACTTTCCCAAGCGGAGGCCATGAACAGGACCCAAAACAAATTAGAGAGGTGAAGGGGGAACGAGGTTAGCACTGTGTTCCAATAAACCCACAACAAAAACAAGTTCTGTGTTTTGCCTGGATGACAAAAGACAGACCATTCACAAGCCAGCGCTGAACATACTTACAATTCCTGTGTTTTTAGTCTGTATTGTGTAGAACCTGCCCTGAATTCTAACACTGGCACTGTTTTTATACACTCAGTGTGTTTTAGCGTCATATTCAAATCGTGTGCTGAACTGTAAGGGTTTCCACAATGTGATAATGAAGCCCGGCTCGCCTCCTAGCCCCGATTAAAACCATTTTTCTGCTGTAGTTTAGGTGCACCCCTCACCTCTGCTGCCCTTTAAGTTAAAAGCACTGTACACACACATGAGAGATTCAGTGTCTGTCTTTTTCACTGTCTTTAACTAACAAACACATTCACACTCCCCAAAACACACACACAAACATACAGGCAGAGACATAAAAGGGCTCACGCTTATTCTGGCAACAGATGGCCCTGTCCCTATAATCCCCTTTGATGCTGTGGTGGGCAGTGGCTCCTGAACATCTCTGAAGCCAAAGCCCCAACAAAACCTGAGCTACTTTTTCCTTAACTGACCCCAATTGCCAAGGAGCTGTCAGCTGTCAGACGTGGTTAAGAGCGTCTTTACTGGGGGAGACTGAAGGGCACAGGTTTCTCTCTCTCTGTGTCTCTATCACACTCTCTCTCCACTCTTCTTTCAGCTTCCTGTTTGTTTTCTGTCACAGACGGTTCATTCCACCTCCATGACACAGCTGTGAAAGCAGGTTGACCGTGGTACTCTGACTCGTAGTATAGACAACACTTATTTCCTCTCTGTTGTTTCTAGAAGGCGAAAAAGTGAACCTCCCTGAGCTCTAATATTGGAGCCACAGATGGCAGGAGGTGGGCTAAGAGGCTTAGATTTCATCAAAGAGCTCACCTTAATTATTGTCAATTGTAAGAAAAGAGGGGGTTTTCATTGCTTGTGTAACTTGTGTACTATGTATACACATACAAATTAAAACCAAAAGTGCTACACTGCAGACAGGATGCTTCAGTTTAGAGAGCTTACGCATTAATGCTTATACAGTATATATGTGTAATAAATGGCTAAAAGAAGTAATTCAGTCTCTGATAAGATGAAATGAAATGAAATGAAAGAATTTAAAGTAGAAGTACCTTAAACCCCTCTTTCACAACAAAAAGTGAGTTTAATTCTTAACTCCAACATTACAGCTTGCATTTTACAAAAATTGTAGACGAACATCAGCAAGCTTTTATTCCTATAGTCTGATTGTCAAAGCATAAAGCTATGTTAAAAACCTCTGATTAAACTGAAGCTCACTCTCTCAAATGTTTGAGTGAACCAGCCCTGTGAAGCACTTTGATTTCCTATTAATTTTTTCTGTAAATAGAATCAAATGTGAACTTGTGTCTTAACCTTTGTCTTAAATAATTTCCTTCTCCTAATGTAGGGAGCTCTGTTCTCGATCGTCTAATTGGAGGACAGCAGTTAAATGTCTCCTTGGGTTCAGAGGCGACTGATTGCAGCAGTCTCTTCTATTTCATTTGGAAAGCACCGCATTCTAACACAAATGGGGAAACCCAAATTAGTGCTTGCTGGCTGTGTGATTTCAGAGAAATCCTCTGTAATGTTCGATTATGTATTATCATTTGAGAGCTTTGGGGGATAATCATCACTGAGATTCGCTCACGTTTCCAGTAGGTCTGCTGAGATGCATATACGTAGCTAATGGGATTGGGCTTTTTTTCTATCCCTCTCATGTGGTGTTATGGAGCTGGCAGCTGAACTTGAACGGATGCGCATGGTGCTGAGTCGTGCACAGGACTATTTCAAGACTGAAATGCGATTGTTTTAATACTTTAATCCACCTGTCCTTGGCATTCAGGATGTTGCAGAAGTTGACTAATTATTTCAGTGCCCTCTATCCTTCCTGTTTGAAAAGTAGCAGTGGCAGCAGCACACTACTTTTGGTAATATATATAATAATAAATCCATCCTAAAGGAATTTCTTGTTTGAAATTTTACCTAAGAAAAATCTTCTGGGTTTTTTTTCACAGTTCTCGAGTGTTGGTGAACTCCCAAAACATATGATTTGTGAGTCTTGTATAGCCTAATTGACATTTTAAAAATGCATGTATGCAAAGAAGCTCTGAAATGCCCCAAATCACTTTAAAGAGTGAGCCATTAAACAACTAGAATTCTCAGAATTGTCCCAGGTTCCAACCACGATAGTATGCAAACACAAATATTTTCTTTTAATTAAAAAGGCCTCATCTCCCTGTATCCTCCCCCTAGCCTGCTGCCAGCTCTCTACGACCCACCGATGCGCACACACCCAAACGCACACTCTTGTGATGCTGTATTCAAATCCAGTCACACTCACAGTACATACAGCCAAATTTAAGAAAAGGGATTTACTGTGTCCTGGGCCATGGATTTCTCTTGACTAACTGCTAATCTGTGAGAGCCTGGTTGTCAGTTGAGAACTAGGAACACCAGCAGTGATGGCTGCCTGGTTCACTGATACCCCCCTGAGGGACAGTTAACTCTCAACTCCCCACTTCCACAATTCCCCCAGTCTGGTCCAGCCACGGTGGCACTAAATGATCAGGAGAGGGGTAGTTTTTGTACTATATGTGTGTGCGCTGGTTTGGGACAGTGGTGTCGTATTTGTGTATATACAGTACATGTGGTTTGGCAGGGGGTGGCAACTTCATAGTAATGCATGTTGATGGTTTCAGAGATATTTCGTTTCAGAAACAGGGGCCTCATTAACCGTAGTCTTCATCAGGCTAGCCAGCAGCGGGCACATTAGGGGTCCACAGGAAGTTAGAGTACAGCAGGAGAGTGCATTAGGGAGGCCTGGGGAGACACACTCCTTCTCTGTTCCTCAGTTCCACTTCCACCTCCAACGCTTTTCTATATCTTAATGTGCCTTTCAGAGGAATTCAGATAGAGGTCAATAATTATACTGTTTAAATTATTCAGTCGAGGTCCTCTGTAATTGTGCTTTTTAGAGCTCGGACATTGACAGCATAGTTTACTGCACCATGTTTGGGGCACGGCCTGACCGGATGAATCAGTATAGAGTGTGTGTGTGTGTGTGTTTCACTGCTCTCTTCACTAACTAATGTAGGAGTGATCTTCTATTCCGAAAATTCAATATGTGTCGACACCAGATGAACAAATTAACTCATTTGCTGAGTGAGTTTGTCAGCACACCAAGTTTGGATCTGTTTTAAACAACCGTCAGCACGGAGTTATCGTTGCTGTCAGAGACCGAGCAGACTACCAGCCACAGTGTGGGAATGTTTAGTTTGGGACACAACCATGTTTTTTTTGTTACATCGAAGAGAGGAAAGCACAAACTGCAAGGGTGGCAGAAAAAAAAATCACCAAACTTTCTCTACAAAGCCATCCCCTGCAACGTTTGACTGCACATGATAACATTGTCCGTCCACACAACAAGTCCTCTTTCAGCTACAGATTATTAACACATCGCTGAAAATGGCAGACAGCATTTCACTGTTGTCACTGGGTCTAATATTTATATTTATCTAGTTGGGAGAGGCATTGACAAACATGTCACACACCTGCAGTTTTGTAGTACGTGCTACTGCAGTTTGGTGTCAAAGAAAGAGCCTGTACAGTAGAGTTTTGTTGGGGCGAGAGGAAGACTGTAATTACTGTCTGGCGATTCATCTAGTCACTGCATAAAATAGTGTTTATCCAGTCGCCTGTGTTTCTGTCGTGGCTGAGGGAGGGGAGGGTCATGTTTTGCACAACTGAGACAGTTAGGTCAATCAGGAGAAGAATCGTGACTCCAAAACATTCAGCCTTTCTTTCTTTTCCCTTTCTTCCCCTCTTTGTCTCTATTTTCTCTCACTCTCTCTTTCTCTTGGGCTGAGAACTGTTGCCTGGTGAGAATGAGATCTCCCTTTCTCCCCCCTTCGACACACCCACACACAAATAAACATAAAAAGCTAATTTGTTAGCGCCCTCATTTCAGAGGCCTGTGCAGGAGAATATTGTTGGGGGGGAAAGTAATGCTTTGTCAAATGTTGACATGTGTTGCAAACATAGGGCCTTCAGCAGCAGCAATTCGTAGATCGGCTCAGGCACATTGTCGGCACATGAAGAGAGGACGCTTTGAAACAAGATTAGCCTCCAAATGGCCCTGTCTGCCCCCCTCATTCATACTCCTGTGCATAATGTGTGTGTGCGTGTGTCTGTGTGTGTGCGCGTGATGCTAAATGATCAGATCCACTGAAATATATGTGGGCCTGTTTTCTCACAGAATGACTCTGGGTGCCATGTGCTGTATATCATTGCACAGCTGAAGCTGTGCACATTTGTCCTGCTGCAAGGCCCCATTGTCTGGTGCATGGTTTAGTTTGGTTTTGTGGGCCAGAAGGCACACGTTCCTGTCACTGAGGCTACCTCCCCTTGGCTTTGGGTCAGGGTGACACTGGGCAGGGGGGAGAAAAAAATCCATCACCCCCACACTCTGCCCCCACTAAAATGGAGAAAAATTGGAGAACAACATGCAAGGTCCACCTAATACAGGAACACTTGCAATATGCTGATGTTTTATTTTGCACACTGTGTTTGCTAAATTGCCTTTGACTGCGTGCATCAGTAATGAAACTTTATGTCCTTGTGGAGAGGGCAGCAAGTCTGTTCCAGTTAGGACCGGGACGATCTCTCCTGTCTGGCTTTTGTAAGATTTTTTTTTTTCTAATACACGTCCTTATGAATAAATGAAGCCCATGAAGTCATTTTTTCCATATTTGTGTAAATTGCTTTAAAAGCATTTTATCATGTCATAAAAAAGCGCAATTGATCTGCTGGGCTTAGCCCATTGGACAGCTGTGTGTTTTGTTAATGGCCACTTTGCTCCAAGCAGCTTATTAAAAAATTTATATATAAATGCTAAAATTGCATACATTATTTAGATACAGTAAGCATTTTTTTTTTGTTTTGGTCAGGCAGGGAGGGGCTGTTATCAGTATGGAAATTTACCATAGTATATTATCTGCTGAAATATAGTAATATATCTGCCCAGACACATATGTGTCCTCCTCACTGCACCCCCACACATGCAGAGGCGCAGGAAAAAAAGTATATATTTTTTGATGACTTCGTTTCAGCAACCATGGAATGTCACCCATATCCTGGTTGATTGTACTTTCGAGTTTTATGATGTTTTTCCATTGATTTGTTTCCCCGGCGCAGCTGCCGACCTCTATTGAGGGACGAACGTAATCAGCGCTGACGCAAATTAGATGGTTATTCGTTTCGAAAATTGACAGAAAAACAATAAAAAAGATGAAATGCTCCCAAATCAATAGATATAATGAAATTCAAATAATCCGAGAGATGAGGTCTCCATGGCAACTGATAATGTGGAAAAGAAAACAATTTAATAAAGGACAGACACGCTTTGAAAACAGATTGGGGAGGGGGGTGGTTGTAAAGCGGGGAGAGGAGAGCAGAGGAGAGGAGAGGAGAGGGGAGGTGGGTAGATGCAGGGATAGAGAGAGGGAGTGAGGGTGGTGGAGGGGTGTTTGTGGCTGTAGTGGTTGCTCTATAGCTTGTTTCCCCCGGCGTGTGAAGGATCTGTGTCTGTCCCAAGGACACTGGAATAATTAGAAAAGCTTTCAGGCCAGAAAGTGCAGATTCAGGTTTTAATGCACAAAATTATTTCAGGGGCAGTGAATCGGAAAACCATTTGTTGGTGACCTTCCTGAGAGGCCTCCCCCTCCCCGGTACAGGGCAAGATGGAGGCTATGTGGCAGCACTGCCTGAGTTATGGCATATTTGTGTTTTTATAGAGGCAGGGGGAATGGAGTTGGGGAAGTTGGGAGGGGTATGTGGGGGTAAATGTGTGTGCATGGTTGTGTTTCAGGGTGTGTGTATGTGCGTGTGTATATGTGTGCATGAGTTTGTGTGTGTGTGTGTGGGGGGGGGGTCATAGAGAGACCTTCATGTTGTGTATGTGTGTCTGTCAGGAGTTTGGGCAAAGGGAGGGAGAGCAAAGACAAGAAGGGAGAAAGTGAGGCAGTGAGAGAAAGGGGGAAGTTGCAGATCCGACTGTATTTACAGATCAGTTGTCAAAAGGAGCCATTTAAGGGGAATGCGCCAGTTCCTGCACTATGACAGGCGAGGTGCCTGTTTAAAAAGCAAAAGACAACTATGAACCTGTGAGGGAGATAGTCAAACACAGACTTTTTCTGTTGAAGACAGACAGAGCAGGGGGTGGCGAGGGAAGCGTGTGGGTGTTAAGTGACTTCATTTGTAGTCTATTTAAGGTATGTTTTACTTGTCCTTGTGCTGCTCCGCCAACATCTAATACAGGGGCTGCGTTCTAGTTAGCACAGCAGGGGAATAATGATTGAGTGCATCGTTCTTATTTCCTGTAAATACAAATGACTTTCCTTCATCTGCCTAAAAACCTGTATTTAATTTCAGTCTTGCTGTCAAGGGAGATTTGCCACTGATGCAAACAGTGATAAGAGTGAACCAAAAGCACAGCTGAGTTTCCCTCATTAGCTTATCATGACTTTAAATATGTACACTTTCTGGTGGCTTTATTCAACATCCGTGTCCTGCTCTTTTAACATCCTATTTTCTTTATTACTCTTTGTCAACGTTTTAACACAGTCTGGTTGGGCGTTGGAGCCTTGTCTGTCAAGTAGTGACTACTATTTTTGTGTCATTAGAAAGTTTTGTTTGACTCAAATAAAGGTGATCCACCCTCTGTTCAAATGATACCGACAGCAGGTCCGGGATATCACGTTGTTAATGTAGATACCCTTATCCGGCCCCAGCCAGCAATAAATGGAAAAACAAGTCTTCACACAAAGCTTGACCTGATAATTACAGTTCTGATATTTTAATAGCAGGATCCCAATCGGGAGCAGAGCTTCTCCTGCAATATAAACTGTCATAAATGTTGAGCAATATTTGATAAAAATGTGGGATCAAATTCCATGAAGTGTTCATTCTCATGCCTACAATTAAAATGTACAAACTCTGTTTGCATGGAGTATACGTAATTTTCTCTTTACTTTTAAACAGTGGTTCACTATTTACAGCACTTTTACGCCTTTAATTCGCTTGTTAACATGATGTTGCACACAGAACATAATTACAGGTTTATTTAGACTCTGATAGTTAGATCTTCCCTTGTTTTACCCAGGGGAATCAGCCTTTATTCAAAGGCAAATGGAGATCTGACATTCTTCAGCAGGACAGCTAATATTCTCCAGTATTGATATTGCAATGTGAAAAGTGCCCCACAAGTAGTAGAGATACTAGAAATTCCCCACTGTACACTAGCTAAGAGCCTTCAAATCTAACATGCCAGTGTCAATGAAGACACTTTTCTTTTTTTAAATAAACAAAAACTTGGATAGAATGGAGACCTGAAATATGAGAGTCGATCGGCATCCGCTGTGTGTTTGTGTATGACCATGTGTGTTTGTGTGAGCATGCACATACACACTGACACACACAGACATAGGGCACAAAGCACATGTTATCACTGTCAACAGCAGCAGTAGCAAACAGCAGCAGTTGTTCTGTGTGGGTATCTGTGCTGTGTATTAGTGAAAGTGTGTGCTTGTGCATGCCCACAATCTCTCTCTGTCTCTCTGGCTGCTGGCTCTGAGGGACCCAGTGTAAGTCAATCTGAGTTTTCATATGGCGGTGAATGTGTGTTTGTGTGTGTGTGTGAGCCACTACTGTACTACACTTCCAGGGGCAAGGGAGCCAGGGCTGAGCCTAGCCGAACAGGGCTGTACAAGGCTGGAAAGGGCCTAGGGCCAGCTCCCTGTGCACACCACCCACTTCACACCTGTCTCTCTCCCTCTCACACACACAAACACATGCGCACAGCTCATACAGCCGTGCTGCTCGGCACAGGGCTCTCATTGTAGCAGTGACAGGAGGGCGCCGTTAAGTGGCTCTCTCTTCCTGTGTGTGTGTGCGTGTGTGTGTTTTGTTCCCCCATGTGGCTGTGGGGTGAAGAAGGGCGATGAAGGACCCCTACTGGTAAAGTGGGTAAACTCACACAGCCTCGACATCTGCGCTCAGAGAGAGAGGGAGGGGGGAGGGAATGGAGGGAGAAGGAGAGAGGGGGAGGGCAAGGAGGGAGGAGAGATAGACAGCGAGGGAGGAGGACAGAGTGGGAAAGAGGAGAGGAGTGAGAAGGAGAGAGGGAGGGAGAGAGACAGAGGGAGAAGAGGAGAGAGAGAGAGAGAGCAGAGCCTTGGCAGAGAGCAGTTGAGGGGAAAATGCCTTGCTTTGTGGAGAGAATTCTTCCAGGGCAGGAGGGAGAGGTGAGACAGAGCGCAGAGGGCGGTCTGCTGCCAGGTAAGACTCACACACACCTCCCCCCACCTTGCGCACACACACAGACGAGTTGAGTGCTACCTCGAGGTGAACAGGTCGGCTACTAGTTGCAGTTGGCATGACTCAGGCACGCATGTGTAGTGATGTGGTGGGTGGTGTCAAAGTGTGTGTGAGAGTGAGGAAACAGAGCAGGTGTAATGTTGTTTTTAGGAAAAATTTTGTAGCGTGCACGTTTGCACCTATAGTGCGCTGGATGCTTGGGATGTGTTTCATTATTTTTGATGGTGCGTTGCTTCCTCAAAAGTTGTTGTTGACTTTTTGTAAATTGCATTATAACACTTCATAGTTCCACTTTTTATATTTTGCAGTTACATTTATGACTGTCAGTGGTGGAAAGTACATTTATTCAAACACAGAAGTGTACATTTTGAGGTACTTTTACTTTACATTTTAAACTTTTACTCAACTACATTCAAGAGAGAAATATTGTAGTTTTACTCCATATTTAGTAACTTGTTACTTTACAGATAAAATAAATGATCAGGTTGTAAATTACAAGTAATTGTTTTAAATATATATTGTAGATTTAAAGTAGTTTCAAATTTCCCATGTTCTTTATCTTCCTTGACCAGTGTAAATACTGACATGACACAAAATGTACTTTCACTTTTGTAACTTCAAGAAGTTTGTATTTTACTACACATTTTTAAAACAAATTGTGAATGCGGGACTTTTACTTGTTATTGAGTATTTTTATATTGTGGTGTTCCTATTTTTACATTAATTAAGGATTTTATTATTTTATCCACCGCTAATTACACACTAGTTTACTTTATAGAAGAAACATTTTCAGATTGTTACTATTATTAAAGATTTCTTGAATACAGTTTATTTGACTTTGATAGGAAATAATGACCTAAATGCACCATTCTGCAGGATAAAAATAGAAATTATTAAAAAGCACCTAAAATCCCTACACTTTAATGTCAAGTGCAAACGCTTTCGGATCTGCCATGAGGTAGTTTGCGGTATTGGTTGAGATTGATTTGGTTGTTTAGTTACATGTAATGTGATGGAGAGGTTTGTCATCTGAGGGATTTTCCACTCTGGTGATGTAAACATTGTCTGTTGTAGAAAGGCTAAAGGCTTTGTGGAGACATGGTCTGAGAGGAATAATCCTCCTCATGTACAATTAGATTTTCTCCTTTTGGTTAAATAAATACTGTGTCTGTGAACATAAACACAGATTTACACGCGGCCCTGTGGGTGTCTGCTGCATCCTGGGCCTGATTTTTTTTGTGAGGCCCACAGAAAAGAAAGAGAAAGGCACAGCAAGACAAAGCTGAAGTTGGTCGGCTCTAACTTCACGCTTGCTGTTTATTTGTTGGTTGTTTTTTTTTAAACAAATGAAACCAGCTTCCTGACTGAAAGGTGAAGTCAGAATTGAATTTGGCTTGTGTTACCGTGGCGATCTGGCAACTGCTCTCGTTTCCCATAGGACTGCTCTGGTTGCTGCATGCCGGGCGTGTGTGTAACTCGTGTGTGTGTGTGTTCGCTACTGTGCTACGTACATATTGTTTGTGCGTGTGCGTGTGCGTGTGTGTGTGTGTGTGAGTGAGTAGTGGGTGGTGGTAGCAGCATTCACAGGAGAGACATTTTACTAAACAGACATTTCCCCCTCTGTTTTCACTCTGACCTGGTAGGAGATTGATAACTGAATTGTGAAGTACATGTTAACAGTAACTGGTGATTTATGAAGATACTTAGGGTAAGTGAGGCCGCACAGGCTGGAGGGGAAGAAAAAGATATAGCCTTTTAAGTTAATGCAAAAATATAGCCTTTTTAAGTAATAATTGTTATTACTACTGCAGGGGTTTGGAGAGAGTTCTGAGTTAGATGTGCACAAAGTGCAATGTGAAGCTTTTTCTTTTCCGTTGGCCATGTGTCTTCCTTTGTTGTTTCTAGCTTTTTAACTTTGACTCCATTCAATGTTGCAAAGTTTTTGTGAGGAGAATAATTTAACAAAAAATTTGTTCTTTTAGGTTTACAGATAAAATAATAGACATAGCTAAATTTAAATATTTGAATAATAAACTCCTTTTTCCTGGGTAAACCACAGTGGAAAAGTTTTCTTGGATGAACCCTTGCACTGCAACAAGTGCACTATGTGTTTTGGCAGCCCCCCTTAGCCAAAGATCCCTCAGAAAATCCACATGCAATTTTAGAAGAATCAGATTCTTTCCCTTTCCTTGGCTTGTGGACTCCCTTGATATTATGCACATGGAGATTCTTCTTCACTAGTCAAATATGAGATTCAATCCACTTGGATGTGATCTATAGCATTTTTAAGGAATAAAGCAATTTTAGGGAATACAGAATAGTACTTCCCCTAGAAGAGGGATGACTTTCAATTTTTTTCAAGGCACCTCTTAGACTGAGTGAAATGTTTCCCCTGTTCGCTCAGGGACGACTTTATTTCTTACCAGGGATTTAACACTCACTCAGTCCCCTCATAAATACAGCGTCCCTCAGCCCTTCGCTAGCCATAACTCATGCACTAACTCTGTATCTAACTAAACTCATATAGCAGAGCCAACACTTGTTTGTCTTTTACCTCAGCCTTTCTCTCTCACTCTTCCTCTCTGTCTCCTTTCCTCCTCTCAGCTGATTTATACATGACAGAATCTTCTCTGACTACCATCTCACCATGCTCCTGCGCTGATCTCCTTGGCCCACTCATACTGGGTTTTAGAAGAAATGTGCATTTGAATATGAGCCAGCCTAATCTCCTTGAAGCTATTTAGAGTGAGCCTAATGCTCCAAGAATGAGCGAGAACAACACTGGAAGAAAAGCGGACGTCCCTCTCGGCGTGTCACAACACAGCTCAGGTCTTGAAGAACGAAGCAAGTCTTTGATTTGCTGATGAAGATCTCTCTGTAAAGGACATAAAAACTTACTAAAACTTACTACTTTCAAGGTACCTGTTGAAGCCCATAGTCTCCTTAGAAAAGTCTCTATGTGGTTTGTTCTTGACTTTCTGCCTTTGTGGCACCAACCTGTGAATTTTTTGCTCTTTAATATATTATTCCCATTGTACAACAACTAGTAGACACAGCACAGCTGATAAACTCTCAAGCCATTTCACTTTCAGTGGATTAAAGTGTTCAGGTGGTATATTACAGTATGGTGGATGCCTTTACTGATCTGTTGCCGATTGGCATTTTGGGAGGAGACGCTCTTTCTGGCGTTGTTCCCATATTGGTTGTTAACAGCCTGCAGGTACCTTCTGTTCTCTCTGTTCATTCCCCCTGGCCCGACACTGACAACTCCTCAAGCATCTGAAGACCCTCTGAAGTCAAAATCGCCCATTTTGATGTCTCATGGCAGCACCCGGTGTTTTGTTGTATTTGCGTCTGAAAACATAGGCCCTGCTTGGAGGAATTACCCTCAGAACTTGTTGGTGTCAAATGGGGGAGGAGGGTATCATTCCTCTTTTTCCCCCCATCTCAGTGCTTATCTTACTGTCCTTCCTTTCGTTTGATCTCACCATCAAATCTTCCCCGGTTTTTATGAGTGACATTTACCCGAGAGCAGCTTGGGAAATGGCTGGCTGAAAAAGACGTTTGAGAAAATGTGCCTGAGCAAGCTATCACCTTTGATAAAACCATGGTTCCAATAAGAGAGGAAGAAGAAAGCCAAAGAGTAAGAGCATTGTTGGTAATGAAAAATGCCATGCAAGAGGGAGCATCTTTCTGATCCCAGTCTGTTAGACCAACAATGTATAGTACAAGAGAAACTGCGGTGATACATCAAGCATTTCTCTGTTGTTGTACCACAATGAGTGTTTGACCCAGGGGACTGACTGTGGTACTGGGGTACCACACTGTACCTTAATTATATCCTGTATACATAATACAGCACTCACACATACACAGTGAGTCACTCAGGGCCTGCCATGAACATTGGCATACTTTCAGCAGTGTCACCATTTGACAAAAGACACTTGAACACAATAAAAGAGAAAGAAATAATGGGGAAGTAGAGGGTAGTTGGAGGCACAGAGAGCAAGAAATGTTAGCTTTAGTAATTACTACCTATATAGAGAAGCAGCGGAGAGGACAGTGAGGCAAGCAAGCGCACGAAGGAGGCCCCGTGTGCACATAATGAAGGGGTATCATTGTAGCTCTGACAGCGTTAATCTTAGAGTGCTCTACAGTGTATGTGTGTGTGTGTGTGTATCTCTATCCAGTTGTGTGTGTGCTCTGTGCAGCATATGTATTTACTGCTGGGGTGTATGGAGGTCATGGTACAGTGCCACAGTGATTCTCACCCTGCCAGTGAGACCACCTGACAGTACAGTTTATCCAACCATGTTGACAGTTGCCGCCTCTCACAGCTTTTTAAGGACAGTCCTGAAACTCCACAGCCTCTCGCTCATCCTTACAAAACCGCTGGGATCATCTATCAGTATCAGTGCACAAGAGAGAGGAAGAAAAGAGGAAAGCGAAAAAAGGGGAAGCAGTCCAACTTTCTTTGTGCCTGGCTTTTTCTTTTCTTTTTTCCTCTTCCCATTTGAAGTTGTGAGACACTCATTTAAGCCTCATTGCACACCGACACTCAACACGCAAGAAAGTGTTATGAATATGTATCAACACAGCATATGGCAGCAGTAGCGCTGGGACTAGGTGTGTCCAGAAGGTAGAGTGCTGCCGATGCATTATTCTCCATTCAAATTACCACAGTAAGAATGCAGCGTGGAGCTGAGAGGTGTTCACCACCTCTTTAGACGGGGCAGGAGAAGAACCTGGATCAGGCAAAACAGCAGGAGCAGAAGAGCTGTGATGAGCACAGTAGTAAGCCAGCTGAGTTTCCTTGATTTGGTAGATTTTTTTGTCAGGTTGAAACCCAGCACTCACTGACACGAGCGTGATTAAAAGTGATATTTCTGACACATTAGGATGCGCACGGGAAGTAACCTCCTCTAAAGCGTTCATTATTAGATGCATGACAGACCTGAATATTTATAAAATAGGTTTTAATTATTAATAGCAGCAATCTGCTCCCGTAATTCATCAGATTTGCACTTCAACAGAGTATCCGTTTTCACTTTAAAATAATAATAAGAGGAATATTAATGTTGCAGAAATGTAAAACGGGCAGCTGGATATAGCACAAACAGGCAAGCGCACCATGCTCACTTCTGAGGTTTTCCCTTAACCTGTCATTTTTTAAATTAAATTAAATTTTAAACATCAGCACTGCACCTCTTGAAAACCTTCAGATGTTTGTGCTTGACAATTTAGTGAGGGACTTCTCACAAATGTGGCAAGTCATGAAGATAAAGATGCAGGAAACAAAGTGGGTTTGGTGTAGAATGCAAAAGTAGTTGCTGTGGTTTTATCAAAAGCAAATTTATTTGTTTGAGTCAACTTAGCAGCACTTCCTTTTGTATACTGAGACCCAAAATAGACAGCATTCTTTTTTCCTGTAAAGCAGTTTTGCTTGTTTCATCGTTTCACAGTCATTTTTATTTTTTTCCCTCCCTTAATGTGAGTGTTGTTTTATCACACCTTCAAATTCAGTCACGGCACATTCCTCCCTCTACTGAACTCCCAGAAACAAGAATGTTCCTGTTTTAGGTGAAAACTGCCACATTTAGTTCCGCCTCCAGTTGACATTGAACTTTTTGGTAAAGCACACTTTTTTAGTGCTGTCACTCATGCAGTGGCATGTTTATCCTCAGTGTGGATCAGTTTTTCCGGAGTGTGTAGAAATGTTAGTGTGTGTATTTGACAGCGTGTTTCTCAGAGCAAATGACGTGACCTGCAGACACTAGACAGAGTGGAGCAGAAGGAGAGCGCAGAGCACAATGCCCTGTTGTCTACAACCAGGTGTGCAACACACAAGTGCACCAGCACATGCACTTGGTTATAAACACTTAATATATGTGTTTACAGTGGACTGTGCACATGCACAACAACACAGACATATGTACTTAAAATGCTGTCACTTCCATCCTGTTAATCAGTGAAGTAAAATATAACAAACTAAAGTTCTGACAGTAGAGTCATAGCTACAGGGTCTAAAAATGCAAATCCCATAAGCAGGAACACTCATTCTCATCACTTCCTCTCTTGGCCCTACAGAGAGTGTATTTTGATCAAAATTTAATTGTGCTTCATAAGAGGAATACATTGAACAGTGAAAGTGTAGAATGTGATAAAAGGTGCATGAAAAGTCTCAGATTGTTTGCAAGATGTGTCACATTTGGACAGGTAGACAACATGCCTCGGGTGACATTTTAACAGGCACCTGTGACTTATTCTACCGCATATAAAGTCCAAAAGAGGAAAAGTCTGTCAGGCGGAGCAAATGTTTTAATGGTAGCCAGGGATCGATGTTGTCAGCACAGGCATCCTGTCTGGAAATACATGCTTTTCTGGGTTAATGTCACCTCCTCATTTCTTTTCAAGGAGAGAGAGAGGAGAAAAAGAGCAAAGGCAGGAGAGGGAGAAGGTGGGAGGGGGAAGGAGGTCAACCCAATCTGATGCACACATTCCAAACTGGGCTGAATTTAGGAAAATTGCTTAAAAAACATTGACTTGCACTCTCATTCACAAGGCCCCCGTATCTGAAAAACAAATTTGAAACATAACCTTGGAAATCAATTAGTTAGTCCCTGGGAGGTTGAGAAAAAAGATCGGAAAGGTCCACTCTTCTTTTTCCTTTTTCCCCCTCTCTACAGGTCTTTTCCTCTCATCTACCTAACAGGGACGTGGATCTGTCCATCAGAACACCGCCTTGTGTGAGGAGGCTTTGTCAGCAGGGGCTTTATTTAATTTTTTTTAACGGCAGAGTGCCTTATATGCTGTCAAAATGTCTTAAGAGTCTTATTAAAGAAATGCCACAGCTCATTTCCTTGTAAAGCAATTCATATGCTGGTGAAAGGGGGCATGTCTAAAGATCTAAACGGCTTTGCTTTTTAGGCTTCACATTAGAGGTTATCTGTGAGGGCTTGTCATTGATTGACATTATCTGGCCTGACAGGGCCTCATATCAAGGTTAACCTCATGGACAAAAGTGCCACCCGCACGGACGCAAAAACACACTCTGTCATCCACACTCGTAGTCAAATAAGACACGCTCTCCTCAACTTCCTCTTGAGAGGGGTGCTACGTATGTGTGCCAGCTACATCTTTGTGTGTAAGCCAGGTGGAGATTTCCAGACTTAATTGATAACTAATGGAGCGGCATGTGCTGAGTTTACCCTGGAGGATTGACACTGTGTGTGTGTGTGTTTGTGTGCTTGTCCTGTAGAGAGATAGAGGGGGTAGGTGATGGTTAAAAGATGGGGATGACTTACTCAGCAGTCTAGCTCCAGATTCTGGTAAATTAAGTATGGCCCCAAAGATAATGACATGGAGTGACACAAACCAGTCTGGGGGCTCCTGACCTCTTAGGCAAGCAGGCCGCTCACTTTGCTTTTCATCACTCGAGCACATTCACATACACCTCCCTTTCTCCCTCCCAACAAGTCACAAAGGCGAAGAGAGATCCCCGTGACCAAAATACAACTGAAGCAGTTAATCTGTACAGATATTAGCTCAAGGGCCCTTGAGAGGTGCACCGCTGAGCCCCTTCTCCGCTGTACTACCCACACTGCCTTGCTGCTGCTCCGAGCACAGCAACCGTGAGGGAGGGACACAGGGGTCGTTGGCTCATTTACCATGGTGGTTGGCTTATCAAATTGCACTCCTGGTGTCTTAAAACTGAACATGGAAGCTGAGCTTCACAACAAAGCTGCAGGAATGAAGTTCCCTTTTTTCTGTGTGTGGAAGGATGGCGTCGTGAGTGATTATGTATTTTTTCTAAAGCAAAGTTTTTGCCCCCTGCAATGCAAACACTTACAAATTAAGTCTTCATGTGGTGCCAGCTGTGAGTCCAGATTTGATCTACAATTTTAACAAGTAAGCCGTGTGTCCCATGAATTACCCTAAGCAGCAAACTGAATAAAAGTGGGCTGTTTTGGTACGTGGCTGTCAGAATGGTTTTTGTCACTCAAGTCAGATAGTTTTTTTTCTCCCTTAGACCATTTTAGGCTGCTTGTCCTCTGTTCTGGAAAATACCATAATTACCCTGTTTGTGATGAAGCTTGAGGGCGTATTTGTCCTTAGATTTCAACTTTCCTGCCTGATTGCCCTCAAAGTTCAACGTCTTTCCCCTTCCGCCTGCACTTGAAATATACATTGTTTTCTTCAGCCATTGTCTTATGTAGTCAGTGTGTGTTTCTGGGGCCGTTTGTGTCTGCCTTTGTCCTGCAGCATCTTGTTTGTGTTTTGCGGCGGTGTGACGGGAGCGTGGCACTTGGCTGAGGGCTTGTGTTTGATAACAGCCTGCGGACGGAGCTGAAGTGAAATAGTCCAAACGGGTCCTTCAAGGTCGGCACCCCCAGAAAGACAGCACACAATGTGCAAGGTCACATTCTAGACTAAAAGCAATAAGTGCTTTATTGATAGAAAAAAAAGACAACAAGCAAGCAGATGTGCAACCAACTGATTAATAATAAAATAGATTTGTGAGAGAGAGGGACAAGCGGAGGGTAGGAGGCAGGGGAGAGAAGACTGCTACCACAGCTAGACTGTACAGTATGTTCATGTGTCTGTGTGCTGTATGTGTGTGCCTGCATCAATACATGTACAGTATGCTTCACAGCAAAACATTGATCCTGTAGTGGAACCTAAAAAATCCATAGAAATCCAGTGGTTAAAAAAGAACAAAATGTGACAGATTGGTGCTGGTGGCAGTTTCCCGGGTGCCTGAATAATTTCCTATCATCACAGTACTGTAAAGTACAGTGTGAAAGTACTGTTTTAAAGAAGATCACAAGAAACTCACTTCTCCTGTTTTGACAGTAATCTGTGTATTACATATATCTCATCAGTATCATGTTTAATGACAGACGCACCAGTCACTGTAGGTTTTTTCCATTCAGTCAGATTGTGAACAATGTGTCTTTTGTACTGCACCTACTGTGCTATTATCTTTTTATGAAAATAAGCAGAGGCTATTGGACTGTTGTCATCTTTTATGTGCCTTTATTGTTCTTTCTCTCATGCACTCTCTCTCTCTCTTCTCCACCCTGGCAAACCTGCCAAGTGAGTAGAGCTGTGGATCAGTCAGTGGCAGATTTAGATTTGAGGTGGGGAAAGCCAAGTCCCAGTCCCAGCTAAACCTGTTTCTTCCGTAACACTCTGAGGGACGTGAGGACTGGCAGATTTCCATATGTTCTGCCACCCCCTTGCTCTAAGTGATCACCTACAGTAGTCTCCCCCCCGACCCTTCTAGCTCCTTGTTAGTGTATACCCGCCTTTACAGTCCCTTTTCTAAATCCCTTCTCTACATAAATTTCTCCTCAGTTGTGCCACCCCAAACCCCCATCTATCAACTAGTTGGCAATGGCATTGTTTTTAATCATCAGAACCTCAAAATTATTATTATCGCTTCTGATGCGGCAATTAAAACTTCAGGTCAGAGGCACAACGAGCGGTGATCAGCAGCCGAGCTGAGAAGTTTTAATTAGACGATCAGAACCATTAATGCACAAAAAAAAGGTGTGCGCTGGGAAATTAACGGGAACGTCTTAATCAGGGTTAGCGACTCCGAAGAGGAGTCAAGTGAACAGAGAGCAAAAAACAAATCATTTCCGCACCACTGGGACAAAACTCAATTAAATATGCATGCGGAAAAATGGAAATTTCTCAGCATCGGCTGCACCGACTGTTGGAAAACTGTGGCAAAATCTCACAGCGGGGTCGGCGACCTGCTTATTGTTATTCTTGTGTAATAAAAGTGAGAGAGGGGCCAGATGCTGGGGTCCGGGTGTCATGGCGTAGTTGTCCATCAGTGGCTTTCCTCTTGACTTCCCTGCGGCTGCTGCAACCTCTCTACCATGCAGGGGAGACAGAGAAAGAGAGAGAAGAGGAAAACATTCTCTTCCTGCAAGCCGTAAATTTACAATAATAAAAACATGGTGATTTTTAAGTGTGTCTGTGTATGTTTGCCTGTGTGGCTCAGTGATTTCCCTGAAACACACATGCACACATACATCTCCCTTGAGAGACAGAGACACAAAAGGTTCACTGATCTACACACAGGGAGCTGCAACCTTGTCGATTAATCTGCCAAATCTGTTCATAAAGTTATTACTATGATTTTTTTAAAGAGCTAGAGCAACTCTCAGTTACATATTGTAAAATAATCCTGAGATGAACAGCCATCTCCCAGACCCTGTTTGTATTAATTAACTCCTGATATTGCAGGGGGTTTGTCCCTGTGTCAGTCATGTTGGAGCTCAGCAGGAATCTACAACAAGCCTCGTACCTGTGTTTGATTAGGTGAAGAGATAAGCTTCAGTCTGAACAAGTAATATCTACCTCTCTTATATACAGACCCTCCTGTGCACTCACTTCATACAGACTGACAGCACTGCAGGGAGTCACTGTTTTTATGGTGCAGCACTACACTTTGAATGAACAATAAAGTGGAGTTATTCAGTTTTCGATATGTTGTGTATGTGACTCTTCATCTTCTATAAGATGATTTTGGACATTAGATGCCTCATCTTGTATGTTAGAAAGAGGTCAAGTCATGACCCTAACAGTCACAGCCATTGTTAACTCCCAGATCCTTTACCCATAGCTGCCTTGATTACAGTCTGTGCACGTTCACACAAATAATGCACTTCCAACTGCGTTATTAGGATTTGAAACACCACTTGATTGGGCATGATATCATTCTGGCACACAAACAGAGAATCTGCATCAAAAACCAACAAGACCTGTGGGGCTTAGAGCTGTGGAAGAGTAAGTTTGTCAGTGCAGAGAGCTAGAACGCAAGCTGCGTCATACAGCGCTGACAAGAAACAGGACCTAAAAGAACTTTGATGCACTTATTTTTGACTGAAGATGAAAAAGAACCTGACCTAATCCAAATGTATTCAAAATAGCTTCTTGACTTTTTCTTCTGGTTTTTGCCTTATACAGACAGTATATGGCGCTCCTTTGTGGCCCTGCACTGTTTCCAGTAAAAATAGTGTCACGCTTAACATAAGCAGTTGGAAAAATTAGTTTCAGCTGTTGTGTTCAAATTCAAACCTGCCTATTTTTTCACATTCCCAGTGCTTACCGAGGTGTCTCCTCCTTGACAATTAGCACACCAGACTACAACAGACTGTAAATAATGTCCAATGCATGTGACAGTGTTGTTTTTCTTTCTGATATTCATTAATAAGGCAGAGTGCTTACTGGACTCTTAGCGAGGTGGGGGAGTTGGTCCCACAGGGAAAAGTTGTTCTTTCATGTAGGTCCCTACAGATTTTATCTCGTTGTATGCTATCATGCACACAAACGACTTGAGGTAAACAGCTTAGTGTTACCATAGCAATCGCTTTTGTAAGCAGTGGCAAAAAGCTGCTGTGGACAGAAACCCTCAGCATAAATAATAGTTTAGACAGCTTCCATAAACCATTGAACCATAGCATGTTCCTCCTCAAGGGAAGCTCACAATATTACATTTGTTTTAAAGCACACACCCTACCTTGAAAAGGAAAACATTGAATATGTGCTTAAGATGTCCGATAATTCAGTTACAGGCCCGCTTATATACTCAATCAGTAGCACTTGGTCCTCTACTCACAGTCATTGTTAACAGAAAATCATACATAAAGAGGCACTAATGGAAAGAAACAACTGTGTAGGGGTCACTTCCTACAAAGAGCTTGAGATTGCAATGCAAAGGAAATCGGTAGTTAAAGCATGAAATACTGAACACAGTAAACAGAAAAAATGACCTCCACTGCAACACCCAAATGACCTCAATCTTCCTTTGGAGAGTATTTATGAAAAAAAAAGAGTTGAAAATTTATGTCTTCCACTTCCTAATAGTTTTTCCAGCTTATTTTTTTTTTTAAATTGCTGTCTTCTAAAAGGCGACCCTTTCACCCCCGCCTGCAATTGTCTAACACTAAATTGTGCAGTAATGTGCCGCTGATATACGGCCTCTTTAAAACTACATAATTCCTGAAGTCATTGTTTCAGAGAGGAAACCCGCAATGTAAATACAGTAACTGAGAAAGCATGTGTGGAGAGAAGGGGTTGCATTGTCTGGCATCGGGATGATCTGTAAACTCCTTCAAATTGTATATCCTCTAATGATTCCACAGCTTTGCAAAAGAAAATGAAAACAGGATTTTATGTTGCACCGATGTGATTTACATAATGCTGGCAATGGCTCACACATGATTGTGCTTGGCTTTATGGGTGAGGGAAAATGAAGAGGCTCCTACTCATTGTTATAGAAAGTGAATTGAGTCTTTAAGACAGAACTTTGTTACCTCTGATATCACATATTTTTCTCAGCTGATGATGTGTGTCCGTAGCTCACTAGTGTATTATTTTAACCACAGTGCAGCTACAATACAATAAAATACAATACAATACAATACAACTTCAAACATGAAGAAATATCTCTGCTGTGGCATTGTGTTTCAACTTCACAGTGTCTCAACACAGCTTTACATACTACTGAATAAAAAACAGAATACAAATTAATGTGTTTGTCTGAACCCTACTCTACTTTTTTTATACCATAAATACAGTGTTATTCATGGTCACCTCCTTCTTTGATTTTAATAGTTATTTACAACTTCATAAAGATCTGGTCTTGATTTTGAGTCCTGAAAACATTGTTGTAAGGTGAACTTTGGTGGCTCTGGAAATAAAGTGAAAGGTAACAGAGTGCAGTTTCTGCCCTAAAAAGGCAGCTCTGGATATGGAATGCCACAGGCAGCTGTTCCTGCCTCATCAGAGGACATGTTATAAAGATAGCCCCACTTGGGTTGAAATAATGCCACCCATTCCTGCCCCAAAGCACACTCTATCATGCTCTATTGTTCAGAGAGGCCGCATTGGGAAAAATGTTGAGACTGTGCAGTGTGTCTTGTTAAGTAAAGGTATGCAAAACACAGGAACTGCAACTTTTTTTGCATGATGTACTTGTGTACTTGTGTTGCTTTCTTGTCTAGATAAACAGTAAAACACAGGAGGGTGTAGAAAGAGCTTATATGCATTGCTCTTACATACATTTCCTTTTAGTGAATTGATACCAGTAGCCTCTAGACAAACAGTTACTGAGTCAGAGTAGCTGATTTAAAAACACGGCTCCAAAAAGGCCAAAAGTGCTCAGCATTTTCCCTCCACATCCTGACAGCTTTAATGCTATGCAGCCCCCCACTCAGTGGCAGGACCACAGCCTCTTGAGGTGAGAGTGAAGATAACATTTCACAGTGTCTCTATAGCGCTGTCATGTGAAGGATTATGTAGCCGTGTATTTGCTGCTTGTAGTACCGTAGGGGGTCTGATACCTATCTGCCTGTGGTTTTAGCTGCCTGTGCTTTTTTTCTCCCTTTTTTCTACTACTGTGTTAAACTTTGAGCTGTGTGAAGAGGTGTGACTTAGAAAGATATGTACAGTATCTCTGTGTCCTTCTAGCTTTGTGCTGTTATTGTTAAGTGCTTTTGGATGTTATTAATAGCAGCAGTCACTGTTGTTTTTCCAAAGCCATGTATGAAATCAGTACAAGTTACGGACATGGAAAAGCTAGTAGATGGTGAAACTCAGAACGAGCAAATAGCCCAATTGGAAGGGAGTTTCTTAAACTGTTTCAGTGGTACTCAACAACTTTAACTCACCTTTTTCTTTCTGTTCTTGTTTCCTCCAGCTGAAAGGAGTTTATGCACTGAAACGACCTCAGGAAAATCCAAGATGGCCGCCAAAAGAAAAGGTGGCCTAAAACTCAATGCTATCTGTGCCAAGCTGAGCCGCCAGGTGGTGTTTGACAGCAGCTCCCAGAATGCAGAGGGAGACCAGAGTGTAGCAGAAAATAGTGAGCGTGGCAGTTCCCACTATGATGACAGTGAGACCAACTTCCCTGAGAGCCTGAACCTAAATCAGAGCCTAGAGGAGGACCAGAGGAGACGCGAGGCCATCGAGAAATGGGTCAACGGCGAGTATGGCGATGAGCCACTAGCTCCTGAGGATGAGGAAGAGCATGAACTCAAAGTCAGCAATGACGAAGATGCCCCCCCTGAGGGTGTGTACATGGTACAGCCCAAAGGCTGCAGCGATGAGGAAGACAATGCAGATGAAGCTGAGCCCGTGACTGGGTCTCAGGATGGCAGTTACCATGACGACAAAGAAGCTGAAGATAGGCCCTCAAAAGATGAGACCTATGTGCCGCCAAGTGATGCCCAAAGTCACCCAGCACCTTTCTCCTCTCCAGGTACATTTTGACTCTTTGTCCCTGCCGCCATACTATGATTTGTAATTGACCCCTTTTATACATCTTAAACCAACATGACCTTTGCCCTTCTAAACATGCCACTCCATAGTATTAGGGGGCAAAGGCTTAGATAAAGTGCAGGTGACATTGCCACATCCACATAAGATTAAGTGTGCCCATTACTGGAAAAAGATGCTCTAGAGTTGCATTATGAATAGCCAGTGACATTATTACCCTAAAGACTGATTCAACTAGCAGGCCGGGAGGGGAGGGGAATCAGGAACTTGTCAGTATGTGGTTAATCCTATGAAGAAATTCATAAATGGAGTAGGCTGGAGTTGGCCATTTATGTGCTCTCTCAACAGCTGTGGGTCAAGAGCACATGGCAGGGCCAGGATAAGCTTCATATTACACCCAGGATTACATATTGAGTCTTTGATTTTTCCCTAAGCTCACTAAACTTAGCCACTGCTTCAAGCTCCACTTTTACATGGAGTTGTAGTCTGCCGTACAGTTGCCAAAGCCAAGAGATAAACTGTCAAATAAATTCAGAAATAGGAAAGTTATATTTCAGTTCTATTACACTCGTACCTTCCCGTAAACACCTGTGATTCTTTAGATTTATTGTTAGAAGACAATTAATACTTGTAAATGACTCATAATAACCCCAGTTTAATTGTGACATGATGTTTCCTCAGTATAATTCACTGATTATCAAATAGATAAAGCTGGTAGAGACTTCCAACAGTCATTCTGAAGTAGCAAGAGTACATGTTAACAGCACAAACAATCTTTTAAGAAAGTACCGTTTAGTGTTGCACACTTTGTGACCCTTGTAACGACACATACTGACTATAGGTGAGATTGGCCTTTGTATAGCAGAAGTTAAAACACAGAGCTGTAAAAAGAAGAAAAAAACATGCTCTGTTATATGAATAGATAACGCCTGTTTCACAGACACCCAGAGAAAAAAAAAAACAGCAATTTGCACGTGAGACCGGTTGTTGCGGTACAAAAACAAGTTTTGTTTTGTGCTTGCTCACCTCAGTTTAACAGTTTTTTGGTCTTTCATCTAGGTTTAGGTATCTGCCTCAGAGCCATGTACGCATGCTCTTTTTCTGTCTTTTTGTTTTCACTAACTGTACAGCAGTGGCTCTGGCCACACGGTACTTGGGGCAGGTGCTTTTCAGAAAATGAAGCAGGTTTCATTTCAGAGGCAAATGAAAAAGGTTTTGTGGTTTTAATTAGTCATTTTGTGTGTTTTTCATGGCCATAAATGCCTGTCTGTAAATATGTATTACTGTTGTGTAGCAGGCCTACACCTTTTCTTCCACTCGCTCCCTTACTACTTCACATCTCACAACAAAGCCGGAATGTTTGAAGACTGTGGGGAGAGCATACTGCATCGGTTGCAAATCTTGTCTTTAGAGTGTTTTTTTTTTACAGAGTTGCTCTTTGTTGATTGTAACTAGGGCATCTATATTGCCATGTTTCTGCTCAGCTCACAATTAAAACATTTTTTTCCCCCTCTCTCTCTCGCCGCTGTCTTTCAAAGGCTGATGCGGAGTGCACATAATTATGCATATAAACATAGTGGCTTAATTATCTCTCACAACATCAGTGACAATGTAATTAACAAACATTGCAAGATCAATGAGAGAAACTGCGACCTTCAAAACATTTAACTCCTCACATTGAGGCATCGTGCGGATTTCCTATCAGTGCAAAACCCCAGAATACTTTTCCTAGATAATTTAGATGTCGCATTAGAGCCCTCAAAAGCCAGTCAATGGAAAAAACCAATGAATAAAAACTATGAAAGCAATGACAGAGATGCTCATAGCGATGGATCAAACAGGCTTGACCATGACTTCCATTTGCAATTCTGGTTCACTCTAAAAGGTTGTTGTTCATTTCAAGCTATTTCAAAGCCTCTCGATTTACTGCCTGTTAATTAACTAACCAGACAGTGAGGAAGTTTGAAGCTTCGTACAGTTTTGTCAAATTAGTTCAAACAAATTCATATATTGTCATTTATTCATACTAAGTCTTTATTAGGATAGCACTATCCATTTAAACAAAACACTCTTAAACTAATTCACTAACATGAACACAAATTATTTTTTAAAACTCTATTTAAATTATTGTACCATATAAAAGAATCTCACCACTCAAAGGCTTCTCTGAATGAATTCCACTGCATGTTATTAAAATATTTTTTAACCAAATGGTTTACATTGTGCATGTGTGGTTTAAAACTGACACCATTTAGAGGGAATTCAAACTCTAGATTAGTCCATATATAGCTACTAGCATGCACCTTTATCATCAGCAACACCTCTGCCTCTCTGTCCTGTGAGGAGAGAAGCTATGCCACACTGATGGCCATGTTTGGTCAGCCAAACGGAGATATAATGTCCATCTGTTATCATATCTGGGAGGGAAAATGTGGCCTAATTGCCTAAAATATAGACAAGGAGGGTCTTTGTTGTGTGTTGGATTTTACTTGCCAGAAGTGTCAAAATTAGAAACTACATCTTTGTTGATTTTCCAATGTAAAAAACACAGTAATAAAATAGTTTTTTTAATGTACATATTTAATTATTTTTTAATATAGGAGAGTGGCATCATAGGTGGTGGGGCTAATGTCACCTTATCCCATAGACCACACACAGTTTCCTACCTTGTGTGACAAGATATCATTAAGAGGTAGCGTGATAGGGCATGAGTAGAAAACTCATTTCCATGGTGTTTTAGAAAGGTTATCTTCTGTTGGTCCCAGTCATAATCCGTTCAAGTCAAATCATTTGCCTTTCAGTGATAGCATGCCACATGGCTCAGCCGAATGAATAAAGAGACTCTACTAATTTTTTGCAGAAGATGGTGATAATACCCTAAGCAAATAGAATATGAAAAAAGGGATGTCAGTGCTCCCATGACGGAAACCACTAGTCTCTCTGCAATAATAAGCAACAGAATTGGCCACTAGAATATAGATGCTTTTTTTAATTTGATGCCTGATCTAAAGCAACCATCAGCAATTGTGGCAATTTTTATTAATGATGAGAGTGATTTTTAATGATCCCCATTCAAAATTATTTATTCTACCCTGTTCTTTTTAAATATCATACCTCATTCTGTAGTTTAGTTCCTTTAGCTGACTTTCACTGGTGTGAGCCGGTCTCTCCTAACTTTAGTGCTATATGATGTACTGTGACCTGAGATGTCTTTATAAATACAGTAGCAGTAAAATCCAACCAACATCTAAATCAACTGAGAAGAGTGTTAATCCAAATGACATTTTAAATGGACAGGTATTTCTAATGATCTTTTAGGACATGTACTCTTTGTTAGCTTAAAGAACAACAAAAACATACAGTAAGTACAGGATAAGGTAAACTATATTGGACCACACAGTAAGTACTTGTGTATGTATATACTTTACATCACTCTGTGGATTCATTACATGTGAAAACATGGTAGATTTGCTAAAATGATCTGTAGCAAACATACAGGTATTTCCTCTCAAATACCTGATCCAGTTGTCTTAAATTTTTCATGCCTTTCGATCCACCAGATACTCTTTCATACTGATCTAGCGCACAGAGGAGCAACCCCAATGCAGTGAATGGAAATTTGGGGATTATTTTACATGCTGCACAGGAGATGTGAAAAGCAGGGCACAGTGACTGATTTAGCAATAAGTGAGAAATCTGAGACAAGAGCAGAAATATTTGTGTATTAATTACCCTGCTGATAGGTGGTTTTGCGTCTTGCCACCTCATGTGTGCTCTGGTGATGATAAATCTGTAGAACAATTTTTAAAAAAAGGTTTTGGACCCCAGTCCTGAGGCTGTGCCAAGGATGAGTTAAGATGACCAAGGGTTTTAAATGACCCTGGTGAAACTATCACCTGCTGCATTACTAACATGTCTGCATTCTGGTATTCTGCAAACTGACACAACAGGAGATATTTGGAATTGAGTTGGATCAGCAAACAGGGGAAAAGCTGTCATGCGGGTGCTCCTTGTCTCTCTTTTTTCTCTCTCACACATTTCACACTTCCTCTGTACTTTACCTCCATGCTCTTCCTTGTTATGCAGAGGTTTGTCCCCCCAGTGCTTTCAGGCCAAATTATTTTTCCCTTTTCCCCACTCTCTGACCCCTTGCACTAACCTGGATGAAAGTTAATGGACCAGAATTAATCTCCACATAATGCAATTAAACTATACATTACTATATTTCGCCTATGTCCTTGGGGAAGTTGTCCAATTTAATGGACTCTTAAAATGAAAGTGATGTTTCAGTTCACAAATGTGTAAAAAGAGGAAAGGATTCATTCTGTTCACTTTTGAAGGTGACACAGTAATCATGTTATTTTAAAATATCTTAACACCAAGCTTCATAGGGAACTTTATGAAATGCACTTAAAATGCCATAATTCCTCTGCAGATAGTTGTTGTAATTCTGTCATTTTAGTAATGTTCAGCATTAGTGACCAGATATAAATGTATAGTTAAAAGTGCTTATAGTGTCATTCATTTCTATGAATCTGTATAAACAGATTCTGTTCACTTGTACATTTTTCAAATATGGTGACTTAATGTGTCTACATGGTCACATTCTCATATATAGAACGCATAACATACTATCCTCAAAATGATTCCTCTCATTAAATTTGATACTTAGATAATGACTATAGAAAATCACAAAAAAAAAGTTTGTTTATTCTGTGTCTCCTTCGGTACAGCCACCCGCAGATTCTGCAGAACTGACTTACAGTGCAACCAAACAGGAAGAGCATTGCCTTAGACTGCTTGTTTGTAGACACACATGTACAGATGTTGGTGCAGGTCACAGTCGAGAATCACTTTTCCTGTTGTCAAATTTACTACAGTTCTGAAATAACAAGGATAATGGCATTACATCAATTATAAACATTCATTGTTAAGAATACAGATACATTGTGATATAGTAGAAGTAGTTCGAATATATTAGTGGTGTTCCATTATCACAATGTGTTTGCCAAAATGGGAGGTGAGATAGCGTTTCATTAATTGAACCTACAAAATATATTCTACGCTTGTAACACAAAGCTACTTTGCTAGATTAATCCATTTGTAACTAACATATTTGATGCCAAACAAAAAATGTATTGTCAAACATAGACTATCCACCTCAACTACAAAATATAGCGACAGTGAAACACTTGTAGAGTGAACATCAGTCAATATGAAATTAAATGCAACCATTTAGTATACTGATTTAGTGACATGAATTAAGATGTCTTGAGCGATGAGTTAAGTTGGGTTCAGTTTCACTACGCAAATGAAAAAACAGTCGTACTAATTTATGTATATGCTGTCCTTATGAAAGTCATTACAGTAATGCTAGACAGCACCAGTGAGATACTCTGAGGTTTTCTCAACTTCAAACACATTTTCAACTGCTAGCACCTTTAAAAAGATAAATCTCATTCCGTTATAAGAATTATACATCCTAAAAATGAGCCCTCTTCTCTTTTTCCTCTCTGCAGGGGAAGCATCTGCCCTGCGAGACTATGCAGCCAATACCATGAATGAGTTTTTAGGAATGTTTGGTTATGATGACCAGCAGGTAAGGGATGAGCTGACCAAGAAGATCAGCTTTGAGAAGCTCAAAGCTGCTACCTCAGACCCCTCATCCCTCAGCAGTGAGGAGGCCTCACGGCGTGCCCGCTTCTCTAAGTACGAAGAGTACATTCGCAAGCTAAAAGCTGGCGAGACCCTTCCTTGGTCCATGCATGCTTCCCCACCCAAACCAGACGACCTCAACTCAAAACTGGCCCAAGATAAGAGTGCTACCATGCTCCAGACCTCCCGGTGCCTCCCAGGGGCTGAGACACAGAGCTACACCTCCAGCCTGGACCACAAACAGACAGGAGGACCTCAGCTGGGCACATCTCAGCCACCCAATCCCTCTCACATGCAGAACATGGTGTCCCGAGCCTCCAAGTATGACTTTTTTATTCAGAAGCTGAAGATGGGTGAGAGTCTACAGCAGCAGAATGGTAATGCTTACAAGCGACCCTCCAAGTACGACCTGGAGAACGTCAAATTTCTGCACCTCTTCAAGCCTGGTGAGGGCAATCCTGACATGGGTGGTGCTATTGCTTTTAAGACTGGCAAAGTGGGCCGCCCTTCAAAGTATGACATCAGAACAATTCCGAAGCTGTTGCCAGGAAATCCTGAGGCCTCCCTGATGCCCAATGTCCTTGCTACCACACCAGGGAACCCAGGAGCTCCTGGTATCCCAACTGTAGGCGCAGTTGGGGCCAGTATTGCTCCAGGGCTCACAATGGACCAGACAGGACACATCAGCTTCAACACCTCTGACTACCTAAAGTCCAGCTTTTCCAAGACTGACTCCATCACCACAGGCACAGTGTCCTCCGTTAAGTAAGTCTGCTCGGACATTGTCATAAGAACTGCTTATTTGAGAATACCTAAATTCTTACTAAGTTTGTCAAGTGGCTCGTGTCTTGACAAATATCGTGTAATCTTGCTTTAGGTATTTATACCAAACCAGTGCATGCTCCTTAAAAATCTGATAATAAATCACATGACCTGTTATTAAAATTCCAATTTAAAGTTTACTGGTGGATTGAAAAGATTCTAAGCTCAGAGGTCTGTCTTCTTCACACTGATAGACTCTCAGTGGAACACCTAGGAGCTAATGTGAAGCTCACATACACTTAACTGCTACTGTGAGTCAGTTAGCCTAACGCAAAGGTAATTGCTACCTCCACAGCAGCCAAAAGGAATGTAGTGTGAAATAGCGCATAGCGCCCAATAGAACCACGACATGATGAGTTGCGAAGGCACATGAAGTGTTTACTCGCTGTAGCACTCCATGGAGACTGATTTAGCACAGTCATCGCAAAGTGACTGACTTCTTTCGTTTGGCTAGGGTGTAACAACTCTCCCTTTAATTACTTTGGAGCCATGACTAACCTCCCGGCGAGGCACAGGGGCCGACTCAACACTGCCTGACGAGTGCACTTTAAAGGAAGCAAACGAGGGGTTTGGGGAGCTAGCCTACAGTCATGTGCACTACCAGTAAGAAAGAGCTCCCAGAGTCTGTTTGATTGGTTTTGACCTTGTCTCTAGTTAGTCAAGACCTATCAAAGACACTGTTCAAGAGCCCTCAGGCACCTCTCCCTCAGGCATTGGCCTTTGTCAGGTTGGGGATCAGTGGTGCTGCAAGCTTGGCTAACTGACCCAGTCTAGTGCTTGTATATGGGGAAGAGAAGAGATGCTAGGGAGAATGTCTGGCAGCACATCCTCCCCTCTGGGCCAGATTAACCTCAGGTCATCCCCCGTGTGGAGCTGTTCACATGGAGCTAAATGCCATTGCTGAAAGGCAGCAAGCAGAACCAATACTGTATTATGACTGTCATTCTACAGACAGTACTGCTGCTAGCATCATGAATGGAATCACATCACAGGTGACAAAAAGCACACAGCATTCCTCAGCATGCCTCTGTAATGTGATACATTTCTTTTGATTTCTCGTTTTGAAGTGCTTTTGGCTGAGTTGATGCTGGTACTAAGGTAATTAGCCTGATCCATGTGCATTTGAAGCTGCAGTTTTTTCCTACACCTTTATTTGAACAGGGTCCAGACTGATTGGAGACAAGCTGACATCTGCATTAGAGCAAAGTCCCTTAAAGATGATTAGAAAAGACCTTTTCAGAGCTTTTCTCCCACATCCCCATTATCCAATTTTGCATATGAGCACTCACCAAAATACCCCCATAAAAGATTAATGTCCCTTTGCTCTTGCATTTTGCCTTTCATTGGTTGGGAGGCCATGCATCAAAGTGTGTGCCTTCCATCCCTGATTCATAAGGCGCATGAAAATGCTGTTATGCTACAAGAAAATGTATATTGATAGTCCAAAGTTTGGGAGCGGCTTGTAAGTAAATATTGTGTCAGTTTGTTTTTATTAACAACAGGCAGCCCAACCTCACCATTAATCCTGTCTCTTTTGTGTTTGCTGTTGCATTAGAAATGGCCTGCCACCAGATAAACCCGCCAGCGACGACATCAACCTCTACCAGAAATATATTGCCAGGTATGCAAATCCCTCAGCATGCAACACCAATGAAAAAATATACCCAAAATAGACATTAACCTTTTTTATCTACTGATGGTGTGTTTTATTCAGTGATGTAACTAGAGGGTGGGCTGGTATGGGAATTTTCCTTCTGCAGTAAATTAATTAAGAAAGACTCAAATTTATGTGCTGAGAGGAAGTAGAAGGATGAGAGGTAATGAAAGAGAAATGACTTGATGGTATCGTACTGTAACTGGTTGAATAAATGCTTATAGTGTGTATAGCGCTAAACTATCTAGGAGAACATAATTCTGTGAAATTCTCTACTCTTAGTTGTGACTGACACAGAGAGAATATGAGCTTAGGCTGGATTTTTTTTAGTTCTGCCATTTATTGTTGAACACATGAGGAACTGACTGATCTAAAAAGTGAGTCATTCACACCAACAGAGACAAAAACATAAGGGGAGGGGAGGTATCTTGCGTTTCAGTGGACACAGAACAATGTCCCCCACTCTGGATTCATTTTGTGCCGACACTAGAAAGGTGATTATCACTTGTTTGTTTATTCCGTTTAAAAAGAAAGAAAAACAGCATTTGAAAAGCCAAAGTGGCTTTGGCGTTAATGATTACTTCTCCAAGCCATAACATGAAGGGCACAAATCAAAGCCTTGGCACTGACAGACACACACACATACACACACATTCTCTTCTCCACACACATACATACACACACACACACACAAAACCCCTTCCTTGGACTGATTACATTTTGCAAGAAGATTTAATTAAGGAATTTTTAATGAGGCTTCTGCTGGCACTGCCAAGAACTGTTTTGATATTTGCGCTGCATAATGCATAAAATTTGTCTAAACATCTCGGCAGTTGATGCACGGGGAGGCTGAAGATAAGCCCAGATACAGTTTCAATTTCCGTGTTGGGGTTGGGAAAAAAAGAGAAAGGAAAGAAGAGGAGGTAGGAAAAAAATGGAAAAGAAGGGCTCATAAAAAGGGCAAATGTAGCACAGAGAGGGGAGGTAGAGGTGGGGAGGGTCTTCTTTGGAGCTAGGGCTAATGAGTGCATGCTATTACAAAAAAACAGGTTTGTAAACGTGTTGGGCTACTGCCAGTCCTCGTGAAAAGAGAAAAAAGTTCTTCATCTCCCCACCACACTACAGTTTGATGTTTTAAAGAGCTTCCCTCATAGTGTTTAGTTGCAGTTTTCACTCTTTAAATGCTTTCATGCACACACTATTGCTTCAGTACTTTGATCTGTGTATCTCTGTTGTAACTGGAGATGCGCTGCAATCTCTGTATCGTGGCGATATTAATATTTAATCTGCTGCTGAATAGCAGCGGCCCATTAGGCCCCCTGACGCGGCAAGTGGGAATTGTCCAGAGGCAAAGTGATACAGCTGGGCAATGAGCAGAGGGGTGGGTCATGGTCTCAGGGGAATGGCGGGTTTCATGTGTTCATAAGTGTAAATGTATGTGTGTGCATTTGTATGTGTACGTATATGAAGAAACCTATAGAAAAAAATTATGGTTGGGGCATACTGGATGTTGAATTTATTGCGTCTGCGCCTGCTTATATTTAAACTTGTTTTGACTGGTTTTTGCCTTTTCTGAAAGAGCCATAAAACCTTCCCAAACCCCTTCAACCTCCATCATCATTTTTCACTCACACAGCCAACTTAAAAAGAGTAGTGGATATGCCGTCCAATTAGCTTAATGAACTCAGCAAAGTGATCTGTAAATGTAGCTCTGGGATAATCCTAACAAGGAAAAAACAGAAAGAGAGATGGAAAAAATATTACTTAGCCCCCTTTTCCCCCTCTCCTCTGCACTAGCAGATGGAGCTCTTGGCAGCAGCAGTGCAAATGTTTATTTGTGTGTTTTCACTGGTAATTGGAGGATTTTAACAGTCATCATCGTCAGGCTTATAATCACCACCATTAAAGTGGCTGTACTGTAGCAAACAGCAAACAAACTAGTGCCGCACTAAAATCTGTTTTTGGGCTACAGTTGAGAGTGTAAAAGGATTTGGGGTAAAGTAGACTGAGCTATGCCAACATCTCAGGATAGCTGACCCGTTTCCACACAGAGTAAAAGTGTTATTAACCTGAAAGAACTGTGCATTAATTTGACAACAGCATTGAGGAATAAAGTAGTCATGGGTTTCCTGATCCTTGAGTGAGTGTGTGTATGTGTGTCAAGGGAAAGGGTTTCGGTGTAATAAGTGTCTCTTACGGCTGCTTTGGAAATAAATGGAGTTAATTTGGCTGAAATTGGTGTGACAGACGGGCAAATTGTTGTAGCAGTGTGGAAAGCGGTAGTGAGGTTGAGGTTTGAGGTGAGACAAGCAAAGTGTCTTTGAAAAGTCCTTCACCTGTTTTATTTTGTGCTGTTCTTAGAATTTAAAATAATTTAATCACTAATCATTCTTGATTTGCTGTTGATTAATTTTAAGTCACACAGACATACTGTATTTCTGCTTTAACATTCAGCTTTTTCGCAATAAGCTCTGATGTGTTCCCAGGTTTGAAATCAGCCGTGATGTCCTTTATTTATGACATCATATGGCTGTCAAAAAATGCTTTTGTTGAAATGTGTCCTGTTTCTTGGTTTTCAGGTTCTCTGGAAGTCAACACTGTGGGCACGTGCACTGTGCTTACCAGTACAGAGAGCATTACCACTGCATGGACCCTGAGTGTAACTACCAGGTGAGCGTGAGTACTTTATCACTTTTCTGAGCACCACCCAAATACACATGTAACATTTTTTTTCAGTATGCTCCAAACTGTGTCTCAGAGTTTCTCACACGTACAAGGTAAAGATGACCTTTCTTTAAGTGCAGCTGTCTAAGTCAGTGAGTGTTAAGTGTTAAGTTGCATTATTTATTAATAAAGTTAAAAGGTTAGGTTAGGTGACTTAAAGCTAAGCATCTTCCTTTTTTTCAGGACATGACAGGAGATGTGGTGATCCCAGGTTAGACAAACAGAATAATGTGTCATCTTTCATTAGTGGTCACACCCAGCCAGAGTTCACAAAGATGAAAAGTTTGTTGGCCTTTGGTCTATCAAACAGGCTGAGGGTGTTTACAGCTGTTCAGTTTGCAGGCGTCTTCCAGGCACCGCTGATCTTTGACAATTGCCCTTTTATCTCAAGGGTTAATTGTAAATATGCCTGAAATATGGCTCCTTTTTTATCTATGGGTTCTCTTTTCTAAAGACATCTGCCACTGACTGGAGGCCTGCCTTTAATCCCCTTTCACGTTATTAATCTTATCCTGGTCCCAGGAGTTGTCATGTATGGCACAGGAAGGGGAAAAACACAAAGCAGATCATAATACAGGCCTTGTGTTTGCTGTAGCATATGGCCTGAGAGAGTTAGACAAACATGGGAAGATTTGTCAAAGATGTCAAAAATCCATGCACAGCTAGAGCTGTGTGTTTTCCATCCTTTCTCAACAATTTTCTGAATTAAGCCATCTTCAACTGTAATCTCCTTTGTCTGCTCCCGATCAAGAGAGATTACTACTCGATAAATATTGTTTATGTGGTGAAAAGCATTACATATCTAAGCTTTCATTTTCTGCATGAATCTCACTTCACAGTCTGATGAGACACATTATTGGAGGAATACAAAGGAAAATCATTTCATGTCATTATTTAGAGTGTTAGTTCAGGTTATCACGGCAATTTTCACGGTCAAGTCCACATTTCTCTGCTGCTTTTGCTTTGCGTGGAAACACAGCTATGCTTTGGAAACCAGCTCTGGGGATGTCAATACCCTGAAAAAAACATCCAGGCAGTGATGAGCAGCCCCTTTCGAAGCGATAACTCATGAAATGTTACATGACACACACTCCTGGAATATTATCCCACTGCCAGCCTACGGGCAATTGGCTGAGTCTTAACATTCTCCTTTCATGGGCTTGTACATAAGGGAGAGTGTGCATCTTGCCACACTAGTGGGAATCCTAAAATAAATGTAGCAAGTGGCTCCCAACCTTCATCACCACTCAACTGAAAATGAGATCTTTTTCCCAGTCAGCTCTCTTCGTGGCCTATTTTGGACGGCTTGATGGATCGAATGTACCATGACCGCAGTTCAACTTATCTTCCGGTCATCATCACCATTAGATAGCAGAAAGCCCAAAGCTCAGAACTAAGATATGGATTTTTCTGCAAAATTATTTAAAAATGGAGAATCTAAAATATTCATCAATTAGATTAATAATCCTAATGAAGTGTTTGCTTCTACAGGATTCAAACGTCTCAGAAAAATATGCAGTGGGAAACAGGCCAAGAGCAAGGGAATTAACAGCTGTGTGAGATCTTAGCTTTTTATTTGTGTGTGAGTGGAACATGACACAAAGCAATTACCCTACTTTGTACAGCAATTAGTTGCTTTTTAGAATAGTTCTTTCTGATGTTTTTCCCTCAACTGAAGATAAATATGGATTGAAGAACTGTCTCATTGATTTGCACTTCTCCTGTTACAGTTTCTGTAACATCAGCTTAAGCCCAATTACAGCAGATTTGGTTGCTGCAGGTCTCTGTGGAGTGACTTTTCTGTTTTCTCTTCCTGACTGCTGGGTGTGGGAGGGATTTTTTATTTTTTTTATTTATGTTGTAATTTTAGAAGGCGGGTCTCTTAGCATACTCACTCATCATTACAGGCAAAGCCTGCACCAAAAGCGAGTGTTAATGCTTTAATTAAAAATGGAATCATATCTCAGTGAATTGAAAGGGAAAGCGTTTTTTTGGTTGGCTTGTTTGTTTGTTTCTGCTGTCTGCTGTTTTCCCCTGTGCATGTCTAAGAAACCATCTGCATGGAACATAATTTTTCCAGAGCCAGGAACATCAGAACTGTGATCTTGCATGTCAATTGATGCATCTTAATTTAAAAAAAACATAGATTTTGGGAGAAGGAGAAAAAATAATGCAGAGACATGGGGTGTATAGGGAACGTACTTCATGTTCCATATGGAACCTTCTCTTGTGCTCAGAAAGTCTATGGTGCTACATTTGGATAGGGCAGAACTTTGAGATTTGCAAAGTAAATCAATAACCACAGAACGTGTCATATTTAAAGACATCTCGGCTCTCTCCATTGCAGTCTGTACAGCCCTCCCCAACTATGAATTGGCTTCTGTATGTTGCAGCTGCTGCTTCCACTGAGATAAAGTGACTTGTTGCTGATTCTGTGACTGGTTTAAATAAACACCAACCTGTTGCTGTACATTTTTCCACTCTCTTTTTGCAGAGGTTTACCAGTAAGCAGGATGTAATCAGGCATTACAACATGCACAAGAAGAGAGACAACTCCTTGCAGCATGGATTCATGCGCTTCAGCCCTCTGGATGATTGCAGTGTCTACTACCATGGCTGCCATCTCAATGGAAAAAGTACCCATTACCACTGCATGCAGGTACACTACACAGCAGATTCACACCTTCTCTTCTACTGACACACATACCCACAAAAAAACCCACAAACACATACAGTAGGCATGCAAGCAGGCACATACACACACAAAAAAGGCAAAAAAAAGAGCCACATAGCAAACATGGATGTTAGTAAACCAGATTACGCACAGTCCATTAAGAACCTCAAAACTATTTTTGCATTAGTGGTAGCCATAAGACAGTGTAAAAGAGAATGAGGCAGATTAAAAAAATTGCAGAGCATCATGATATAAACGACGCCCGGATATGGTGAATAAAGCTGATCGTTAAAACTTACACAACTTCAGGATGCCTGAGCGTCACACGGTTTACCTACAACTGTGAAATGGAATTATCGTTCCACACTTTTTCCATTTACACCAAAGTGTCTTTAAAGAGCAGTTTGGCCAAACGTGTCCTAAAGTAAATAAAAGAAAAATGAAAAAGGGTGAATACACGTGAGGCTGCCTGTTCTTACCCACCTCTTCACTCTCTCACTCCTTAATTGGCATGGCTAAAATTCTGTTAGGTGTTTATATAAACTACACATTTTTCATCTTTTCGTACCAAGCAGCCAGTTGAAGATTATTCCCCCTTCTGGATTTGTTTAATTTTTTACATCTGCTTATTTTCAATGTGTCATTGTGCCTAGAGCTTTCTCACTGGCAGCGCAGCAGAGGATGGCTTGAGATATATTCTTTTTTAAACCCCTCTAACGGCGTAATTGTTATTAGGACATTTCAGCCCTTGTTTTAACAGTCCCTGAGAACCTGCAGATGCTGGCATCAGCTCTCTTGATTTAGGGGGAAAAAAAACAGAGTGGCATTTTTTTCATTGTTTGACTCAATATGGAGAAGTTGCCTGGATTGTGCGGGTGACTAGTGCCAGGGATGATATACAATTGCTGCTTTTAATTCAAACATTACCTGTTTTTTCTCCCCTCTGTTGGCTCTGAAGGTTCCTGAGTACCAGAACATTTTAAACTAAAGACCAGGACAGTCATCTTACTCTCATCTGTTTTTCTCTGCCCCCCCCCGCTACCCCGTCTTTGAAATTTGTTTTCAGAGTTACAGTAAGTTTGTGGTGACTGCACCGTCACTCTCCAAATATGAATTTCATTTTCTAAAAGGCAGCTTTACCAGGAAGGTATTGTAGTTTCAGCTGCCTGCTGTGACCACTGCGTCTTTCAGTCACTTTTTTTCTTTTTTCCAATTGTCACAACGACAAGATTGTTTCCAATTCTCGGTTTTCACTTGAAACTTGTACTGCTCTGGTGCACATTACCACAAATTAAATTGTCAACATGAGAAAAGAGCCTTCTTCCACCCATTTCTAGGGCACTAGCATTTTCTTAACCACATTGAGCTCTAGAGCGCTATAGCTTGTACACTATATCAGATCTCTTTAAAGCACCGCGTTTTAGAAGTTGGCTTTTTTCAAACCATTCTTGCAAACTGAAACTTTCAGGTCTGCTATAGGCCCAGATCTTGTTTTCAATTGCCATGCTTTGTCTCTGCTTGCAGGTGGGCTGTAGCAAGGTGTACACCAGCACCTCAGATGTCATGACCCATGAAAACTTCCACAAAAAGAATGCCCAGCTGATTAATGATGGCTTCCAAAGATTTCGTGCCACTGAGGACTGTGGCACAGTCGGGTGTCAGTTCTATGGGCAGAAGACTACACACTTCCACTGCAGGTGAATAGGCCTAATGTAGTGCATGTTTCTCTGCAGGATTATTTTGACATTCAACTACATAAAGCATACATTTAGAAAAAATGTAGACACAACCATGATTTAAAAGGCAACGATGACTGTGTCTTATTAGTATGTCTGAACATCACAGAATCAGTTTATTAAAATATACTGAAGTTTGCATGAAGCTCTTATTTTAAAAATGCATCATAGACCTATTATCAGTTGAAATGGAAAATCATTCAGTTGATTCATCAAACTACTGGAATGTATCTCACCAGCAAAGGTTACATGCAGTGGCATATCAATGAGTTGCTGCTGTGTCACTGAACCTCCTCAGTTATCATTCCACCATTGTGATTTATTTGAATCATGTGGACATGATGGCCAACAGCATTGAGGTACTGGGGAGGCTTTGTAAGGGAGCACCATATTTAATTATATTTTTCCTTTATTTTCCATTCTTTCCTCAGACGTCCAGGCTGCACATTCACTTTCAAGAATAAGTGTGACATAGAGAAGCACAAGAGCTACCACATCAAGGATGATGCCTATGCCAAAGATGGCTTTAAGAAGTTCTACAAATATGAGGAGTGCAAGTATGAGGGATGCGTGTACAGCAAAGCTACCAACCACTTCCACTGCATCCGCTCAGGCTGCGGCTTCACCTTTACCTCGACCAGCCAGATGACCTCTCACAAACGCAAACACGAGCGCCGGCACATTCGTTCCTCTGGTGTCATGGGCCTCTCCTCCACCTTCCTGGCACCAAAGGATGAGCCAGAGGAATCAAGCAACGATGACCTGATGGACTTCTCGGCCATCAGCAGCAAAAACTCCAGCCTGAGTGCCTCGCCTACAACCCAGCAGTCTACTGTACCGCACCTGTTGGCCACACCTACCACTGCTGTCTCCTCCTCTACATCGGGCCATGCCCTCAAGCCTACACCCTCACTGTCCAGTGCAGGTCAACGCATGTCCAGTTTGCTGTCCCAGGCCCTTCCCAGCAACATGCCAGTGGCCCTCGCTCTTTCCAACAACGTCCTGGCCACCTCCAATCCGTTCTTCCCCCTCATGCCTAGGCTGCCTCTCCAACCACCTCCGCCAGCAGCTAGCCTCATATCAGCTGTATCTTCTGGGGCCCACTCCATGCCCAATGACTCACTGACCCAAGGTTGCACCACAGTGGGGGCTGAGGGAGCCATGGCATCTACCCCGACCTCCTTCGCCACCTCTTCCATTATGGAAAAGATTTCAGCAAGCAAAGGTCTGATATCACCTATGATGGCCAGACTGGCTGCTGCTGCCCTGAAGCCCTCCAACAACTCAGAGACAGGTCAGTCACTTCACAATTAGTTATTATTCTGCTTTTTGGTGGTTGGACTAAAGGAGAAATTTGAATGCCACTGTTAATCAAAAATAATACTTGAATATGTGGATAACACAGTCGTGTGAAAAATTCCTTGCCCTCTTACCTAATGCTCTAACTGAACTAGTTATATACATGTATATAACAATTGGTTGTTCACAGTTCAACTATGGTTGTTACTTTTATATGTGATATGTAATATGTGACAAACAATAACCACTTGAGCTGTGTATATAGTAAACACATATATACATATAGAATGTGAATGTATACTTAAAGCCACATCCTTTTTTCTGTGTGTGGACTGAAAGTGAGTGCACTCAGAGGTCATTTCTATCACTATCCCACAGTAGAGAGAAAGGCAAAAAAGTGCTGCTTTCAGGCTTAAAGGGACATACTGGAGGCATGGTCCTCTGCTCTGGGCTTGTTATTGTGTTGATCGTTTGTTAGATACCCACAATCCATTTGGAGATAAATGCGCTGACAGGGGAGAGTACAGCCTGTAAAAGTCTCTTATGATGTTCAGAGTGGGGGCTCCTGGGGCTTGTGTTGAACATGTTTCCTCATCATTGGTCTCTTATCTATGTCTGCGCCCGTTCCAAGCAAATGGAGGTGGAATGAAATTAAGTTCAGAAATTGCGAGAACAAAAAAAAAAATTTTTGTCTTCTCTATGCAAACTGATAAAAAAACAGAAATCACTCAGGCAGAAATGACTCAATGTACCAGAGCTGAGAAAGAAGCTTTTTTTCCACTGATACAAGAACTCAGACACACTTGCATGCATCAGCAAAGACACACTTTCTGAATTTCTAGAAAGCTTCTGTTCCTACCAAAACATGTCAATATCTATTTAGCATAAACACAATCCACATAAATGTTGGAGGTAATTGCCTTGTCTATGTTTATCATATTGTTCTAAACAAAGCTTCTGAAAAATGAAAATGAAGTTAAAGTATTAAATTGATAATGCACCATGGAGCACAGTCTTGCATTCGGTAGCAGAGGGGTCTCCTGTGCTGAGCCTGAGCAGGTGGGGTGCAGATTGTAAATGGGGCTGCAAGGGGGAGCATCTCCGGATGTCGGGACTGGGAAGGATTACAATTCCTGGTGGTGTTCCCGGAGCAGGACAGGTCCTGGGAGAGAGCTGGGGCAGCTGCTCCGAGGAGCCAAGCTGAGCCTAGGCTGTCAGGCTGAGCTCCACCTCTGCTTCCAGCAGGTAGTGTGAACATTGGGGAGCCCCCCACTGAGGGTGGGGCCTCCACAGATGGTGCATTCACAACCCCTCTTGTTGACTTACTGAAAGGCTGCAGCTTAGATCTCGCTGCTGGATAACAAAGCGGGTTTGAAATTAGCACTCCTATCTCAATCAAATACTTTATTGTAAAACTTCAGTGCATATACAGGATGGAGGGGTAGCTGTGGTTTTGTTTCTCATATTTGCTTCATAAAATGTGTGAACAGGACATTTGGGGCTAAAATGTTGAGGAAGTGGTTTGTGCTTCTCTGTCAAAAAGGTGTGAGAAAAGTCAGTGTTTGTGGCTATTTTTCACAGTGTTTATTTTTTTCATGGGGTTGTGAAACTTCGCTTCTATTGTGGTGAATTGTGCATTTTTCCTGTTTCTGCTTTCAGTATTTTTTATTAATGTTCCGCTCTAATTTACCTCTAAGTGTTTTTTTCCCAGATATTCAAGCATCTGAAGGGTTTACTAATTAGGCACACAGTGCAAATGATCTTTCACAAGCTCTGTATCTTATCCGGAGTAATTACATGGTGGTACATTATTCCTGGATAATTTCCAGAAAGAAGCTGCTTTGAGTCAAACTCATTTGTTCTCCCTGTTTGGGAAATGGATAGAAAAAATAACTTCACAATGTGCAACAGAGTAAGAGATTTTTGCACTTTAATCCAACTTAAACAGCCAACTTGTACTCTGATATAGTGAAGGAATGCTTTACTCTGCCTGGTGATCATGTGTAGATCATACAGTGAGTGGCTGTTTTTGATATAATGTGCTCTCATTTAGTCTGAGAGTTGATGTAATTGTCAGTGACAAGGCAGGATCTGTCTGGCTAGTTAATTTGGGGTGTACTCTTGTTAAGTTGGGGGGAGGGATGGAGCTCTGGATGGAGACCGGTGACCTCAAACCAGACGCAAAATTGTTTGACTGCTGTTTTCCTTTAGCCCCACCCTGGCCCCACCCTCGGCCCCTCCAACCTCAGCCCTTCCAACCTCAGCCATTGTCAGATTGAACTGACACTGACACTTCCCCATCTCCTAGCTTTCAGCTGACAAGGCCCAAGACTTGCATTTCGACTCCTATTCTGCCTGATATGTCTCTGGGTCATCTTGTTGCAGGGGGGAACTGGTTGGATTCCCCCTCACACAGGCGGATCTTGTTTTCTCCCCAGCAAGAAAAAGGAGAGGGGCCTCACCAGTCCGAGGGCCAAGGGCACACACTTGGTTGCCCGTGACCTTGCCTGTCACAATCCCTCAGCACCAGCCTCAATTCCTAAATAACAGATTCCTCACCAAACCAATCACAGCCACTGGTGCTCTTTAGTTGAACAGTGTCTGAGAGGCTACATGCGAACCCTCACTTGTCATGCACATTAAAAAAAAAAAAGCCTTGCTTTCTCTGAATAGCCCCAGGACAAATTAATATTTTAATCCCTCGGGGATCTAGGGGTGGGGCAGAATTCACCTTCCTGTCAGCATTTTTACCTTTGTTGTCCGCTAGTCTTTATTTATTTCATTTCAACGCTCCTATCCTCGCTCATAGCATCCACTGAATACCTATTTGGAGGAGAATGTGATCGAGAGGTCAGGGTATTTGAACCAATCTGATTGGCTGTCAGCTCCAATCTGACCGACATAGCGCCCCTGTTCCTTGTGGGTACATTCAGTGGCACTGGCTGCCGTCCGTTGTCAGGCCAACGAGGACCCTGGGAAGGTGGGAAGGGAGGGGGGTGGCCAATCTGAGACTGCCACTTTCCGTCAGCATTAGCATCTCACTTAATGACCAGTTAAGAGGCAGCCTGGCAAATGAGTTGTGACAAGTGCTTCGGAAAAAGGAGTCTTTTTCCCTGATATCTCCCGCCTCTCAATCAACATTTAAAAGGCTTGACGGGCTGACATAATTTTGCAATAATTATCACTCGGAGTATTCTTTTTGGGCCAGGACAGAAGTCAGATTGGATCTCATCACAGAATAATAATGCTGACCAACAATAACTTTGTTGTCTCTTCTCTCCTCTGCATCTCTGGTTTAATCCTCAGGGAATGGGCAGCCAGCTTCAGCCAGCCAGTTCAATCTGGTTCAAGTGAAGCAGGAGCCAGTGGACAGCAACTCTGGGGCCTCCCAAGAATCCACACAGGAGCACAGTCTGGACCTGAGCAAGAAAGACCACAGGTACTGATGTACTATGTCTCTGGCTGATAGATGATTTCTGCATCCTTTGCCGTCAGGGTTATATTCACAATTATTTATCAAAAATATGTCATTTATGTACATTTGCATAAAGTTATAAAACCCTCAACATATTTCTCTATCTTTGCGTGAGAAGCATGTTTACATAAACCTTCAACTCAAATTCCCTCCAACTCACAGTATATCTTATTTCTTAAGTAGACAGGATTTTTTTTCTTCATTATACAGGCATACGTTGTGTGATAAATAGTAATATTTACTGTTCTCATGCAAATCTTGACTAAACATTGTTCATTTTCCTTGTTCCAGTAATGAATCAAACGGACACCTTCTACCAGGGAATACATCTCTTTTATCCTCGCTTATGAATAAGGTAAGATCCATCCATCAAACGCCTTTCATCCCAAGACAAATTAGTGGGACACGGAGGGGCCTGTTTGTTTTTTAATGTTTCACCGCTAATAAGATGAGTTTGTATCATTTAAATTTTCCAGCCATTTTTCATACAGTATAATTTTCACTGCACCTTTCACAAATTAATATAATGAAGCAGTAGCTGGTGCCATGCCAGATATATAGAGATGTTTGTTTTTTGATGAGCTGTTTTGAACTTGCCGTCCATTTTTTCTCTTCCTTTATACTTTTTCTTCCCCCGCCTTGCTCTACATTTATTTATAGAGTTACTATAAATTATTTGATTAGAAAGTCAGAGGAGAGAAAAACAGGAAGGTAATGCCCTCATTTTTTACCAGGTCTAAATGTTAGCGTATGGAAATTCTGTATTTTCTGTTACGAAGATTGTCCTAATCATATATCTGCTTTGACTGATACAAATTGTGGCAGGTGGTACCATTATATTTATGATGTAATGACGGATCAACCTCCATTATTTTACTCTCGTCAGCTGGTCAAGATCTCCTCCCTTCCCCTTCATGCCTTCCCTCTACATAGACACGTCTTCTTTAACCTCTCCATGGGAGAGCTTAAAGAGAATTGCTATTTTCAAAGCAATCACTGAATTCAGACAGTGAAGGATTTTGGAGACTTTTAGTCAACAGCTCCTCGTGTCATGTCAGCATCTGGGGGTTTGATTCAAGCCACCATGTCATATAAAAGGGTTAACGGTATCTCCCAGTAGACACTTGGCAAACACACTTGGCCTGCAGTCAAGTGAAAGCCTGGATGTTTGTAAATCTGGCTGTGCTTTTTTGCCTCACCAAATCATTTATGTGTGTGTCTCACACTCTTGCAAACATATGCATAAGTGACCAGCTTTCGTATGCTCAGCTACCCCAGTGGCTGATGGTTTATGTGCTGTGTGTTTTGTAGATGTCACAGATAAACCCTGCCGTCTTCAACGCAATGAACCTGAAGACAGAGCTGGAGGGAGGTCAGGGCAGTGACACCTCGGAGGCAGCACAGTATCTGAACAGAGTGCTGAAGAGGCCACTTCCAGAAAAACCCACTGAGATCTGGAGGAGATACCTCCGCAGGTATAAAAGTGGACGTGCACAGCATCGCTTTATTTGGATTCACTTAAAGTAGTTAGATTTAAGCCATTCATTGTGATAGTGAGAAATCAGTCAGTATTTACAAGTACTATATCTAGAAGGAGTTTGTGATTACTATTCCTCACATACTGTATAACTGGAAACCCCCTGAAATGTAAAGAATCTGAAAGAATCTGGTCTTGCAGAAATTTGAAGTGACTTACCGTACGATGGATGTATAAGCATTTACTGTCAGTCAGTGGGGAGTTTAACCAGTTGTTCTTTCAGTGTTTTTTTGTTTAAGTAAGTTAACTGATTTTATTCACTGTTTGTGTTAAGGTTTGACACAGATGACTTCTGTGAGGCTCAGTGTGACTTTCTTCAGAAAGTGCACTTTCACTGCCTGGTAGAGGACTGCGGTGCACTCTTCAGCACTGTGGATGGGGCCATAAAACATGCTAAGTGAGTTTCGCACTGGTTCATGATCAGACAATATACCTTTAGTTTCTACATTTTCGTTTTCAGTTTAACTGATCAACATAAAAAATGAGCTTCCATTTTTTTCTTTAGCTTTCATCTCCGAGCCACCTTGAAAGTGAAGCCAGAGCCTCAGTTCGGCGAGGGCAAGGACTCCAGTGAGGGAACCTCGCTGCAGCCTACTGCCCCAGTCACTGTGGCCAACAGTCCCTCCATGGATGTGGCGCACCTCACCTCTTCAGGTGGCTACAGCTCTCCTCCCTCTTCCCTGCTGGCCTGGAAGCAGCTGACAGGCAGCATCCCTCAGATGCCGGCCTCGATGCCGAACCTGCCAGCCAACTCCCCTCTGGCCACCACCTCTCTGGAAAATGCTAAGCCACAAGTCAAACCAGGTTTCCTGCAGTTCCAAGAGAAGTATGAGAAATCTTTTTGTCTTATTGCACAACAAGAACAGCATGTTACTTTTCCTCTTTTTGCTGAGTGTTGACTACACTGTATTTTCCATTGTTATTCATTCAGTGACCCCTGTTTGGCTACTGACTGTAAGTACTCAAACAAGTTCCACTTCCACTGCTTGTTTGGGAATTGCAAGTATGTGTGCAAGACCTCTGGCAAGGCAGAGTCTCACTGCTTGGACCACATCAACCCCAACAACAACCTGGTCAATGTCCGCGACCAGTTTTCCTATTACTCTCTCCAGTGTCTCTGTCCCAACCAGGTGAGTATGTCTTGACAACTCAGCCAGTAGCTGAATCACCTACTGTCATCACAGAGTTTTCTAAGCATGAAGTATACTATCTATTAGACCAGTATTTGAGGTTATTTGACTCAAGGCTTTCACAACCGCTGCTCTCTGTCTTCCATCTCTGCTGAAAAAGACAGTCGACTCACCCCAGTAATGCCTGTTTATATGTCAATGATGTCATTTTGACTGCCGCATTCTCCTCTCAGAAAAGGCCAATTTAGCTGATATTACCCAATAAATCATTGTCACTTGCACAGTAAACAAGGCTGTCTGGAATAGGGCAAAAATCAGGGGAATGCTTCGCAAATGAAACCTAAATGGCAGCCCCTGCCTGCTCTCATGAGCCTGTATTTGGAAAACCGTTTAGATGAATTCATTAATGTGTCGAAAATCACCCCTCTCACAAAAAGTCCCCCCCTCCCTCTGCTCTCCTCCCCTCCTCCCCCTGGTCTCCATCTCCTGAACTGAGGAGATCTTATTTAGCCCAGTCCTTTGGGATCTGGGCCTCATAAACAGATGGTGGTGTACAGACATGTTAGAAAGGAGGGGTGTGTGTGGGAAACCTGGAAAAAAAGTACTAGTGTGGGATGTTCCAAATGACCAGAAAGGAAAAGAGTGTGAGGTGTTGATTATGTTTTTCGGGGAAACTGTGTGTACAAAGATCAAATAATATTATTAAACTCTTTTGGCCTTCAAACATTTACCACATTTGACTCATGAAATTGGATATTATGTGTCTCCACTGCAGCAATGCGAGTTCAGAATGAGGGGCCACTATCACTGTCTGCGGCCTGGCTGCTACTTTGTCACTAACATCACCACCAAGCTGCCGTGGCACATCAAGAAGCACGAGAAGGCAGAGCGTCGTGCCGCCAATGGCTTCAAATATTTCACCAAGAGGGAGGAATGTGGGAGACTGGGTAAGAAAAAATAGTTCTGATTCTGTTTAAGTTTTGGCCTGCTGTCTCTCTTCTTCACCTTTTTGTCTTTGTCTCTTGTTCCCTGCATCACTCCAAAAGCCCCCAATATCAGTATAAACACTCCAGCTTTTGATAATAATTTGCCAGGAAAGATGTGAGGATTAAAGGTGTAAAATCGAGAAAGATGTAGATTGATTTTTGGTGGCTGTTGCAAGAGGGTGTTCTCTGTGTTTACAAAAGGACAGACATCAGCGTTGGCAAACACAGTGTCGTGCTGTGTGAGTGGTTTAAGAGGCACGAAACAAGTCTGCTTCATAGGTTTTGTTGGTGTGTTTTGCATATTCACAATGGTACCTCAAGTCCCAGAGGTAGTCTTGCCTGTACTATATGAGCAATAATGTCAAAGGGGGCAATCACATCCAGGTTGTTTTCTTCTTCCTTTTGCCCCTGTCAGAAATGAGCAATTAGGTTTGTGTTTGTTAATTATCCGGCTTGTCTGGTTTAGCCTGTTTGTGTTCTGAAGCTGCGCCTCACAGCCACCGCTGCCATCATACAGAAATGAATTAAAAGTGATCTGTTTTTTTCAGGCAGTTACACAAGCTTTTCAGAACGCAGAAACAAAGCAAACAAAAACAGGCCCTAAACAGCTGTTTTTTGTCCCCAGCGTGATCTGCCAACTGTATTGTTTAGGCTGGGGGAAAAACAGAAAGGATTACCATCGCTAGCACTCCAGTCATAAAGAATTGATGGGTTGCCAGTATCCATGGCAGCAGCATTAAACTGAACACCGCTGATGATGTTACCTGGTTTCTGTCTCACAAAAGGCCTTTCATGTCACGGGGGTTACTGTTATTTGCTCAACTTTGCGTGTTTAAAACGTTGTGTGTGCAAAAGCTATTTGATGCCACAGACATGTTGTGCTCTTAAACTCGGTGCCATGGTTACTGACACGCTAGCACCTGCCCAGCATGTTACTCTTTCAATTATTTCTGCCTGCTTTTATATAATGGTATTTGATTAACAGGCACAAAACGGAACATTCATTTAATTTGAAATCATAAAGCAATTAGAGCTAGACCGGTTAAAACTCAAGAAAAGAACAGAAGAATATGGAGCACACAGCAGTACGGCGAGCGGAGAACAAAGGGAAAAATGACAATAGAGATACTTTGAAAAATGAATTTAATATGGTAATAATTGTATATTTACTTTGGTTTGCAGGGGTGTGTGCATTATTGGCCCACAGAAAATGAGAATTTATTTATGTAAATTCTTAATTGAATAAAGCATGTCAGTGTAATAAAAGAGCTCCACAGGTTTAGTGCACAGAAGCCTTGACTTGCTCAGTGTGACACCAGAGTGATCTAATATTCCTCCTACATGTACACTCCGAAACACTTTGAAACCCGATCCCTCTTTTGTCAGAGCTATATCATGAAATTAAAAAAACCTAAAAATATTTCACTTTGTGCTTGATCTAATCATAACACCGTCACACAGATAATATTGCATTTAGCACTGTAGCTGTTCTCAGGAACCTCACAATGAGCCAAAGATAAATTAATCTGCAAATGGAGAGTTTACAACTGCAGTTTGCTGTTTTCTCTTTGCAGGTTGTAAGTATAACCAAGTAAACAGCCACTTCCACTGCATCCGTGAGGGTTGCCAGTTCTCCTTCCTGCTCAAGCATCAGATGACCTCACATGCACGCAAACACATGAGGCGGATGCTGGGGAAGAACTTTGACAGAGTCCCATCCCAGGTAGAAACACAAACCATGACATATGACACATTCCATTATGAAAAGGGTAATTATCTAAAAATACAGACACAGTGAAAGAAAACAGGTGTTGAATAGTTTATCGAACCATTGCAAGAGAACACCCTTTTACTGACAGATTAAAGAGGGAATGTATGTTTGTATTTTGAGCTACTGTACATGCATTAATGCTTTATAGATTTTTAGATCTTTTTTACCATTATGAAGGCTCATCAATCTTGTTTGACAGTTTTCAGCATAAAAACACAAACACTCTGATTTTTGTGTTTTTAGTTTTTAGTTTGGACTTTTTTTGTATAAATTAAACTAAAAATGTATACTGTTTACCTTGTGTCACTAGTATCTAATGAATAGGACTAGTCAGTCTCTTTGCCTTATATATGTTGTTTTGTTGGTTTTGACTTATTTCCTGTTCTATGAGTCAGATTCTAGGAAGAGAATAACAAGTTCATTCGCGTTTTGTAAAAAAGAGTGTACTGCTCTAATCCTGTCATACCAGTCAATGATAAATAACTCATGACACTCTTTTGATGAAAATTTTCACACTGGCGTGTAATGCTAACTTAACCTTCTGCGGCACGTCCTTTACCATAAATGGATTTAAATATGTGGATTTTCAAGTTCTGTTTGTTCTATTTTCATTTCGAAACAGTCATATAATGACAGAAGCACAAGTTACAAGGTATTTTCTTTCAAAGTACTTTTGTTTTGAGAAATGCTTGGTTATAAGCCAGGAGCCAACACCTGCAAGAATCGTTAAGATATTTTTTTCAAATGTCCCTTATCAATAATGATTATGTATTTTACAGGTGATGCCACTTGGTCAGAGGGCAGATGAGGTGCAACATGCCTCTGGCTTGATGTGCGGGCCCTCAGCAACCCAGCCTGGAATCACCTCTAGCTTCTCCTCCACCATCATGGATGAGACTGATGATTACATGGACTACATGGGAGGAGGAGGCAGTCCTTTGGGCCTCTCCTCAGAGTCCTCCAATCAGGACCGGAGCTGCACCAGCACACCTGTAGGCAACGATGGCTCTCCAGCAGGTGAGGATGTGTGAAGAAAAGACTGGGCAGGAGTTTAACTGGCAGCATGTATTTGAGTTTTTTATATAATTTAGTCTAAAAGGTGAATGGTGCAACTATTACATATAGCATCAAGCTTCACTCGGTCCACACCTTACCCAGAAAACTAGCAACTTATCATTTCATGCATTCTTCAATTGAGTTTTTCATGATTTAGTAGTTTGACCTAAATCAATAACTTAATGACACATCAGTCATATTATATGAGGTTGATGACAATGCTGTATTCTTTTGTTCTGATTCATGGACAAGATCTTTTGCAGTTTGCCTGGTCATCCTCATAAAACATCCATTTTGTACTTCAGTGGTTTGAGTTATTACTCTGTATGTAGCTTATTACATTTTCCTTTGGCCAGAGATCATCCCTGTGGCTTTATTTCTACTTTAGCACTTTTAGTGGGTTGCACTGTGGGAGAAAGGGAAGGAGAAACTGCCTCTTTTTCCTTACACTTACTGAAAAAATGGATTCCTTTCTGCTTTTTTCTAAATCTAAGACTGCCTGTGATGTCGCATTTCTTCATGTGTTGCCAGTATTATCCACTACTCATCATTGTTGTTTTGGCTGGTGTTTGGGTTACTTGTCTTGAATGGGCCTCATTTTGTTCATTCTCTTATCTTTTATCTTTCCCTTTTTACCTCCCATCCCTCTGTCTGTGTTTGTGTTGTGTGTGTGTGTGTGTGTGTGTGTGTGTGATTTGGCCCTTGTTTTTGTGTGTGTACCCGTCTGTGTGTTTTTTCCCCATTGTCTGTCCTCTTCCCTCTATGGTCAACCTGTCTCTCCAGGACAAGGCTGCCCCGCCACCACTTCTGCTCCTACCACCCCTGCTGACACTAGTGCTACCCAAAATGCACCTCCTTCTTCCCCTGCTCCACCACCATCTCTTCCTTTCTCCGCTCCTCAGCCTGGTCTCCAGTGCCAGGCTCCATCTCTCTCACCTGCTCTCCTCAGACCTCCTCTCCCCTCACTCCCATACCTTCTCTCTCCATCATGTCTGTCATACTCTCTGCTCAGCGCCTCTCTGGGAGCCACTCGGAGTGTTGTCATGCCAACCAACACACCAGCTTTCAGCCCCATCATTGCCACTCCGTCTCCGGTTAAAAATGACGTCCCTATAGTGCAGGATGCTGCAGGTACTTATCCCCGGCGCAAACCAACACTGCAGCTGTCACTCTCAATTGAGTCCTGTGCAGATTTAACTGTGTGATCCAGCCTTTCTCTACAGTATTGTTGTGGAAAGAATAAAAAAGTGAAAGGGCATGCTTCCAGCATGCATAAAGAAAATATTCATATAGAAATTATGAAATGTGCATGCTTACTGAGTGAGTACATTAACAGAACAAAAGTGTATAATTAGTTCACTTACACCTTTGTGTGTGTTTCACTTTTAGTATTACTAGTATTTAGAGATAGAGCAGAGATAAATTATTATAATAGAGATGCATTTGGCACTGAGTATGAAGCCTGGGCCTTGTTTAGCTTCCATTAACAAGGCTGCATCAGCAGCCTCTTATTTTAATCACGCTTCAAGTTTTATCGAGGCCCACTGCTTCCTGTCTTGCAGAACAGGGATCACATCATTAGCAGTGACCCCAGGGTGTTGCAAAAGGTGGGTGCCCCTCATAAAACAACATGGAGATAAGAGGGTCGGTTAAGACCCAAAGCTACGCTTCTATTTGGAGGCTGGAGACACCCTGTAAAAGTGTCATGTTCCAAAGACAATCTATCATTTTCCCCCTCCTTTAATCATTCTGGGAATTAGGAATAAAAATTTGTGGCTCTCTTTGCTTACTCAGCTGTGAACTACTTCAAGCTGAGTAAGGCCACACATTAGAGTTTTAGGATGGCCTACAATGTAATTTGCTTGGAGTTTGTGGGTTTTACTTTGTAAACCATCTGATTATTTTTTAATGTTCTTCCATCCTTTCTTTCAGGCAACACTATCTCCATTCCCACAGCCACTGGTGCAAAGAAACGCTTCTGGATTATCGAAGACATGTCACCATTCGGGAAACGCCGCAAGACTGCATCATCGCGTAAGATGCTGGATGAGGGGATGATGCTGGAGGGCTTCCGGCGCTATGATCTCTACGAGAACTGCAAGGACTCAGGCTGCCAGTTTTCTCTGAAAGTGACCCACTACCACTGCACACGTGAGAACTGTGGCTACAAGTTCTGTGGCCGCACCCACATGTACAAGCATGCGCAGCATCACGACCGTGTGGACAACCTTGTCCTGGACGATTTCAAGCGCTTCAAATCCTCACTCAGCTGCAACTTCCCTGACTGCCAGTTTTCAGGCAACAGCACCCACTTTCACTGTCTGCGCTGTGGCTTCCGCTGCACTGACAGCACCAAAGTGACAGCTCACCGTAAGCACCATGGTAAACAAGATGTGATCAGCGCTGCTGGCTTCTGCCAGTTCAGCTCCAGTGCTGATTGTGAGGTTCCCGACTGCAAGTATAAGCTCAAGTGCTCACACTTCCACTGCACCTTCCCTGAGTGTAAGCACACAGTGGTGGGGATGTCCCAGATGGACTCCCACAAGAGAAAGCATGAGAAGCAGGAGCGGGGTGAGCTGCCGTCTATTTCACCGAAACAGGAAGGGGCGCATCATCTGGCAGGAGGTGTGCCAGCGGTCCCTCCAGCCTCCATGGGTCTTTCTGCTTCCTCACCTGGTGGTCTCCACGGGTTGTCCCACAACATTAACAGCAGTGCTCCCCCTATGCTCTACCCAACAGGCGTCATCGGATCTGACTATAACCACCCATACCCAACGTCCTCCATCAGCCTGGACAGCTCCCTCAACCTGGGTACTAACACCAGCAGCTCTCTGTTCTTCCTGAAGAATGCAGCCGGTCTGGGTCTCAGTGACTCACTGGACCTCAGCAAGAAGATTCACCATGATGCAGTGCGATCAGGACACAACCCCACACCCCCACTAGGTCTGCCGGCAGTTCAGGACGACACCACAGGAACATCTGGAGAGGCTGAAGATGACCTGTCTCCAGAAGAGGAGGTACAAGCAGATGAGGAGGAAGAAGAAGAGGAAGAAGAAGAGGAAGAGGAGGAGGCAGAAGAGGATCTTAACTCTGACTCAAATTATGATTCAATGGTGGAACCTGTTGGTGAAAAGGACAATGGCGAGAGTTTAGATGCTTCCGTTAACCACACTGATACTTCCCAACTGGAAAGGCAAGACACTGACCCATGAAAAAAAAAGAACTATCAGTGACTGTAGGAACTTAAGAAATACCCTGTGTACTATGAACAAACAAAAATGAAAGTGGCCTCATTTATCATGTTTAGAGACTTCAGATGACAACAAAAAACAACAACAGCGTGGAGAAAATGACGGCCCAAAATGATTTATTATGATGTTTACAAGATGACCAACATTATTAATTCAATTATGCATTAAAAAAATATGAACGGAGACACACAGAATTAGGCCCTGTTTTACACACAGGGCAGCAATGTAAAGCATTTTACTACACATCAGTCTTTTTGTGTGCGTGCATGTTTGACTTTAATTTATTTCTTTTTTTTTTCACTTTTTTGTGTGTGGAAAAAAAATGTTTGAAAAACAAAAACAAATCTCTCTATATAACTATATATGTAAGTGTGTGTGTGAACAATGATATACAAAAGGAAATTGGTGGCACAGGCGAAATGAACTGCAGGGCTGTGGATACATAGAAAAAGGGACATGGATCACTAAGGGGAAACAGGATACGTTCAAACATTTGATCTTTTTTTCTGTATTAATATTATTATTATTAATTATTATTATTATTATTAGACACTGGGAGAAAAAGGATTCACTTTTGCTTGTGCCCATCTCTCTCAGATGTTTCTCTTTGTTCTCAGTGACATGTGGAATTGACCAGTAACTCTTTGGTCAGTCTCAGCTGCAGTCAGGCGTCCAGCGAGCCGCCAGTCTCAACAGTTCTCTCTGACATTCTGCTAGAAATGTTCGACTAGCACCAAAACCAAGCTCAGCCCTTGCAATCCCCCAACCCACCCCCGCCCGTTGTGGAGGAATCAAGTTTGTATATGGATAGTGCACTTTTATATTAGCTGACCATGATTATTGCAATGATGATAGATATCTCATAAGCATATTTAAAAATATTTTTGTTACCGTTTTACATCTTTGCATTACAATGTTGTTTTGTTGTGTTGTTAGTCAGAAGCATATCGATCTGTAAGCAGGCGAGGTCGTGATTAACGGCCAGCAAGTCATGTGGGGTAGGGGGTAGAGGATCAGACTGACCAGAGGAAATGATTAGTCACTCAGATGCAGCAAGGGGGACGTCAGAGGAAGCGTCAGGGAGTGTGTTTTATGTTGAAAATGTACAGACCGAAAATGTCTCAATGGCATTTTGTTTTCCATTCACTATGGCTGTGGTTGAGCTCCTGTTGTAATGGTTTTTATTTAATATTTATGTGACCTTTCAATGAGAAATTTTTAGGGTGTTATTGCACTTTTTAGGTTCATTTTTACCGTCTGGAAAAAAATATGATATATATATATATCTTTTAACAGGGAATTTGCTTTAAAGATGTTGTTTTAGTTCACTTTTTTTTTTTTTTGCTTTAATGCACAAATAGATGTTAGTGTGACAACAAACTGTTGTTCTGTGATTTATTTAAAGACTGGGTTTTATTTTGCTTCTGTGATTGGAAAGTTTGAAAAACAAACAAAAAAAAAAAGACAAAATGGGTGCACCAGAAAAACTGTGCCCTGATAAGAAACACTAATACGGACTGTGATTTAAATGAATTTGTTCATGGCAATGCTCACGTACTGTAATACTAAATTATAAATCTGACAAAGCCACCAACTGGTTTATATTGAGCGAATATGTATGACTGAGGAGTGGACACACTGATCATGAATTATTTCCTGCGCTTGGCATTGGAAATAAATGATCATAATATAGGGAATAGTAATGTGTGTAGATGATATTCCTCCAGATATTGTTTTGAGAAGAAAAAAAAAGGTTGTACAGTATTTTCCTCTGTAAAAATAACTATATATGAACAAAATGCTCTTTGATGAACAGCGTCCTTTAAAAAGAAAACCGTAAAAACAAGAAATGAATAATAAAAAGTTAAAAAATTGAAATAGCCTCATCATAGTTTGCTTGTGTGAGTGACCTTTTTTAATTACCCCAGAGTTTGGGAAATTTGCTGAAATTAAAGCATTGTCAGATTCAATTATCCAAACTATGTCAGAAGCTCTAACTAACTAAAATATACTGATTTTAAGTCATTTATTGATGTTTCGGTTTTATTTAATGACTCGTTTTATGCATTGTAAATTTTCAGTGTGTGTTCTTTTGTTTTTTCCTCATTAATTGAAATTCTTGGTTTATATTTACTCTGCTGTGGGCATGCCTCGTTCACAGGCTAAACTGTCTCCTGGGACTCTCCCGTTGCAAAGCAGAGGCGTTAACATTTGTTTTGTTTTCTCAACATTTGCTGAGATAACTGTATGAGCTGGGAGACATTGTGCACTTGAATTTAGTTTATGGATATGTGTGCGTGTGTGTGTGTGTATGTGTGTGTGTGTAAAATAGCAGGATTTGTAAAAAGTTGAAAATAAAGAAACTATAATTATTATAACAATACACATGTAGTACTTAGCAGTGCTTCAGCCAGAGGACATTTTGGGTCGTGTAGAGGGGAAAGGTGCTGCTGGACGACAGCAGGGCAAAAGGTCACAGCAGAGATCTCGCTGTTTCTTTTTCTGTCTGTAGGTGACACATCTGAAGTGTTTGTGTGTGTGTGTGTCCCTGAGACAGTCAAATAAGCTCCAACTGTAAGAACACAGATGTGTGGCTCCATCCCAGCTGCTCAGAGCTTCGATTCATATTTCATGACCTTGTGCGTCTTTTCCCTGCTTTGTTGTGCTATAAATCCAACTGGGACACTTTTTTTGTCACAGAATTTGAAGAAAACAAACAAAAAAATAAACATCTGCATTCATGCAGGTAGAGGAATCAACAATATTTGTTGTTGGGGTTGCCTGTTCATGCTTGATGTTCTGGTGCAAGAACAAGATCAGAGCTGAGGACCATTAGGGAGATGTAGAGGCCTGCTACTGCTAACAAGATGGCTTCAGTGTTAACAGGGCACTTTTTTAGTTGATTTTTCTGCCTTGAGCCTTGTGCCGGGTTCTCCTCCCACTCCCTCATGTCACCCAGTGGCCAGTGAGCTGGTTCTGTCCTCTCATCTACAGCTGTTCCTGTCCTTCCTCCTTCTATTCCTTGTGATGTTTTTTTAATAAAAAAAAGGAAGAAAAAAAAACGGGTAAAGGCATCACCATCTGTCAGCCAGCTGGCATCCTGTATATAATCTACCAGAAAAAAAAGAATAAACATGAAAATTATATTACACAAAAACCAGACGGAAACGACCTCCAAATCCTGCATTGGCTGCTGCTGAAATGACAGATCATTTTACTGTTTTAATTAACAGAGTAAAAAGGATGGTATAAAAAAGTGGTGGGGAAATAAACTGAAATCTATTTCCACTGCTGGAAAAATGTAATATGAAATCTGCCTGCTTACTGCAGCGTAGTCGATAAACAGAGAAACATTTTAGACTTTGTAAAATATATTGCACTTTTGGACTAAAAGCCATCTCCCGTTAGCGTTCAATTTGGCTGGATTCATGAGACATTTTATATGAAAAGTAAACAATGAAGCAATTTTTTAAAAAGTCTCTACTTGAATTTGTTGCCCTCAGCACTACTATTCATTCTAGTCCTATTGCCTATATCCACTTGGATACAGTGCTGTTAATCTTCATTGTGCTATATTTATGTTTTTCTTCTGTTTCTGCATGTCTTATGCAAAGATTGAGCTTTTCACTCAGTGAAATAAAAACATACTGAAAGACTTTAGGCCTGTTTTCAGTGTCAATGTCTTTTTGAATAATGCATACATTCTGTCTTTTCACAAAACACGTCCAAGTCATATATAAGTGCCAAGAATGCTTATGAATGTATGCTGGCCGTCACTGACATGGTCGGTTGATGTGCCAGGAACAGGTTTGAGGGAGAATGCGAGCAGTGAGGAGAGGCAACAGTCGAGGCTGGGAACACACACGACAGGTGTGCGCTGCATATGTGGTCACGTGATGCCTATAAGGCAGATTAGGGCCCAAACAGATGAAGCGCTGCTTAATGGCAGCTTTTATTAAGTTCACAAAGCGTGGAGGGAGGGGGTGAGCAGAGGAAAAGCAGGTGGCTGGGCCTGTGCACTCTTAGATGAAGACAGATATTGTACAGTGGAGTCTGAAGAAGGTAGCCACTGTGGAAGGATTTATGGAAATTTGCCTGCCCTGGACTCACCGCCTGCCTGTTCCCGAATCCCTGAGTAAAAGCCAGAGAGGGAGAACTGGAAAAGCTCAGAGAAAAATGTGCTAGCCATGAAACCAGTGTTTGACCATATGAGATGAAGATATAACGATGCCTGTGAGGAGAGTCAGTCACTACAACAAAATAAAAAAGTGAAAAGATGATGATAAATAAAGACAAACTGAATATTATTCATACACTGTTAGTAATGAAGTATAGATAAAACAAAAAGACTACAACTGTAAGATTATGAGCTAAATACATGCAATATGAAATAAATGCACATTGCTTGTTGTTGTTATATATAACATAGAACATTAATATACAACTATAATATACTAACTACATACAACAAAACAAAAAACATTAATAGGAGCACAGTACCAGTTTTAAAGAAAATGTTGGGACAGAAGATTTGAACAATAAGAATATTTATAACAATTATATATCTAGATTCTTTATATTTAACCACAGAGTTGTAAAGTGACTAAACTTTAATGCAGGTTTGTGTAGATATATTGTTACCATTTCCATGTAGTAAACAGTATATACTGAGGTGCAACACCAAGCCAGGTGAAACATGCTGCTCTAGATCAGTGTCAATCAGGGCACACTGAGTCTGTTTGGACCATGAATGTACTTTTATGTGTAAATGTAATGTAAAAAATATTGCATGAATGCTCACATAAAGAAGACAGAGACAGAGACTTACAGAACCTAGATGATGAATTTATCCCTAAGTGGATGGAGGTTGTTTGTCAGCCCTAACAAGCAAATTTGACTGAAAAAATACACCCTTAGAGCAGCTATAATTGATATTTTTATGTTAACAATGGATCTCATGACTACTTGTACCTCATTTGACACTTAAATTTACAGGGCAATTTTAGTTTCTCTCAACTCCCTGATTTAGTTTTTTTGACTGCGCTTTTACTGCTTTGTTGTGTGTCGCACTTGCTTGCAGCAGGCAGATGTTTTCAGCAAAAGAAGTCATCATAAACCCACAATACACTACCTGCTGAGCACCAAACCACAGAAGTTAGCAACTAGTCACCGAACATTGTGACACATTTAGCAGCTAAAAAGACATATTTCCATCAGGAGTTGGTAGAGACCATAAGAAACAAATAGCGAAAAAAAAAACTACTGAACTTTCATGAGTTATTTGTGTAAATGTGCAATTATTTACTAACAATTTCACTATATTGGCTAATATGACAATAATATGCTAATGTTGTATTTGCAGTATGTATTATGGCCCAAGTGGCCATTAAAAAGGTAATGCAGAGTTAAGATTGTCTTGGTTTAATAACTTTTCATATGTTAACAGTATAATTTGCAGGTTTTCTCTCTCTCTGCAAATTTATCCATTTAAAGATTGATCATTGATAAGTAGAAATTTATTGTGCAATTATGTTAGCACAACTAAAATATGTTGTGCTAATTAAAGAAGTAGTTGAGCATCTATGGAATCACCAATTGTGGGTTAAGTTACAAACTTTCTTCTGAAACATGGCAGTCTGTAATTGTTCTGAGAAATGAAGGTCATTTCAAATGAGAAATTGCCAAGAAACTGAGGATGTCAGATTCACAGATCAGCGCAAACTGGGTCTAACCACAGTAGAAAGAGGAATGGGAGGCCCTGGTGCACCTGCAACTGAGCAAGAGGACAGATGCAAGGAGGTGGTGCTCGCGAAATACCAGTCTCAACATCAACAAGGCAACTCCACCAGCAAAGATGCTGGTGTTTGATGCTGTCAAGAATGCGGCAGTGTTTGGTGGTAAAATGGGGTCTTGAAGACGGAAGGCTATCACTCCATTATGAAATGCCATGCCATACCCTGTGGACGGCATTTGATTGCAGCCAATTTCCTACAACAGGATGATGACTGAATGGAGTGGCCAATGCATCCACCAGATCTCAACCCTTTTGAAACGGTTTTGAAGTAGCTTGAAACTGTATGATACAAAAGAAGTGCCCGTCAAGCCAATCCAACTTGTGGGAGGTGCCACAGGAAGCATTGTGTGAAATCTCTTCAGATTACTTCAACAAATCAACAAATTCCAGTTATTTCCAATTTGGAGGACTCTTTGACAAAAGAAAGGTTTGAAGGACACAATTATGAGTAAAATATTTCAATAAAAAATAATTATTTCTAACTTTGTCAACTACTGTTTCTTATTCATTGTGCTATATTTCTTACTCAAACTCAAACAAGGAATAAATATACACTGTATATCTTTCTCTTTTTTTTTTATAAAGGTTTCCAAATCAAAAATGTTTATCAGACCCAAAAGTATCAGGTTGGGTTCTTCTGCACACCTTTAAAAATATGCAAAATCAATGATATAAGAATATGAACAATGTACTGTACTAGTTGTTAGTGAGAACAAAGCAAGTTAAAATACATAGATTCGGACAGTAAAACTGAGATGTCATTGTCTTTGCAAGTTGATGTTTAACGTCACTCAGTAAGATTATATCTGCCCCAAATGTGGCAAGAAAAGTTTTCATGACTAAGACCTGAAGCTGCTCAGCTCAAAGGCACAAAAATGGCACTCTGGCCACAAGCAGAAAGCTCTTTTGCATACGATAAATAACCTGCCATGGAATCATATCTTTGTCATCAGAGTAGCTTGTTGTTGATAGGCAGTCCCTCATATATACAGTATATCATGTATGATGTGTATATGAAATGGCTGCACCACTCATTTTACTGCTTCATTGGCCCATTTATAGTTCACGTTTTTGGATGAGATGTTTCTCTTGGCTCTTTCAGCACTCTGCCCCAGTTAGACCTCTCTTTAAATCCGGTGCCCTTTGCAATAGATGTTCATTTATCTATTTTTGCATGTGTATGGGCTTATTTTGGAAAGACCTCAGTCACACGGCAGAAAAGTGGGCTGTGTGAAAAACGCTGCTTTGCCATTGGTAGCAGCTGTTGCTGCTGAGACACCTCTGAGGAAATGGAGAATTGGACACACACTCATCCAATTTACCATTAACAAGACCTTATTGGATGCAGGGCCATAGGAACATGCGGCTTCGCCTTATGTGGCTCTGTTTAGATATGCTGCTGTTCCTCTAGAACGTGTGTGACTGGAGTCTGTGATAGTCTTAGCATCTGTGATTGGGGATCAAAGTGTGATGTCGCAGTAAGCTCAAGTTAACATTCAGCTTCAGGCAACGTGTCCTGTATTGTTACATATGGATACAAAACAAAGCAATTTTTAAGCAAAAAGGATTTGTATTCTGTAACAACATGGTAAAATGATGCAAGTTTACAGAACAATCACAATTAAAACCATGCATAGGAAAGTCTGACTTGTAACATGAGATACTTTCGAACATCAAACACTGAAACTGGTCTACCAAGATCTCCAAAAACGAGAGATTTCCAACTTTTATATTTTCCATATTTAAATCCAACCACACCAAGAGAACTAGGTTGTCGTTAAGCTTTTCAACATAGCAACAGCCAGTCATGCGAGTGTTGACTTCATCTTCCTCCATGATTTCATGTATTAGAAAGTATATAATTATTTTTAAAGGTCCTTAAAGCACAGATCTACTTCTGTATATGCTCAGTAGGGTTGAATCACATATTCTCTTGTGCAACGTGTGTGTTTTGTTTCTGATCAGGTTACTCTTTTTTTGTCCTCTTAGTTTAAACACACCTCAGGGTGATGTATCTAGAAATCAGCACTTTTTTTAAGATATAAAGATAAAGCATTCTTCTCACAGTTTTGCTGGAACATTCAGTTGGTAAAAACAAACAACGGTGACGTAATTATTAACGTCAAAAACCCGAAAAACTGGATTCAAGACTTGTCAGTTCATACAGAAAAGAAGTTGAGCAAATCATCCGGAAACTGCTGATCAGATTATCATGGGAATGAACCAAATCTGTTTTTTCTTGTTTCTGAAGGTAGGTCAGTTATTGCTGAAGGGCAAGGATTCAGTGTATTGCACTTCAGAAGAAAAGGACTCACTGCTCATCAACGTTAGTGAGAATAAAAGTCCTCTAAATTAAACAACACATTAGGTACTTCACACATGATACTTTTTAAATGTTGATGGATCAGTCAGTGAGTTCATGTCTTTGACCAGAAGTTCATATGTCATTCACAGAACTCAGTGTGGTTACTGTGCTGAGATGAGAACAAACACAGTTCCTGTATTTCGGTGAGCTCTGTTTGAAGTGAACACATTTTCAAAAAGGGGAGGGGGTGGGAGGTGTAATGTTACACAGAAGATGTTATTTGGTAAACATGCAGTTGTCATCTTACAAACACAAACAGAATCCAGTGGAAAGATTAGAAGTGAGGCCCTTTAAACACCTTGTGAAAAATGAGCCTCCCGTCAGCACTGTTACATAAATGTTTACTAAGAAATACCAAACATTGTGTTCTATTTGTTTTACTTTGCCTCAAGTTTGCCCATTGCCATAGATTAGTCATCCCCAGAGTTAAACACAACTTTGCCAGCAGAACAAACAACTAGAAGCCGACAGCAACCAGAAACAAGTGCATAAAACGGTTGATCCAGGCTGGCTGGTAGCCACACGGCCATTACCCTTCAAGTAGTTTGCTTCAGAATTGGACCAGAGGTCTCCAGAGTTGAGTGGGAGTATTTCATCACTTTATCCAAAAGGAGAGAGCTTGGAGCAAAAAACTTAATGGCCCGACGCTCTCTCAGAAGTCAGAGTAATTCTCATTCCACTTCAATTGCCACAGCGCTGCACCACTAACTGGCAAGTGTGGCCCTGCTGCTGCTGCTTTCTTGGCAAACAGAGAAGTTCTTAAGTGCTAAGCTGTAAATTTGCTTAATTTGACGTGAGTCAGAGGGGAATGGGATCGTTTTCTTTCAGGGAAAAAGGGTGGCATATTGGCTGACAATAAGCTGAAATGGTCCAACATGGTGTTTCTGCTCTGCGATGATGGCTGGAACACACAACGGACAGTGTTTGACAGAGCCGTAAAACTGTTTGAGTCTGGCACCAGTGCTGTATGACTCATTCTTATGTTATTGCTGTAAAAGCCTTTCAACACTAATTTCTAGGGCAGAAAATGACTGAAGTGGCTTAAAATGGTTTGTCTGTTTGTACGCACAAGAATGTTAGTATTTACTAGTCATGCAAAATGTGTAACACACACACACACCTGTATTAATCTACCTTATAAAATCTTCCTCTTTCTTTTAACCAAAGCCACATGTATCGTCACAGGCTTTCAATGAGGAGCAGTAACCAGTCAGACTTTAAAAAAAAGATTAAGTTTGGTCACAGATGTAGAAGCAAAACAGAAAGCATTTTTTTAGACATGGGAACAGTTCAGCCGCTTCATCAGAGAACAGAACAGTTATTGAAATACAGGAAAAAATTTGTTAGGTGAATCCAATTAAATATATAATTTTAATCTCCTGCAACCTCATTCATGTTTACTTCTTAACCCAGTATCTGTGAAAGAATCAAGCAAATGAGCAGACTGTTAATGTATTCTAATCATTTCTATATAATTTAGTCCATTATATCAATATACTCAAAAGATAACCGTTAACTTAGTTAACTGTGGTTAATTAATAATGTCCTGTTCCGAGTCAGGCCTGGAATAGGCTTTATTTGCTTTATTATGATTACTTAACTTTATGTTATAATAATGTTGCAAGAAACCAACTGAACTAATTAAAAAAAGAACATTTCTTTTGACTTTTTTTTCATGAGTGTCACTGCTCCCATGCAGATGACACTAACTGGGTAGGAATAAACTTGAACAAAAATGTGACAACTGTGGAACTGCATGAAGCACGTGGTGTCTTTTTTTTTAAGACGTTATAAAAAATATTTACTAGGCTGAAGGTTGGTAGATTAAAGTTCGGGAGTTTCATATTGTATTATACATTGTTGCACAACTGTTACAATATATTTAGAATTAAAGCGTTACAATCAGCTTTATTTTTGTTGAATGACTCTTGAATATCACAAGCCCCCCCTCCGCCCATGAACATTGTGAGAGCCTTTAAAAAGACTGGTTTCAGTATCACAGCTGTGACCTTCATAAAACAGAGCTGGGCAACAGGTGGGCATCATGTGTGTGCTAATCTTCCACATTATGGTTGTTGATAACAGACACTGCACAGCCCTGCTCAGTTAAAACTCAGTAATTTAATATGGAATACATCAGCAATGTGATATTTGTAGCATGGAAGAAGCAAAGGTTGGGAAGATTCTGCTGATGCTAATAATAGAAAATGTCCATCATTCACTATGGGTTTCTGTTACCAAAAGAATTCTGTTAGTACCGCAGACCCTCCAAAACAAGACATTGGGTGTCCACTGAGGGCTTTTGGGATTACTTTTTTTCACTCGCTCTCCTCCTCACTAAGGGCATGAAAATGTGGATTGTATTTCGCTGTGAGAATCCATGCCAATTTTGGAGGACGTGGTCGGCGAATGTACAACCTTCCCCCCTTAGTGGTCTTCTTTATACATATAAGAAGCTGACCTGGTGATTTTTTTAATGAATTTTGTATGTTACAGATGTAGGTTTTAAAAACTGGAAGTTGTTATCATGAACTTAGAAAATAGATGAAAATTACTGTGGGAACAAAGCAAACATAAAGTTTTATTGTCAATATTTAACCTATTTAATAAATATAATATCATTTTCATTGTCTTTGCAAACACACTCTGCATTGTCTAGTGTTTGCTTCTGTCCTTCAGACTGGAAGCTGTTCAGGCAACGTGAAATTTTTGTTCACAGAGATTAGTTCATCATTAGCAAGTTTGGCAAAGTGATGAGATTGATCATTATCTAAACATTGTCTGATTGGTTTGGTATGAATTTGGTCAGGAGGAAAAAAATTCTAAAATATTTTTGCTTATTTGTTGATGGAATTTTTTGGATTTATTATGTTTATCAATATATACATTGGTTTATTAGTAGTGTTACATTTTCTATCATCTACAAGCTAACCAAAGCATATTCTTGACAACATTTGTTGTTTGGGCAAAAAGTTGGATTTTGTGACATATAGTCATCAACCTCAGCTATACTAAATACAAATATAAGAAAGCTAACAGTAAATTAAGATGTTAACGTTGTAAACCCTGAACCTACAACACATCAGCCTATTAGCAAACTAGACTATTTTGTATTATGTTAGTTCTAAGCAAACTACTGTCTAAAGTTGAATAATAGCTAACAGAGTGTGAGACCCACAGTGAATGCAAAGGAGGCAGCGCTCGACTCTCTATCCCATTTTATTTTCCTCTGCCTTCCCCACCCCCCCTCCTGCCCACTAGCATGCTTCAGGTGTTCCACAGTCAGGCCCTGTGATTAGTCTAATTTGCACAAACGCTGGTGAGTGCTGCACCTGTTGCCCCTGCACCGCCTGCAGCCACGGTCCCTCAGAAGGCTGACAGGCCTTCCCTTAGATAATCCAATCTCCTCACAAAGGTGTTGCTGCTCTTCACCAGTGCTGGACAAGGGCATTCATTTTTTTCTACTTGTTTCCTTTCATGTTCTCATGGCCACCATACTCTTGATGGCTCATTATTGGACCATTCATAAATACTACCACCCAGAACCCACCTCTGTGTTTTTTACAGTCTGCCCCTGTTTTTCCTCACTTCTCCTCAGGAGCGCCTTCCTATGCCTGCCAAAAAGGGGAGCAAAGCTTTCCCTCAGGTTCAAAACAGGCCCCACAATCTTCAAAATGACAGCCTTCCAGTATCCACATACTCCATTTGAATTTGAAACAACGCCAGGAGAAAATCAAGTGACACAGGCCACACAGAGTGGGAGGGAGGGAATGCGATCCCACTTGATTGTTTAGTTTATATAGCAAGTGATGACAAAGTGCTTTATGACTTTGCAGTGTTCGCTGGGCTCTGCGATTGAAGCCTTATACAGGCAAAGCCCCTTTGTGACCTTGGCTTGTCAAATGTTCTCACCAGGAAGGAGCCAGTGTTCAGTGGCTGCTCAGAGCTGCTAAACTGCTTTTAGAGATCAAGATGTAAAGACCAATGTTACTTTCACCGCTGAAAACTCTACTGAGGAAAACATCAGTCAGGGTGCGCTGAATTATAAACCTATTAACAATATAAAATACTTCATAATTTCAAATGAGCAGCACTTTAAAATGTTAGAATGCTAACACTCACACAAGATTGCTAATGGTTAATTACCACCAGAAATTGTGCATCTAGCTTTTTAGACAGATTAAATCTGTGACCAGATTTGGGTGCTAGATGAATAGGTTCATCCTGAAGGGGACATAAATGATTTTTATAGCAACTTATAATCGTTGAGACACTTCACAAAAAACGGGAAAAAAAAGTCAATTGTGGCACGAGAAAAAGTCAAGGGATTACAAAAAACACAAAGATACATCATCTGGAAACCATGAATCTCATACATATTGCTGAGCCAGTCCATAAGGTAGATGAAAGATATTTTGCTGAATAAGCAAAAAGTTGCTGGTGGCACTAGATAAAATGTCAGAAAATAACCAGTATCATCAGAATTTATCATCTGGGGAACACGACTGTTTAAAATATCATGGCAATCAATCCAGTAGCTATTGAGATATTTCAGACAGCACCAAAGTGGTTGACCAACTGATTGATCCCAATTAAATGATATTGCCATCCCAGAGCTATGTCTTTAGCATGGCTAAAAACTGTGCAGTCTTCAGAAACATCGAATTTTCAAAAGAAACTGCATAGCATGTCTTCAATACACACATCTTGGAAACAGATTTTAACTCCAGATCGTGCTAGCATCCATTAAAATGATGATTCCTGAGGACTACACAGATATTTCCAGAGGTGTAAAGCAACTGGTGGTTGTCCACAGGCCTAATCACACATCAAGTATTACATCAGATGGCTTTCCAGCTGTCTACCAAGTGTATCTTATCTTACTGGGAAGAGGAAGAAGCAGCGTTTCATCTTCAGGCCTCCTCTTCCTGCTTCCTGTCCATGACCTTTCCTATGCAAATTTTCATTGTACACGTCCCTTTGGAGAGAGGTCTGGAAACCATGTTGGGTGGAGTTTGATGCTCATGGAACCAGACCTGATGAGACAACAAAAGCTGGACCAAGATCAACACTCAACGGCTCAAGGATGAGGTTCCAGTGAGTAGAGATGATGTGTGTATGGTGCAGACAGAGCCATGGAAGCCCTCTGACTGGCTGCTATGAGCTAACAATCCTTGCATTGATCCAAGGAGACACTCAGCCCTCTAAGCTGCTGAGTGCTCAGTTCCAGTGAACAATGGAGTTCAGAGCGTGTCGATACACTGTCCTATTGAGTGCTCTCCGTTTAGCAGCAAGATTGATGAGGTTAAGGCTCCCAACTGGGGAGCCAAATGGTGTCAAGACCAAGGTGTTGCTTTGGAAAAACAATTCCTCACTGCACTACCATAGTGACAGATGTTGGGTTACTGGTTAATACACCAGCTTTACCCAGGAAGTGTATTTATACACGCATGATGTGAAACTGAAAGAGTGAGCAAACTGCAGTGGATGTTGTTGTTTGTTGTAGAGTCTTAAGATGTAGATTAGAGTTTGAGGAAAGGATAGACATAGCTTTCTGGAGAGGAATGCACTGTAAATCCCTTAAGACACTAAATGATGTACAAGTGGATTTATTACTGTAGGTCCCTATAAATCTAAGGTTGGCCTGAACTCCAGGGAGAGGTTAATGGATTACAAAGGGATGTGGTATCGAACCTCAGAGAAGTTTATACACCTTCTCAATGTGTGAAATGCCGTTGATAATTTAGACCTTGATAAATTAAATTCATACACTTGATAATGCACGGCAATATTCAGAATGCAGTGTCTGAGTAAAACTCTCATTTTCAGAGCAGATTCTTTAGAATGAGGACCTGTAGTGGGACTCCACCGTCTTTCTGTGGTCTTATCAATGCAAACAGTGGGAGTGTGTGATCTGAGCTGTACTATCAATGCTGGAAATCAGAATTATCAGCAATCCAACCTGTGGGCAGCCTCCACCAATTTTTGCTCGAAGTTAAATTATAATAAACCCCTGAAGCCGAGATTCTGAGTATTGTTTCTGAAATGTGCACTAGTTCTAATAAAATAACATTTAAAAGCATTACTACAAAATAGTTACCCCAAGTTTCAGATGGAGCTCTGAAGATAAGCAGTCAGTCAGATGGTCAATTAGTCAGTCCAACACTTGGGTTCTTAGAAAGCTATCTTAATAACTACTGGGGAGTTCTACTGCACATGTGAAAAAAACTTTTTAGTCGCCATGAGCATAATACAGCTGAATCACTGACCAAACTGTCATTGGTCAAGTTGCATTGTGGGTAATGTAGGTTTCAGATTTTTACAAGATGAACGTGTGGAATGTAAAAACACAAAATCTCTGGTTCTGCTGCATCGATTTTCATCAATGTTCATCATGAGTCTGACACTTTTATGCTAAACTGGAGCAGTTTTAAATTAGACATTCATACATGTTACATGAGCTAGCATGACTCCAGCTAATGCACGTAATCTTTATACAAGTTAGCTTGTTATAAACTGTAAGTTAGCAACACTACTGCATTAATATTAATGCAACTACTTTAGCACACTTATAATTGTGACTTACTGTATTTAAAAAAGCTTTTTTTTTTTTTTTTATCTATTCAGCAATTCTGTGTTTTGATCTGAGCATCGGAGCCTCATGGGGTTACTAGTGTGGCAATAGATTTCTAGTGTTATTAGTTCATCGGGTAATTTTCAAACACTTAAATGGTGCTGGTCCCTCTTTCTATGTAGGACTGAGAAGATACAGCGCAGTGACATCCGATTACTATCAATAAGCATAGTTTTCCTTTTGTCTCTGCATTTACTATACTCTCTTCTTTATTTAGCTTTTCTCTGGCTGGTTTTCTACACTGTTGGATTAAGGAGAAAACTTTATTTTAAAATTAAGCATTAAAAAGTCAAGTCTATAATATACAGTATAATCTTCAACCGTTCATCTTAAATGTATTCATAATGGAAGAGGAAATCCTTTTTGAGAAAGCAGCACTCCCACTACAGAAAACAAGAGAAAAGCACTGACAATACACCTACGGAAATAAACAAAACTTCACACAGTTAATGTGCAACTGTGTCACTTACTCATTTCCAGAGAGAAGGCTGAAAAAAGGCTGAAAGTCCCTGCCCTGTCATGCTTTCTGTATATTCAGAAAAGGGCGATTCATGAAAAAAGAAAAACTGTAGTTTTCTCATCTGCACTGGTCTCACAGATACACCACAGCTGGATAGGAGAAAAAGAAAGCTCAGTACAGCAAATATTAATCAAAAGATTTAACCTAAATATTTCTGAATTCACATCTTTGGATTTAGATCACTTGATATTCAGACAAAATTCAAATTTATAGCACTGATCTTACATGATATATAAACAAAACCAAATGTTACCTCCCACATAAGTCTCCTGTTGACTGATTTCATTATCCACTGTTAAAACAGGAAACAAATGCCAAACATAAATACATCCAGTCAAAGGACAACTTCAATGTGATTTGCCTCTTTGCTGTTGTGTATTTTTGTTTTAATGTTAACTGGATAGATGTAAATACAAATTAGGTACATTTCCTCTTATTTAGGTTTTACAAGCAGCACCTGTTCTTTACTGGAAGTCAAGTATTTAACCATGTGCTAGAGAAGGAAAGGGAAACTTGAAAAACAATCTGCACGGATATAAAACTAAATGCAAGAAATGTAAAACATAAACATGGAAATCAGTAACTCTACATTGTCCCTTAACAGTAACATACAGTAATATACATTTAGTGTGTATTTTGTGTTCAGTTGTTTAAAACAGATGTAAGGGGAGATTCTTCTTGAGATAAATCAGATTTATTACAGTTATGTACAATTCTGGCTGAAATTCAGACAATGATCAGCAGGTTACAGACCAATCACTGATACTACAGTGCTAAGAGGCGCAAGTTACACATCTTTTTTCTGTACTTCCGTACCAACATTATTCATCCATACAAATTGATTACTAAATAAAAAAAAAAAAATTACAGCATACTGCAATATTGTCGTCTCACCATTCAACACTTTCAGCATATAATCAATCAAAATAACTAAACATAATCTGCAATTTAGCACTGGTGTCACACAGAAATGTTCAGCGCCGCTCTACCTTTTCTCTGTTGCTATGAAGGCCATGTGATGGAGGTGGAAATGGCACAAGAGCTGATATCCCTTCTTCTCATTCATGGACTCTTCTTGTTAGCTGGAGACAGAGTGAGTAATTCAATAAGTCAAGTATTCATTTATTACTTTCCTTTTCAATCATGGGGCAACTTTTTTTTTTTTATTCCCCATCCACCTCCACACCGAGAAAAAAAGTGATACAAGTTCTGCAACTTCCATCTGTGGCAGCCCTTGTTGTCTTACTGCAGCTTAATTACAAAATATTGGCGCCGTTTTCTGTAAAGATTACTCACTGTAGGAGGCCCTACATAATTTGGACCGGAGGGTTTGTCACGGAAAATAATACAATGCAACTGGGCTTTCTGTATTAGATTTCCGCTTTTAGCCTGCTTGACATTTCAAGCTGCATGAACTAATACATCTGTTATTTGTTGATCATTTGATTATTAACATACTTCACAAACCAAATCAGGTGCCCTGCTGGAGACACAGACACAGACACAGCTCAGCAGACAGTCTGCGTTTTCTCGCCTGCCACGCACAAACACACTCGCAAAGATGCACAATTCAGCCCTCAGTGAAAAAGGAAAGTGGGGGAAAAACATTTATCTTCCCCTCCTTTGAGCGTATGAGCACTCTGACGCCGGCATGGAACAAAGCCCGTCATCACATTCTAATCTCGAATTTCAGGGCTTTTATTTCACCCAAATGCCACCCTGCTGGCCTTGTAAATTATTGACAGACTGACACCAATGCGAAAGGACACATAAAAGAGGCTAAAAGCTCTGGCCCTGGAAGAGCTTGTCCTCTCCTATTGCCATCAACAGGGAGACAAACTATACTAATGCTTCTCTGGAAGCTCACGGTAACTTTGTGACTCAAGTACCAATATAAGACTCCTGACCCACAACTGCTCTATACAGAGATATTCTGTGCAGCACTGGTCTGTCTGTAACTCCTTAGAACAATTACAAGGACACCAAAAACTGTACTGCAGTACTGGAAGTCACACCTGGTTAGTGCTCCATTCAGCCTTTTAAAGTAATTCTGATTTGACTATATCCTGTCATTCCTCATTTCAAAGAAACGACACAGGATGGTACTTGCATGGCTCTGCATGCACTCATTTAGTTTGATGATGAAAAGTAAATTGAGGTAAGCCGTGTGTCAACTAGACACTCCAATATTTGTCAGTTTTGCGTCTTCACACACCCACGCCTACTCCTCATTTTGCTCAAGATTAAGATGTTACAGAAAGAAGAGGAAACACACAGTGAAGATGATTTAAAAACAAAACAAACACAATGAGTGCTGGCAGGGAGAAGCGGTTGAGATCAGTTGAGATGAAAAGTGCTGTTTGGAGAGTGTTTTGTGCTTTCTACTGTTGTCTAATCCACCTCGCTCTCATTGCTTGCCCCCTCGGGCCGTCTCAGTTTGTCCACCTGTTCATTAAACTGTCCATCCCCACCTCGCCGATCCTCTGTCTGCATGGTTAGACGCTCCTCCTCCTCTTCCTCTACATGGCTGACATCATCCTCATCTTCCTCCTTCTTCTCCTCCTCCCCCTGCACCTCCATGCGGACCTGGTCCTTTAGATCCAGTGACACACCGAGGCTCACAGCGCCAACATCACCACTGATATCATGAGCTCCATCAGGCCCTCCCAGTGTATCCTGAGGGCTGTGGTGTCCATCTTTGACAGGGGAGGAAATGGCGGACTCATTACTGACAGGGGAGATGTCACTGCTGCTGTTGGTGTGGTTAACAGACGGCGAGCCGGATACTGATGGTGGCTTCAAGGGAATCTGCCATGAAGGGATCTTAGGAACAGTGGGAGTCGAAGGGAACTGTCTCCTGTGGGTAGGGGTTTGGTGAGGTGCACAAAAGAGAGAGGAAGAAAATGAGGCCTGATCACAACCTCATCATAAAACCTCACTATGAGAAAAGTATGTGAAAACTGCTTTCCCACAATCAAATCAGTCATAGCTGTACATACTACAACCACAAAACTGTACATGTATATACTGTATCTTCATGAGTCTGGTATGACAACATTTCAACACTAGTTTACTTTTTAACATGCAGCCACACACAAAGCCTCCATTGTAATTCTCATAATTACAGCAGAGAAAATGGCTTTCTCTCCTCAAACAGACAGATGTTCGTCACACCTGGTAAAGACGCTCTAAGATTTCTTTAATTACATCCACTGCAGATATTAAGATCAAAAAGACAACGATGTATCATAATGGGATCAGCACTTCTCGGTGGTTAAAGAAAAAACAGTTTGGAGATGATTTGAATCAGGAAGGGAAAAAGTTTGAAGACAGATGGTTATACAGAGACTTTATTTTGTCATTCAACCCTTTGCCAGAAAACTCATTGCAAGAGCCAGGGTGAAGTCAGGATGCAAATGACAAAGGGATTATTACTGATTAGAATGTATGAGGGGAACAAAACATGCTCAACTAGGCACTTCTGAGGCAGTTTTCATTGGTTTTCTGATGTACACTCTTACTTCGGGCTTCATTATAGACACTGATACATAATCATGCATGCTAATGGGCATGACTGAGCTGGGCTGTGCCTGACTAGATTGAGGAACAAAGTTGGATAAGGGATGTCTACTAGTTTACACTGAGACCTTTGTAAAAGATCATATACCTTTTTACTAAGTAAGTGAAATTGTGTGTTTATATTTGATCAGGACAGAGCTGATTTGTAAGTTCACTTAAATAATTTATTTTGTTGAGTTTTTACATTATTCTTTCATTTCACACTCCTAAAATCAATGAAAGTTGCATAAGAGTAATAATGCACGTGTGGTTGTCTTTCTTACTAATAAAAACATTAAAACACAGAAGACCAGCTGATGTCTGCAGTATGCTAATTGGTCAAGCAGCGCTGTGAAGCAAAAGAAATGGTGCAATTAGTATTGTGACCTCTAATGCCTGTGAGATTAAACATATTTGAGATTAATAATTACACTCTAAGTATGGAATTTGTAAGAGCAATGTGACATTATGTGTTCTTTTATTTTATTTATTCATACACAAAGAAACTTTCAGAGCAACTACAACAGCTCTGTATAGTGTTAGTGAACATGTAAAGATGGCTGCATGTTGCTTGTTTGGTAGTTAATATTTGTACAGCGTCTCTGAAATCGGAACACCTCGAATAACATCAGATTTCAGTCAAATTAATGCCTTTCTCTAGAGCTTTCAACCACATCTTATAGGCTTTCTCAACAGATACGTCGATTTAGGAAACACATTAACTGCATGAAAGTGCCAGTTGAAGTCCATCCCTCAACCATACTTGGATCATCTCTGATTATATAATACAACATATTGTATTTCAGTCATGTGATGACAACTGAGCACTGAAAGCTCTAAAAAAAAAAAAGAGTATGTGTTCACCAAGTAAAGATTTGTCCAATTCTAGTTTCCACCACTGTTGAATGTTTCAAATAAACTACACCCAAGAACTCAGTAGTCCTACACTCTTCAACAAAGACACACAAACATATTTTTTTTTCCCTTTTCTTTTTTACCTGCACTGTTTTATGTGACAGGGATTTGACTAACTTTGTTACCTGCCGAGCAGTAAACCCTTCAGAGAGACGATCTCAGCCTTCAGCTCTCCAATAGTTTGGTTGTCCAGGATGCGATTGGTTGAAGATGATGCCTGTATGTAAAACACAAGAGAGAAACACAACAACTGTCAGTGACTGACACACAGACACACACACACAAACACAGGCACTGTTCAGTTCACACACAGTTTTCCAGCACAAAGACAATATGTGTCTTTCAACAACTGCTCTATGCTAAGCCAACAAAACAAAATAATAAAAAAAGCATTGTTTAAAAGAAAAGAAAAAAGGAGGTCATGGGCTACAAAGTAAACAAATATGGCAAATGCAAATGCTAAAAGCCACATGTTTTTTGTAGTCAGGTCATCTGTCACCATAACAACCTCAACTGCCTACTGCTGGTGATGACAGAAAAGAGTTCAAACAATCCCACTATAGCCACTTTTATGGTCTTGGCTGCTGAAAATGTCCAGTGAGTGTAAATCATGCTGTTTTTACATATTTTTCCATACTATCTAGAAAAGATTAGGCCAGTGTCCAGTGTTTTGGATAATGACCATCTTGAACAATGGCCACATTCACGAAGGTAGACCATAGCTTAGCAGTTTGTTTTGTTCTTTTTTTCCTTTTATCAAAAGGCATGTGTTATCACCCACACACACACACTTGTGCAGCATGAAATGCTACAGAGTATAATGGCAAAGTATTTGAATGGCAAATTACTGCTGAAAATTGGTCTCTGCAGCACTTTTTTGGGCACAGGAAGGACTTTGACTGAGGGAGCTATAGAATGATGAGTTTTGATAAAGGCCTAGAGAAAAAAAAAACATCACATGGCAACAGTCAAATTAAATAATGACACTGAACTATAGCTGCTGTAAAGCCGTTTGGTAATTCCAAAAATAATAAAGACAACACAAATACTGAAGACCTTATAGGCCCAAAATGAAGACTGAGGCCCTCAACAATCTCAAGATAAAGTCATAAGATCATTATTTGATGTGAGAAACAAAGGAAACTTCTGCTTCTAAAATTCTTCTTCTTTTGGCTGCTCCCTTTAGGGGCTTGTGGCCCCCCCTGGCTGGGTTCTGCTTCTAAAATACTGTTAACTTTTCTCTGGCTTTGCTCAGGTTTCTGTATTTTCATTCCTTTACTGGTTTACCTGTTCAGCACTTTCACAACTATTCAGATGAAACAACCACTGTTGAACTGCTCAACCTGTGATGAGGTGTAATGAGTAGTTATTGCTTGGCTATAAAGACAAAATGGTTGGGAACCAGTGATGTAGATAATTGCTTCCCATTCTTATTCTATTCTTGAATAAAAAGCACAAACATGTGCAGGAGCAGGAGGATAGACTGATGAGACCAGAGGGAGGAGAAGGAGAAGACAAGGGAAAAGTGGGATAAAAGAAAAGTAAAAACTGTAATTAAGGCTCTCCTGACTCACCAGAGGAAGCTCGTTAAAAAGTGTGGACCCCCTATCGAGGGGAGAGGGATAACTTGGACTCTTTCACTTGTAATTAAATTTAAGAGAAATTAATTGAATCACATCTGAAAGGGATCAGACTCATTTACAGTGGAAGGAGGGAGGCAGAGGAGGAGAAGTGAAGGAGACAGAAAAAGAGATGAGGAGTGGAAGGAGGTTTTTTGGCTCTTATCGGCTCCTAAACCTTGCTGATAAGGAGTCGTGTTTTAGAGGTGGTGCATTGGAGGCCTGCTGAAGACACACTTATTACAGCCATCACCTCATTAGAACCATCTTAATCCCTCGCCTCCCCAAGGCACCCGTATAATAAGGCTGCTTCTCTCTCATTTTAGACCGAAAAAAAATTAATTGCTGTATGGGCTGAGCTAAAAGACTTCCAAGGCACAGAATCAGCTTTAAAAAAGGACTGATTTCTCATATTAAGTGAAATGTGAAGCTTTCTATGTACTTATATCACTTAACATAAGAAAAAAGGCTTTAGAGTAGAATTGTTAAGCACTAGCTACATACATAATGTGCATTTTCCACAGAGCAGCACCATATAATATCTCACATCAAGACTTGTCACACAACACTACCTTCGACATATGTCTTATTAAGTCTGAAGAAACCTAATTAAATGTTGGACCAGGACTGAATTTCAGCCTTGAGATATATTATGTCAGTGTTTATACACACACGTTGTGTAAGAATCTTGTGTTAAGTGCACTTGGTGCTTGGATGGAGGCTGAGTGGTGGGGTATCAGTGACCGGAGAGATTGAAAGTACACTGCAGACTTTAAAAGCACCAACCAAAGTGCTGACACATACCCAATTGACCGCACAAGCATGGAAGTTGTGATGTTTTAACAAAACGCTGATCAAAATATTTAACCTCTGCAATGATTTAGCAGCTCTGATTACAGAAGAGGGGTGGCACGGTGGTGTAGTGGTTAGCACTGTCGCCTCACAGCAAGGAGGACCCGGGTTTGAAACCATGGATCGGCTGGGTGCCTTTCTGTGTGGAGTTTGCATGTTATCCTTGTGTCTGTGTTGGTTCTCTCCGGGTACTCCCACAATCCAAAGATATGCATGCTAGGTTAATTTGCCCATAGGTGTGATTGTGAGTGTGAATGGTTGTCTGTCTCTATATGTCAGCCATGTAATAGAATGGTGTCCTGTCCAGGGTGTACCCTCGCCCAATGATAGCTGGGATAGGCTCCAGAACTCCCACAACCCTTAAGAGGACAAGAGGTTAGGATAATGGATGAATGGATAGATTACAGAAAAACCATTTAGGAGATACTTCAGGTTCAAGTGATATTACATTGCAGAATGTGGCCTATATACTTTTATACTCAATATAATTTTACCAATAAAAACAAAGATTAGTGCAATACTTGTATACAGCAGCATTTTTTGGTCATATTTGGCAGACATGCAACAAAGGTCCCCAGCCAGACAAGAGAACTGGAGACACTGTGGTTACGTGGAACACACAATAAACATTGTGCTACCAGTGTGCCTTTATTGTGCGATTTTTAACTCTGTTATTCTTTATATTTTAATTTAATATTTATCCACTTAGTGAAGGAGTACTCATAACAAAAATATTTTATCTCTTTCTATTAAAACAGCATATTGCATTCTTTTTAGACTTGATTTAAATGCATGTATCCAAATGGTTTACTCGGATTCTGTATATTGTGTTTACTGGTTCCTAGGATGTTAACATATAAATGTTCAGGTCTTTCTTGGCTACATAAATAGCAGTGCTCTTTTTATTCTATTCCTATGTTTACGTTGCCTGTCTAGTGATGTCACTGATTTGAACTAAATGTCCTATACACTACATGTGGTCCTAAATAAGGCAATGTGTGCTAAAATGAATGACTCACAAATAAAATGATTCAGAGTAATGGGTGCACATCTTTACAGTGATGTTTGACTTCAACTACACCTCCTGGTGTGCAGTACAGGTGCAGGGCTGTAAGGGCTCTATGTGGCTTTAACAGTGAAGAACATAATTCTCCACTCTCTAGCAATGCACACTACAAAAAAAAAAAAACATGTATGAACAAACAACCAACAAACAAATAAACCAACTCATCCTATGAGAGACCGCCAATGTGCTGACTGAATGTGTTGTTTTTTTTTTACACAGTGAAGATTTCCTCTAACTGTTTTAAAACCCTTGTAACTAATATGTCTCAGGTGGGTGGCTGGGTCTGATGGGGTTGGCCTCTTTCTGCTGGTTAACTGAAGTGTTTCAGGGGAGAAAAAAAAGGAAAAAAAAAAAAAAAAAGATATATTACAAGGAAAGGGGAAAAAAAAGACTATCAACTCCAGCAGCACCCAAGGATGGCAGCGCATCTGGCTAAATAAAGATAAATGCCTGTGGACCATTAGCAACAAGATAAGATCTTTAACAAGCCTTGTTTAAGAGTGTCTGAAGGCAAATTAATTCACAGTTACTCTGCCGGCAGACAGTGTGTTTTCGTGTAACACATGTATATTTATGATGGAATTAGTTTCAAAAGGAAGTCCCTAGAGGAGTGTTTTTGAGTGGAAACACTGGTACAGTGCAATTGATTTCACTCTATTTATGCACTTTCCCACTGGCAGTCTGTCTCGTGCAAGCAAGGAGGCGGTTTCTAATCTTCTATGTAGTATCCACTAATAAAGAGAACGATCAGTGAGTTGAGACAGCAGGGCAAACACAGTTAACAGGCAGATTTGTAATGATAATGGAGCAGAAATAGACATGGCTGTTTAACATCAGAGATGAATCATCCCAAGGCAAATCTATCCTCAACACTGGGGGTAGAATACAGCCGCATGTCTTTAAAAAGACATGATAACTAAGAAATTACTGAAAAAGAGAGGAAACAGTCTCAGGCTCTGATGTCTGGATATGTGCAGAATCAGCATGTGTGTGTGGACATGCGTCTGTCTGTCTAAACTCACTTCAATAATGAGGTCCCCACATTAGGGACAGTAAACACACTCCACAATTGAGCGGTTTCTAAACTGTGAGAAATGTTTACTTAGCAGCTGAGGAAACAGAAGTCTCCATGTGTTTCGGGTTAAACTCACATTTCCGCATTGAGAGGTATAATTGCTAAGCGTGGCGCACTTTGAGTGGTGTGGTGAGGCAAGCCCCAAAAGCCGCAAACGGTGAAGTAGCTCACCAGCTCCAACATGTGTTTCTCATCAAACATCCCAAACCCGAAAACAATTTGCCAATTTCCCCAACAGCCTGACACAACAGAGGTCCTTCTGTCGACTCACAGGGGAAAATTTAAGATCAACACTATAGCTATAAAGCAGAGTTTATGATTTGTTTAATGGGTGTTTTGATGTGAAATATACTTTTTATACAGTGCTGCTACCCAACTAGGCACTCATAGAAAATTAAGCAGAGAGTTTTTAAACCCAATCTGTAATTTGGAGATGACAGATAAAAAGAAATAACATTCATTGTCCCTTCAACCTGAGGAGGAAACTCGAAGTGGATCGACAGCCTGACTGACAAAAAAAAACTAGATTTTAGTTTCTGGTCTAGTTTCAGACCAGCGTGTGGCCAGATAATCGCTTCCATGTACTGACACATGCTGATTTGGGCCATCACTGGTTTCTACAGCGCTGAGAGACTGTGTGGTTCAGTACTTGAAACAGCACAAAATAAGCTATGACTCGTCAGTTTTGATGAACCTCATCCAGGGAGGAGATTCATATTTTTCTTCCTCATTTGTGCCGAAGCAGATGTGTCCACATATGTTTTCCCGCAGTATCCAGATGCTATAGTGAAACACCCATGTGCTTAACAAGCTGTGGACATAAAACATTGTCTAAGACTGTCTCCTCCAAGGCACTTTTTTAGAGCCCAGAGATCATAAAGCGATTTATGAGAAGTGTTATAAAAAGCAAGCAACATTTCATCTCTGCACACAAGTTTTTAGAACAATCACTCAGTAAAATTCACCTAAACACTTAAAAATTCTGAGTAGACTATGAACACTGTCTATAAAAATCAAAGTGAAAAGAAATGAAAGATTATGGTCCCATGATGAGATGTACCATACCTTTTGGCAGCTTGTGCTGTGGTGATATACAGTACAATAAGGCTGTCTGTCTTAGATAGTTATGAGTCAAGCCAGTGTGCATAAGATTTTAGTACACAAACGCCTTACGAAAGCTTTTGTCTCTCTCTTCATGAATCTAGAGATTTCAGCCTTTACATTTACAAAGCTCTTAATTAATTTAGGCTAATGCCTATGTCTAGCTTTCATAAATGTGCCAATATCTGCTTTAACTAGACTACAAAGTAAACAAGTGCTTAATTCAATTGACTAGACCAGTGAAAAAGTTCCTAAACAGGTAGAATCTCTGAGGTTAAACTGAAACCACTGATCCTGAGTTCCTGAGTGTGTTTGTAGCTACCTCTGTTGTAGCCAGTTCCTGAGAGAGCTCCTGGATTTTATGCTGCTGCTGAATCAGGAGCTCCTGGACGGAGACTAGGGTCTGCTGCAGCTGGCTTACTGTGAAAACAAGCAGAATTACAAACGGTAAATATAGCTAACTTCAAACACATAAAAAAGGAAGTAGGATTCTGTGATAAGGTTGTTTTGGTGCCACAAAACTTAACATTTTCTTCAAGAGATCATGACAAAACTGATAAGACTTAACTTGTGTCACTGATCAAAGCTGTCTTCTAAGAATTGTAATCAAAGCTAATACCCGGTAACTTTAGTCGCAGCTTTTTGGTCCAAGGCGCTGCGGGTAGGGGTTGGGAAAGGGGGAGGGGGGGGGGCAACATAGGATGGAGATATTAATCTCTAGTGTCTGAACTTAAATCAAATAACAGTCTCTAACCTTCCATTATCCACCCAGACACTGCCTTCTAATGCATCTTAAATCCTCAAACGATCAACAAAGGAAAAAACAAGGCTCTCATTTGGGAGGAGGCTGCCAGACAAAATGTCCCCCCTAATCCTAATAAATATTGTTCTTTTTCCATTGACTTTGAAGATTGAATTAGTTCAAGTGTTGGTGTTGGACCAGGGTGTATGATTTCAAATAACACCCGGCACAGTTTGTTGCCCCCTGCTTCCAGTCACGCGTGTATTACCAAACAATGCATTAAGTTTCCCTGAGCTGATTATATTACAGAAAACCAATAAACATTCATATAAATCATGGGCGTGTAAAGTGTTAAATCAAGCCTAACAGGATTAACATCAACAGATATTGTGGCGGTCCACTGCTGAGGTTGTCAGGCCAATGGTTAAAAGCCTGAGCTGCAGCCGGCTGGACAGGATGTAAAGAACCTTCCTCTCACATTAACCCGGCACATGACAAAAGACAGAGCCCGGCTTGGAGGCTGCGTTTCTTTTGAAAAACCAACACAGACAAAATATTTGATCTTTTAAAGACACTAATATCTTGTAGTGACACCTGTGTTTAAATGGGTGGAGTTGTATCAATATAGGTGGGGTGCTGAAATGTTTGATCTTTTCATGCTTGCAGAATCCTATGGAATACGAGTTTGAGCAGGATTGTTGGTCTGGGCCAAAAATCATTGTGCAAACAATTTCAGTTTGTTACTGGGTTTGTGTTCCAGTCTTACCAACCTTCTGAAGACGGTAATAAAACTAAAATACTGCTGCCATGCTTGATTAAAAAGGTGTTACTATGACAGGGTAGGCACACCGAACCAAGAGTTGCCCTATTAGTCTCTGGTTCCACCTCGCCACAAAACAGCTTATCCAGATGTGCAGGTCAGTCTGCCAGCCTGTAATGCTGTGCCTCCTGAATTACCATTGGCACTGCTTATTCAGCCACTTCAGCCAAACGGTCCAGCTCTTTTCATGTCGCTCCACGAAGCTGACTCCTTTGTACTGTTCAGACACTTGACAAAAATGCATAACTTCTTATCCCCAGTTATCACAGATATGAAGCCAAGAGTAATGAAGTCAGTGACTTTGGCCAGGCATGAATCAGAAGGAGGCTGTAGCTACAATGGGTGTGTGTGTGTGTGTGTGTGGGTGTGTGTGTGTGTGTGTGTGTGTGTGTGTGTGTGTGTGTGTGTGTGTG
>JAUMHL010000028.1:10968980-11022451 GCA_032362345.1 Sandelia bainsii | reverse complement strand
TGTGTGTGTGTGTGTGTGTGTGTGTGTGTGTGTGTGTGTGTGTGTGTGTGTGTGTGTGTGTGTGAGAGAGAGAGAGAAAATCGGAGACAAGATGATGTGTAAGGCTTGCAGCTGCTCTGACTAGGGTGCACATTGTGTATTCAGTAAATTATTCAGTAAATACCTCAATATAATGTATACTACATATGTCCAGGCCTGTCTCTGTCTTTAATGGCCAGCTGGTCACCAACATGGCTCCCACAGACAAAGAGTGTCCAAACAGCCGCACAATTCCATTACAGCCTGGGAGCGCTGAAGTAGTTCCAAGATCCATTCATTAATTGATCTGTGTGGAGTTGTAGGCAAATCATAATGGGAGTCAAGGCCCCTACTCTCAAGCTGGGGCTGGCAAGAGACTAATGTAGTCACCATTCAAAAGGATACATCACCTCATTGCGCCCAGCACTAGAAAAATACATGAACTTTAACAAAAGGGGGTTCAAGCAATTGGCAGCAGCAAGGCAGTCAGTTGCTGTTACTCAGTGCTGCAAGGAGAGAGGAAGCGAGAGGGAGAGGAAGACAAAGGGAAAGCAGGGGGAGAAAACTCTCAGTGTAATTGCAACCCCTCTCCCCAACTGTTAACTACAACAGTCATTAACTACAATAGCAGCTTGGCTACTGCAGTCATAGCAAATTAGTTCCCCACACTGGCTGAAGAAAAGACCGTTTTTTTTTTCTTCTTTTTCCACTGGAGTCTCACCTACTCACTGCAACACACAGGAAGACTCTTACTGTAAAATCCTGTCTTTACCGACAAACAAAGCAGGGTTTGTAAGTTGGCAAATCTCCAAAAAGTGATAAGTAGAGCAAGAATAGGGAGTGAAACAGCCTGAGGAAATGTGTTTGCATAGTTGGGAAAAAATGACCATAAAAGAACATATATTTGTTAATCAGATTCAGGGTGGCACACCTTGCACGCAATCTCTCACAACTGCTGCCCTCCACCTACCTTAGCCAGTCGGAAAACAATAGCATGGGTGTGACTGGATAAAATGATAACAGCCATATTTTCATCTACACTACATTGTTCTGTGACAAAGTCAAATACTTAATTTGTTTTAATTTCAAGATTAAGGGAAAATCAAACAAAGGACAACTGTATTTAAACTAGATTGTATTTGTAATTCACGTTTATCTACTCTTTGTTCTTCTAATTCTCTGAACCTTGATATAGGACTGATGTTTGAGTATACAGTTTTTCTGTAAAACCTGGAAAATCCTAACAATTTGCCAACTGAGAAGCATTTCAGTTGAAAAGAAGAAAAGTTATTTAAAAGATAGTTAGTTTGTAGTAAGTTTTTATCTTGTTTGATATCTCACACAGCTCATGTGCACTGTACAGTGCCCTTACTAAATTTAAAAGGCAATTAATTCACAGAAAAAAGACAGAAAAAAGTCCAACATGAACGAAGCTTCACAATCTCAAAACTTACACAAAATTCACTAATTTAGAAATGCTTTTGTTTGATTTAATGTCTTACGTCGAAGTGCTTTGATTTAACATGTCATATAAAGTGCCTGAGTATGTTGAAAAGAACTCTCTAAAAAAAAAGGGGGGGTTGTTTAACTATAGCCTACAGGTCGCCTATCTCAAATGGGAACTGGTACCTTTCAGGTGAAAACACACTCCAGTTCAACACTAGCGTTAACGAGACTAAACTTTGTTAGAGTGCCTCTCTTATTTACGCCTCCCTGGATTTTTAATTATACTGACGAAGAGCTGGGAAAGCATCTCTCTCCCTGGTTCTCCCTCTCTCTATGTCTGACAGCCAGGTTGAGATTCCTCACCTGTCCAACATGGGAGCCGCACCTGTCACCGTGCACTTAATCACACTAGGGCCAGTGCTGAGCCCAGACACCACACAGCGCCATGCCACACACACACACACACAAAATTAAAATGAACTTTCTCGGCACCTACGGGGAAGAGGGTGGATGATGATGATGGCGGTGGAGGTTTGGATGGGGGTGAGGTTGGTGCAAGGGGAGAGACGGATGGAAGGGGGGAGTGAGAGACGATTGGGGGGGGGGAGTTGTCATTTCCCAACTCCTCATTAATATTCCGAGGTTAAGAGCTTTTCAGCGAAACGTAATTAATTGAGCCAGAGCCTGACAGTAAACAAGCAATTTCAAATTAAAGAGAAATGACAGCAGCGTCATTTGTTAAAAATGTGCGAGGCTCCCCGATTTTCGCGACAGATAAATGAGGGAAAATGTTAAGGAGGGAGAAAGTGATGAAGATATTAATCTTCACCTGTCTGTGTCAGCGTGCCACTCATTGCTGCAATGTTGCTCTCCATCCTCTGCAGATGCTTCTTGTCCTCTCGGCTGCCCATAATGAGGGGAAGGATATATTTCTGCAATTAAAAGAATAGAACAAAATTACACTTCTGTGTTGGGAAGGGGCAGAAAGATGAGGAAAAGACAGGGGCCCCTAGACTTGGCAGTGGAGGGCCATTTACATTGTTTTATTGAACTAATGACTCATTGTCTAAACTGCGTGATTAGGTGGATGCAATTCTACAGTGTCCAAGCAACAGACACAGACATGTTCATACATCTAGTGTTGAAACTAGCCAATTAGAAAATTCTATCAGCAATTTTGATAATGGAATGTTTATCAAGAATACAGTAAAGGCTAAATATTTACAGCTTTCACTATTTTATATTTCATATTTATTGTAAGTGAAATATGTTTGTGTTTTGCTAAAACACAAAAGCTCACCTGATGCAGCATTGCTTTCTGAGAATTCATAATACTTTATTTAGATAAAAATGTAGTTATAAAACTAAATGATGCAACTCTAAGTAACTGTTAGTTGCAATCCTAAAAACATATTACCAGCAATATAAACGAATTACATCCTAAAAGACACAGGGAAAGCAACAGACAGGCCTACTGAGAAAAATATGGTGGTAAACACTGAAAATAGTCCACCAAAACCAAAAACAATGTCATGTTGTTTATCATCTCTGCCACTGAAGAAACACAGCTCTACCAAATCATATGTAGGTCTGACAACCAAATGAGGGTGTTATCCAGTGTGAGAGTTACCCAGAAGAGCAGCTTGTGTGTATCTAGCTGAATCGTAAGTGTGTGTGTGTGTAGCCACGCTCACCAAATAAAATCATGTCCATGTGACCCCAGCTGAACTGCATTCAAATCATAAATGTTTTCTTTGTTTTAATGCTGAATAAGGATCACTTAATGCCTAGCAGCTTGCTGAACAAGCTGGGTTTTCTCTCCAGCTCAGGTGGCACGCAGCCACACCAGTGCAAGTAATAAACACTTTTTAGAGAAAAAGATTAAATGAGTGTCAACACGTGGTAATTAATAAGTGGGTTGCTGGGAGTGTGGTGTTTACAAGGTGCACCATAACATAAATAAAGTACGGGCAGAAGCCTGGACATATGGTGCGACTGGCGCTACGCTCCAGTGACATGACAGCAACCTGTGCTGTCCCGCCAGGGAATCCCACCTCCCAGGCAACCAGTGGCTGGCAAAACCTGCTGCATGTAGGAAACAGTAAAATGGTACAGTGTGTGTTTTTTGTGTCTGGATAATTGCAGACACAGAAGAATATCAGCCAAAAAACTCTCAATGTGCTTGTTGCGGCCTTACGAAAGACTCTGTAAAGAAAGAATGAAATAATAGAACGTAACAGAACCTAAAAATAACCCTGGGTCAGGTAGGCATATGCATGTACATGATAGGTGCTCCTTTTCACTCTCTTTCACACACACACACCCACAAACGGCCTGTCATCTAGGCCAAGAGCTACTGCTAAAGCTCCTGTCCTCCTCTAAAATGAGAGTAATGGCTTCCACATGCCACTCAGACTACTAACAACCACTATGGGATTAATATCACAAGGGACAAGGGGCCTCATGAGCTCATGTTCAAGGGCTGCTAAGCCTGATAAAAACCAGGGTGATTATTTTTAGACGGTAGGATGTCAAAAAAAGGGTTGTGTGCTGTGTTAGCAACTATATTTTTAAAGGAAAAAATATATATCTGAGAGGAGCAGAGAAGGAGAAGTTAAAAAGAAGGGGTTCAAATGAGATCATGCTTTGACATAACACAGAGTAGCTTTAATAACAAGATCAGAGTGATGTTACATACTGCAGAGGCGCCTTCGATTCTAGCAGCATAATTCATCATAAACTGCTGTACTTTCTAAGCCCACCAATTTAAATGTAATCTCAGTGAGAAGCAGTACTGATAGATCAGATGCAAAATGAAATACGTCTAACAAATTCTGAAGAAACATTAACTGTGAAAACAAAGTTAGTGAAGAAAACATAGTTAAAAGGGCAGATGAAGCAGAGTGTAGCTTGCCTTGTAAAGCTGATGAAAGCCAAAGGCGATTCCCACCATAATGATGGTGAGGGCACCATAGTCCCTCCATCTGTAGCCTGCTGGACCTAGAGAAGAGGATAAATCATATGAACATAGCAAAACATTGATTTTGGGACAGACTTACTTAAATTTTACTTTATTTATAATGCCTATTCAAGATACCGCTACCAATACTGGCATACTAGGCACAATAAGCTGTGATACTGTAGCATGGACATTTAAGAATCTTAAGTGGAGTTGGTTGCAAGTCTTCCACTTAATTTTTGGGGTGGGACTAAACGCAGCAACTCTATATAAATCTTAACAGAAATTTGCTTTCACAGCCCGAGCAGGAAACAAAGAATATGCGGCTGCCTATGATTGGAAGAATGAGAATGAACAGAAAGGTAAGTAAATTAGTGTTTAGAAGTTGACTGCCTTGCTGAGTGACAGATAATGTGAAAGTGTGTCATTGTGCAAGCTGTCATCTGGGTAAGCCAACTGCCTGTCAAAGTGGAAATCCCCAACTTAAGAAAGGCATTCAACTGAAAATGTCACTAAACAACAAACAGGTCTGAAGGAAATGTTTTTTTTCTTTTATTTACTCTGTGGGTGTCCAAATAAATAAGAAATTAATAGAACCATAGTCTATTACAGGTCTGATTTCACATAATGGGTTGTGTGGTACATGTTTACTGGCTTAAGTAAGTAAATCAGACCGATCTTGTGAGTTACCACTGTGTGATTTGACATGCAAATAGAATGAGACCCCCACTGTCATGTTGGACTACATGGTATATTTTCAAGGTGAATGTTATTTTATTCTTCTTGCTCAAGGGCATGTTTCATCACTGCTGCAACATACAGGAATGAACCTGTGACCTTTTCTATCGAAAATTTTGAATCATTCCCCAACATCCATATGGTAACCACATAAATTTGGGTCTTCATCAACATTATAGCTGCGATAGACTGTCACCTATCCTAGAACACCATGCTTCTGAAAGGCCTAGGAGTCCTTGGGATAGGTGCTTGACCCTGAACAAGCCTCAGTGCATCACCAGGGGTCTTCACTTGCTCTACCCCCCCTTTAGGACCTTTCATTCTTCCTCCGTCTCTCCCTTTTCCTCTACCAGTTCCACTCTGCCTTTTTATTTGGTCACTTAAGCTGTGGAACAGTGGTCTCCATCCTCCGTTTTTCCAATCTCCTCTCAAATTTATTGGGTTCAGTGGAGGCCTTCCTGTCCTTCTGCCGTGTGGAAATAGAGATCAGAGTATCCATTACTTCGACAGAGATGGATGCGGGTCCCTGTGCACCGTCCCCATAACAAGGACATCAAAGGGAGGTAGCCCCCTCTTTTCGGCATGACCCCCCATACAAGACTCCCCGCTCTCACCTCATTATGCAGCTCCCTTATAGCCGTTTTGATATAAAACCCCCCACTATGGACAGAGAGCCGCAAGTCTCTCTAACTACATGGCCATCCCATCAACATCACTTTCATTACAAAACATGAGATGCCGGGGAAGTCAAGGACAGTGTGGTAATAAATGAGGGTGGAATACATCTGGAATCATTGTCATATGGGTTAAGCATTACGTGGACTTCATTCTGCTTTGGTAAATCAGTGGACAGCACTCATAACCTCCTGAGGTAATAAAGATACACGTTGTGGTGTGGGGTCTTGCCAGGGTGGAACCCCCGGAAACAGAATGGCGACAGACTTCATGAGGTTGTGTTGTGTGATGTTGTACTCCCTGTGCCCGAATTCAAAATCAAACGTGGTACAACAGATATGTACTGTACTGTACACAATCCCTGTAAAGGTGCATGTATTTGGTGAGCTATAGGTAACACTGTTTAGAGGGCTTAAGTTAGTAAAAAAGAAGAAAACAACAACTAATAGAAAACCTATACTTGACAAATATCTATGTTTTGAATTAGACTATAAAATCTTAGTTCAAGTGAGAGTGTGCATAAATATTAACAACATGTATATGCACCAGGTACTGAAGGAGAGGAAAAAAGGCATGCACTCACTTTGAGCTACAGGAGCAAGCTGAGTTGCAATGAGGGGATGTGGGGGCCCCACAGGACTCAGAGGGAGGACTTCTTCTGTGCTGCCAGAACGCTGGATGGCCAACTCTACCTCCGCATCAGTCAGCCCTGGAGTCAAGACACACCTTTAAGACATTCTGAGGGAGTGCAGTGACTCTGTGTCAACGGGAAACACCAAATGGCTCCTTGGTTATCATTATATTTAAAAACTTCCCAAGCGCCCCACAAATCTTTAAAGGACAATTTAGAGAAAGTATGTCAAATGTTTATTCAATTTTACCAGCACTCTTCTAAAAAATGCATTTTCATTTAATAATTCAGAAATTCCATTGAGAGTTTATGTTTCAGGGACATCCATCATAGAAAGAGTGTGGAAAGGTTCACATAATAAAATCTGAAACTCTGCTAGCCTATTAACTGCCACCAAAGGCAAAGAAAATAAGTCTGTCCACTTCTCCAGTTATATTTCCCACGTGGAAATTTCACACCCCAGACAGTGAAAATGCATTATTTTAATTTCTTCATTGTAATGTAAATGTATTACATAATTTTGCAAATGCCAATATAATTTAATCTTCAGATCTTTTTAATGATTTTAGTGATGATTAAATTGCAAAGGGCTCCCTGATGGAGAATCAGAAGGAAGGAGAAAAAAATCTAATATGAACATCATCTTTTGTGGCAAGAAAGGATTTTATTTCAGGCGCCATATGCTGCCATTGCTGTGGGTCTCATCTTTTAATGAGCATCTCATCTGAAAAAACAAAAATAATTAGAAGTTTTGATGAACTACAATAAAAACAGTATTACACAATTTGTGGGAAAAATTTGGAAAAAGCTGAAAATGAAGAAAGAGTCAAAACTCGCACATCCATACTGTGGTTTTTACATACTGACAAAAACATGGTCTACCTTATAATAAAAAAGCACCATTCATCTATATAAATAGTGTATACAGCTCAATATAGTTTAAATAGGGTGTCTCTCCAACATGTTACCATTAGTTCTTTAGACTATTAGCCTTGCTTATTGACAGCGAGCCTTTTACTTGAACTATTCCCTCAGGATTTACAGAATGTACACAAGCTCATCCTTTGAAAGACATCAAGCAATTGAAAATTGTAGTCGTTTCATTAAGTAACTGCACAGTGGTCTTCAAGACAGAAGCAGTAACACCTGTGTGGAACATTAATAATAGGTACTGTGCAATTATGTAAAGAGGACATTTCCATTTTTTAAGGCAAGTAAGATATAACCAAAATCTTTTAATCAAATGATTCCTTCCATTTGAATATCTGTTTAAGGAGCTTATTGTTAGTCAAATCTGAATAGCAGGTTGAACCTCCATCAGAAATCCCACTTCAACCTATCCCTGTACCAGCAGCCCAAAAGGAAAGAAATCCTTTCATAATCCACCTTGTAGCTTATGCCAAGCAGAGGTCCCCCCCGTCACCTATTTAAATGCTCCGAGGACTTCAAATGGCCATGAAAATGGTTGAATAATTGAAGGCAAATATTGGCTGGCCTGTAGTCTACAGCAGGTCCTGAGTGCCAGGAAGTGGTGAGCGCCATGTGCTGAGTTTGTGCAGTCAGACAGCACTGTCAAATAAGCAATAATGTGTCCCTGGACTCCTGATTCATCTGACCACAGCAGACTACATGGTGGCAGTCTATTGAGTGGGTGCAAGGATCTCAGTTTCTACAAATGAGAAAAAATAAAAACCTGCTTCAGGTTTTCCCTTTCACCTTGAAATGTAAAGCCTTTTCTTTAAAACAAGCTCAACATTTAAGATGCTACTGAGTTTAATGTATGTACATCTTAATGGCTGTTCCCATCTTTGATGTTGTTTAGGCAACAATTTTTTTCACCTTGCATCAAAATATACATAGAAATTCCTAAAGCTGTTTTCTAGTTAGATTATTACTTGCTAAGTTCTGTTGTTCTGAAGCTCTGATCTGCTTATTGTTGAGGGAAAGACAACAGCCAATGAAAAGGCCCTTAGATCCAAAAGAACAGGGAACAAGGTGAAAGTGAGTTTTACATATAAAAGGGAAAGACAAAAAAGGGATTGTGAAATTTATTATGGGTTCCAAAACCTGTGGAATGACCCTTGGACCCCCATTTCAGATCAGCCTGTGGGGAGATGAATTTTTTTAAGACATAAATTATACCTAATGACGACACCATAAAAAAGAACAATAATGGAAAGCTATTCTGTATTTCATTATACTGTATTATTTGGTGCACCTGATACACGCAGTGCCTGTTTATGAGTCACCGTATTAGCAGATGCTCAGCCAAAGCATTTGCTTTGACCTTGCCATTCTCATTGGGGCATGAAATTACGGTGCTGGCACCTCGATATTACAGCTATAAATACTGTAAACTGCATATCTGGGCTACGTTTTCTATTGTCTTTCAACATAAACCTGATCGGTATTTATTTAAAGGAAAACCCATTGCTCGTCAGGTTATTTACAGCTCTATTTTCAGTGGCTCATATTCTCTGGGTATTTTTTAAGGGCAAAGAGGCAGCCAGGCTCTTACATTAAATCCATTTCTCCAATTCTGGCACTTCTGGACTTTATGGGTCAAGACCTAGACTGGACAACCAATTATAAAAATTGCTTACTAAAATATTTTGAGTGGTAAAAGGTGAATGCATTTTTCGCTGTCCTCCAAGGTCTGAATTATGAAGTTGCCCTTGAGTGAAAATTACTTACATTTTGAATATCACATTTAGAAAAAAAAGAAAGGAAAAAACACAACAGGGTCATAAATAGATGGAGGTCAATGGGTTATGGAGAAGTTGAGTGCAACTTCAACCCGTTTCTGATGCTGTGCTGGCCAAAGAGATCTTACATGTCATTTGGTTCAGTACAGTTTGAAAATGGTATGCCCTAAATAATGACCACTCTCATAGAGTATTCATTTATGTATTAAAAAGGGGACTCTCTGCTCTCATTTCCCTGCTTTATTGCCTTGTACTGATGACAAAGTAGGCAAGGCCTAGGCTAGGTGGCGCCGTGGAGTAATTTATAACGACATCAATCCCTTTACCTTCTATGCAGGCCTTGATCATTGTCATTTTTGTCCGAGAGGTGAGTCACATAACCCCACTTACAAACAGCATTCTATTAATATCAGGGATGATGAACCTTAGCCTTACCTTCATACCAGGTATGGTAAAAGACCAACAGCCTACCTGTGTTCCTTGTGACCCTGGATCACTGGCCCGCTACTCAGGGTGAAATATATTAGCTTTATTTATTCAACTCAATAACAACTGGGACGGCATAAAAAAAGAAATAAATCAAGCCATCACTTATGCCTCACTGACAGAGAATGTACTGTGCTTGTTTCAAATAATGCAACAATGTACAGTATACAAAAAAACTGACTACACCCCTGTGCAATATAACTAAAATATTTAGTGATTTAAAATTGTACCTCACAGTAATTGTTTTATAATTTGAAGTGAAGGGTATTCAACCTTACATGTAATTAAAAACTACACTGAAAATAAAGGCCCTAAAGTACAACTACGCTGCAACAAAAGTCAGTTTACATGTGATCACTGCAACAAAAGTGATGCACTGATGATTTACAATTAAGGTTAACTCCACAAACAGGGTCATAAAATTAACCTGTTGTAGCCTGGGTTGCATCTAACGCAATATGTTAAAGAACATAAAGCCTGATCAATATTGGAAGCACATTCATTGGTCAGATACAACCAAAATAAATAAGCTGGGATCAGATTGAGTCCAGTGTGACACCACAGTGCCGATCATGAAACATGGAGATGGGAGTGTGCTGACAAGGGGCTGCATTACTGAAAAAGTGCGCAGGCGCGAGCCATGCTGCCGCCTGTTGCAGTCACTCTTTCTTGTAATCTCTTTTCCTTCATTTTTCCTTTCTTTTTCAGTTCTATTAGTGTAACTTAGTAACTAGTCTAGGGAATTAAGTTCTGCCCTCTCATATCATGTTGTTTGAGTACCTCTGAGTATTTATCTCAGTTTTAAATTTCCCTCTGGGAGTAATACAGTTTTTTGAATCTTATAAAAGGCGGTATTTATAGATGGCACTATGATTGCAAGTTTGCGGACACTCAAATACTGAATGAAAAGATGACTCCCAGTCTCAAAAAGCATGACAATGACCCCAAATCTAAAAATCCGTTTTTAAAGAAGAGAGAAGTTAAAACGGGTCTCTTGCATTGAACGCAAGAGAACACAGTTTGTGTAGTTTAAAGTCAAATCCTGGAAGGCAAAGCAACACAACCCTCCAGCAGAGAGTAGCTGAAAGGAACCACCTTTGAAAACTGGCAGAACATCTCTCAGCAGATTTGTGTAAGACTGATATCATCCGTGTCTAGAAGGATCAGATTTGTCATCAAAAATACAGCTGGACATCTCATTAATGAAGGTTGCACTGACATTTGTTACAGTCGGGCCTTAAGTATGGAGCTTTCATTATAGTTTAATTAGTCCAACATTTCTGTTTTCCAATTAATTGGATTAATTTTACTTGAGTGTTGGCAAAAAATAATTAAAATTTTATTAAATGGACTTGATTCGTGATTACTTAGTTAAGTGATATTGACCAGGCATGTACTCACTTTCGTTGTATAATGCAAGCGTATTTGTGCTCTACCTTCCCAAACTGCACTCAGGTTGTTAATCTTGGTAAGTCTGACTCATGTCAGCTTAGAGGCCACGGTCAAAGTGACATGCTGAAAGCTGTAAAATGTTGTTGACTTTGTTCTGAGAATTTGAATTTTTTGGTAATTATGTGTGTAACTGCTAATTGTCTGGGCTAAATGGCAGTGCCAACATGGGGCCCATCCCTGTTTAGTTGTTACATCGGTTAATTGTAGAGGACATAGATGGCACAATTCACAAGATGAGAGTGTAGCATATTATATTTCAAACACAATAAAATTTACTTGATCTTGGCAAGGAACAAGTAAAGCAAAATTGCTTCAAGATGGCTGTAAGACAGTTTAAATGCAATTCATTTCCCCGCTCCTCTGCAAAAGAAAGAATAAACATCTCTGGGTTTAAATCTTGATTTATATTACGTCTAAGTGACAAAGTTTCAATATTTCAGTTTATTCAACAAGGACCCAAGAAGGGCAGCTAGACATATTGGACTGCATAATTGCCAATTCATACGCTGAAATTGACAGTTGAAGGAAAACAGAAAATTATATTTTTAAATGAATATTGAAACAAACCACACTATTAGGATCTCTTTGGAAAAAGAGAAGATGTAACCAGAGAGGCATCCTTCAGTGCAGATTAGGGCTCAAATGTGCAGAGAAATAATATGCATGAGTGAGATTATTGTGTAAAGATTCTGCAACATGCAATCAAAGTGAGCCCTATTTTCCCCTTCATCAGCTGTCCAGCCTAAGTACTGGCAGCAAGAGGAATCCAATTTAAATTCCACTCTACCAGCAGAAAGTATTGTTTCATTTTATGTGTGCTTTGACATTTCTGGCTGTTAATATAGAGTAAAATCCAGAAGTATTTACATAAATATGACATTAAACTGTATTAGAAATTAAGACTGACACGTTCACTGTGGTGACTGTGGGAGGAGGAGGATGATGATTGAGTTTCTAGGTCAAAAGGTTGAGAGACAGTACAAGCCAGATATGATGCAGAAAGAGGTGAATTGTGAGCACTGGCCTGTTGTTATGCCTATGCAAAAATCTACTAGAGCTCAAGTGAAACAGAAAAGGAAGCAACAGATCATGACCATATCCCATTCCCAATTTGAATAAAAATATGATTTTTATGAAGGAAAATTAACTATTTCTAAAAAGAACTTTTGATAGTGAAGTTTTGAAAACCTAAACCATCATCGCATGCATCTGGTATTGACACTTCATAGATACTGTATATTTGACAAGGAAGTACAACTCAAAGATGTGTACTGCAACGTCATCGATAAGTACATTTAACTCGTCATGGCAAAGAAAAGGAGATATTTACTAAGGAGAGTTTGAAATAACCTTGTCCTGACACAATTTCCTATAAAATAAACATTTCCAAACTTGAAATGAGTGTGTTTAACTGAAATTGAAAGAACACAAAGCAAAACCATTAGTTTATTGACGCAAGAGGACATAGTAAACTCTTTCTGGAAACTAAAGCATGAATGTACAACACTTCCACATTCACTTAGGTATAAGTGAATGTGGAAGTGTTGTACATTCATGCAAGTCAAGAGCTATCTGATGAATATGGCAGAGTGCTACTCAAATATGCTTTGTGCTTAGCGTTTCATTGCTCTATTTTCTCTCATCTTTACCCTCTCCCTCCCTGAGATCAATGTCTTTATGCAAATTAAGGGATCTTGTTTAGATCTACAGTGGAACGGACTTTCCAAAATAAATCTGCATTAAAGTGTCATACATATTTCATGGACGTAAAGTGCAGTAAGAGCAAACCATTTTGGATAGTGGAGCTCCATAGAGTTTACAATGACGCAGAAAAAAAGAAGAAATTGAGGTTTAGCATGACATCATTTGGTACAAATGAGGCCTTATTAAATCTGAGATAACCAACAGTAGATTAGGAGCATGCTTTAGCTGTCAATAATGAGACAGAAAGACAAGGAAATTTCAAAAGATATCAAGAGTCATTAGAGCCATGTGATGTGCGTAGTAGCAGCCGGCAACCATGGATTTGGTTTTAGGTTACCTTCCCCAGCCATGGAGCTTTTAGGCTCACTTTTCACTGTTTGGCTACTATAGTCCTGGAGGCAAACTCCCTCAGTACTGCAGAGGTACAGTCCCATAAGCACTGAACTGTTTTGTGAAGGACTGAAATAAAGATACCACAAAGAATTTATCTGAGGTAAAGCCACATACTCTGTACACACCATCATTGTTCAGCCATAGGCTGACTGTAAGAAATCTGTGGCATAACACTGCACATTTCCACCGCCATATTGTATTGAACCGACTTAAATGAGTTCAGAGTAATAAAGCTTTTTGCAAGTTTTATTGCACAAACAATATTCTACCATGTGTCAGAAATAATTTCAATGAATTACAAAGAAACTAAGAGCCAGCAAACATTTCCACCATCCCTGCTTAGAAAACCTCAGTGCGTCATGCCTCAAATTTACGATAACAGTTAAATTAAGTAAAAGGGTTAAAATGCTGGAAGGCAATATTGATAATTCCATTGAAAATGCAGAGGGAGTTTGTCAATATTAATTTTCCTGAACCCAAAGGAGCATCCAAACTGGTGTGTCATTTATTCACAGGGCTTGAATCATGCACTCTGAAGCTAAATCGACCCATGTTAGACCCCCCGGGCCAAAGAGCTACAGCCACAACCTTTGACCCTTACAAACCAGTCTTACCAACAAAAAAAAAAAAAAGGTACAGTGTGAACATCACTGGCCAACCACATTTTGTAAATAAATACATATGGGTTATAAGTTTAATACCATTTTCTCACAAATATGTATTGTATTTTTCAAGACAGTCAGCATTACATTAAACATAAACCAAGGGCTAATTAAATATTTCTCACCTTTTTTTTTCAAGAAGGCTTTTCTGGTGGCCAAAGGACTCTGACGCACATTTGGGTTCTGTAGAAATTTTACAGCAGTGGCAATCTGGGAAGACATAAATATGATTTAATTTCTCACAATGAGATAATGTGAGAGGAAGAAGATAAGGAAACTGATGCTTTTAACTGTACAAACAACAGTCTAGACCTTCTTTAAGAAACCAGTTCATTATAAATCTAGACAAAAAGAAAAGAAAAACGTAAATGGATTTTATTTGATAGTTGGTTCTGAGCCCCCACACCCAGCAGTGAGGAGAAAGACCACCTGACCACTTTCCAGCTAAATGTGGGGAATGACCAAATCAGCAGTTATAAAATTAGCCCATCAAGAGTGCTGGACAAATGGAGTATGGAGCTTAATTTGCTATTACCCTCTTAAAGACAAACTTCCATTCTTAAGTGTGCAGTGGAAGAAAATCTATACTTAATGCAGAGGTGATCATTTGTATCTAATAACTTGAGAATCCTAGGCTGAAAACTTCTGTAATTCTTCCAGTTAAAAACCTGCCATGATCAAATCACCCAGCCTGAATGTTGTAATGACTTGAAACGTTAATGCACTAGAACGTTAAATAGCATCAGAACATCAGTAGTTTTAAGTGCACTGCGTTCATCGATTCTATTATGTTTTCCTTCGAGATGCACCTTAATTTTCCACCCCTGTATGCATTTCCAAGAATTGGAGGGAGAAAAAAAACTTCCTCAAATGGCATTAAAACATAAATTTGAAGTGGGCGCCATGAAGTGGCGCCTCCTAAAATAGATAAATATGTAAGAACACAGAGAAAGGGGAAACACTTGGGGGGGAGGTTTAGATGACTTATTATCGCACCTGTGGTCCCCGTGATTCAATTGTAAAAGTCATCCCTCTAATAGGTTGAAAGGTTTTGATTACTCTTCTTTTCTCTTAGTGTTGAAAGATACAAAGTGATTGAGCGCCCTGCCAGTGGTAATTCGTTTTGGGTAATGCATTGCATATACTATGAACCCGTTTCAATCCAAAAGAATTGCAGTTTAAACTTGTACAAGGATTAGGTGTGGCAGGGAGGCCAAGTAAAGAGCCAGATTTCTGTGACAAAGTACAGCAGGGAATCATGGTACAAGTATCTAATGGAACTTTTGAAAATGTATCTGACTTTTTAACAGTAGACCTTTGATAATCTCTAAAGCAACTTTATACGTTTCTCCTAATTAGATAAACACATGAATAAATAATCAAGCATCCACAGCATCCAAAATGGACCAGATTCATCCCAAGAGATGCTGCCACAATTTATTTAGACACTAATCTGCCATTTCACTCTGCTACTACCGTGACCTTGATGTACATAAGGGTTACGCAAAGGGGTATGAAATTTCCTGGATCTCTATATGCTGAGGGTTTATTAAAGTCAGTCACCCGGAACCTTCATTGTGACAAGCAGATTAAACCATTTGCATTGTGAACCCCCAACTGATGTTGTGGACCAAAAAGAACAATCGAAACAGAGAAAATATTCCTTTGATAACAAGACAAAATCATCGTGCTCAGGCCAAGCTCTTAATGTTCAAGTGAGTGAGTCAACAAAACTACTTGTAGACATTACACACAGTAAAATCTAATATTCTAATATTTATTGAAGTAAATAAGAGAATGATGTAGGCCCTGATGTAAGGCACAATGACCTAATAGAGAAGGAATATGCTGAATGAGCAAACCTTGTTTACATTCCCTTAAAATTTCAGGAAAATATTGACCAGAAAATTGTGTCAATGTTAATAGGCATACGTATGACATCTTGGTAAGGACCACAGCTAGCTCAGCGGCAAACTAATGAGGCAAATGTCCATTTGGTTAAAACTGTAGTGGTAGATCTTCGGGGAGAAGAAAAGTGCACTTCTTAGCAGATGACATAGATGCCTTGCACAAGTTCCATCCAGACATCTGAATCAATTATAACTACATTGCACAGATTTCAGTCTTGTCTTGTTATTGACTTATGGATCACCCCAGTTATAGTGTGGGGTAGCACACACTGGCTTTTAGAGGGGTAAGACATAACACTACAAGACACATTTGGGTTGGCAGCATAACTAAATAAGATTTTTTTTATGTGAATCTTCTTCCTTTTGGAGAATTGGTGATTTTTTTTTTTTTGTGGCTTAAACGATGATTTGGTTCTTTTGTAAAACTTTTTGTAAAGCTTGGACTGCTAATGCACCAAAGTGCTCCATGTTACGAGCAATAATCTTTACAAACCAGATAACCAATAAAGTGTCAGGTAAAGCTGAAAAAGAGGTGAAAACTCAATCATAGCGAGAGATAACATTAACCAACACACTTAAAGAGAGTGAAGTTGATGAACAGACAAGATTACAGCAATGTTATTGAGTTTGAATTGGACACGACTTTCCACTGCACTTGCCTGAAAATTACAATTGTGATATCTTGAATTATGAAGAATGAGTTTGAAATCCACTTATGTTTAAACCACATAGTTGGACGCCTGAGAGAATCCATGTAACCAGTTGTACATTTTTGCTCTAACTAGCAACAGCATTTAACTATATATACAGTAAGTACTGTATATACAGTAAGGCCTATGGATTTTTTGCAGGTGTACATTACATTTTCTTGTGTTTCAAATACATGGGCCAGATGTGGCCCTTGAACAGGCCAGGGGGGTCTGGCACCATGTAGTTCCTAGAGTATTTTGGTATATGAGCAGAAGGGAAATTCAGACTTAACAGCAATGCACTGTACAGTTTACTCTACTCTACTGGTTTCTATATTTAAAATAAACAGTAGAACAACATTTGAACCACAACGGATGAAAAAGATGCCTCATAAGAAATTATTCATAGGTCTTGTTTTTAGCCTTAATTATTCAGGCCAACCCAAACCACCAGTTATCTAACAGTTACTCAGAAATTAAAGTGATATAAGGTAATCATGCACGTTTTAAGGTTTGTTGCTTGCTGTTGATCTCTAAACCTGTTTTGAATAAACGTACAGATATTCTGATTAAAATGCTGAACTTCTAACCAGGTCAGAATTTATCTAAACGTAACATCCAAAGTCTTCTTTGTCAATTCTACTTATATTAGTGAAAAATCTGAAAATTAAATTACCATGCACTTAGCAACTTCTTAATTTACCCATTCTTATGTCTACAAATGGTACACACTGTGTCTACAACAATGCAGACATTGAGAGGGTATGATGGAACTAGAAGTTGGCTGTGGGGTTGCAAAGGAGGGGCTAAAAGGAAATCATTAGCAAGTATAGAATTCAGTCTCAGTGTGAATCAATTCATTCCAAATTGCCCCGGCCTGTACATTTGAGGAGAAGTGCCCCTGATATAATAACACACTGATAGACATGAACAAAAATTGTGTTAGGCCAGTCTCAAATTTCCCCCCAAACACACGTTTGAAGGACCAAAAGCGAGAGAAAGTGAGAGACGGCTAAAAATGAAGCTCTATATTAATTTGGTGCTTTCATGGATGATTCGCTATCAGGGGCAGTTGTCTTATATGACTTAACCCAATACCTTTCTGATATCAGAGCCATGCCAGAAAGGAATGAAGTTTTAATGCAATTATTGTATTTCCTTTAGTCGCCTGACTGCTTGATGTGGCCAACAGTGCTTTTTAATCTTTTAAAAAGAGAAGCTTTAAATGTCCTTCTAATTGTGACATATTTCCCGCCCTAATGTGACCTGAGCAGAAGAAGGAAGGCCTCATGGGAGCAGCTATAGGGAATTATTGACCCTGAGAGACATCAGGAAGTGAGGTGCAGACCCCAACCATTTAGCTAACCTCCACATCCACAGTCATTCAGGTAATGCTCGCTACCTCAAGGGTCCTGCTGGAGTTAAACTATTCTGACAATGACTGTACAGAAAGAACCTTTTGTTTCTTACTTTCTTCACTTTTGGACAGTGCTTTTCAGAGAAACTACAATGTGAAAATATCTAACGAAAAAGCATTACTGAAATTCAGCTTCACCATCAGTAAAATCTGATAACAGAGTACTGGTAAAATGTGGGCTTTTCTTCTTCTTTTGACAAATTATGAGCAAGTTAACCGTACTTATGTATCTGTTAAAAATGTACAGTAATGACAAAGGTAAGTACAGCAGGTAGCTTTTCTGTTTTATTTTCTTGGAAGGTGGTCAGTCTTTATTGAATAGTCCTAACTTTTGAAATTTAAAGGTCAGAGTCAACATTTCAATAGATGAAAAAGGGTCATGGAAAACTCCATTGACATTTGCTTTGCAAAGGTTTAAAAATAACATACAGCGCTGTATCAGTGTCAGTGTTGGAGCCATGGGCAAGGCTACAATCATGACATCAAAGCACATTATGCAATTTTTTGTAAAGGGGGGTTGGTGGACGGAAATCAAGCTTTTTTTGAAGACCACTGCATGTAGAGACTAAACTTTCCGTTCAGCAGCGTTTCTCTATCAGAGCTCTGTCATCACAAACATGGAAAAGTTGAGTAGGTTCAGCGGTAAGAAATACTGGGGGCTAAAGTATATCTGATAAAGCGAAAATATCAAACTGTAAAAACTGTGCAGAGTACAAATAAATACAGATAATACAGCCTTAGGAGTTATGCTAAGGCTCTCTTGCATGTTCCTTCCTTGCTCCTTTCACTTCTGGGGATATGGAGAGCATTTTTTACTATGGTGTATAATTATATTTCAAAGCTGAAGCCACATATTTTATGATGATGTCATGTGATTGTTTCACACAAAATTGAATTTAAGTTTTAACATGCTCCAATAGTGGAAGACAAAAAAAATAGATTTTGTTTTTAAAAAAGTAACTTCTTTCTAGGTCTCGATTTAAAAGGCAAACATTTCAGTTGAGCATAAAGAAACAGTAGTTCATGCCAGCAAAGTGTTTTTTTTAAGAAGATGGAAGAACAACAAAGTGAAGTACATTTTTTATTCTTGTGAGATCTAAACCTGAAGAGAAACATGTGGCATGAGGCCAATTCAAAACTAGCTTGAGAGATGTGCTATAAAGCTGAGTCTGACATTTCTTAATGTGTAACTGTCATTTGTTTTGCCTGGGGTTGCCCTTGCTGAACTAGCGAGACAGATGACTGTTTAGACAAGGAGATCCCCAGCGGGGCCCCGAGAACCCCAAGAGCCCCGATGACTAAAGAGCCAGGACTCTGTCAGTGACACCTCACTTTCCTGCAGTTTGAACAAAAATACTTATAGCACACAAATTCCTTTTAATTCAGGTAAAAGGCCCAAACCACGAATCTGGGGCTGCTCTGAGAGATGAGGGTCATCAGAGATTAACCCATGGCACTTTAGCAGTGGGGGTGCAAGAGGAGAGTTGGAGTGGAGCGCAACAAACTACTTAGACACCACAAAACATTCTAGGCCCTTCTCAGCTGCAATCCAGTAATGGATACTTCCTCAGCTCCTCAATTGGTCAAAATGTTTTCATACAATAATTTAATTCAGAAACACATTTACAAAGCAGGAGTAATCAATTTTAATTAGTTGATTTTTTTCATTCGCATAAAATTTAATGTACTGCCATCGATCTCCTTTGTTCTTTAATGCAGTGCCTCTTTCCTGTAATTTGAAGCTTTTCTTTTTCTTTTTACAGTCAATGAAGACACTCTGTGACAAGCAGTTTCATGTACTTTTTAGTACAGGAGAGCATTACCAAATACAGTGCTCATAATGTAACTTTAGACCAGTTGTATGTACTTTTAAATGGTTAAAATATTTTCAAAATAAATATTCAGTAAAAATACTGGTCATTATTTTTGAAAACTGATAATTCTCTAATGAATTAAACAACATAATTTTTAACATCTTTATTAACTGTACTGTTTATGAAATACAATTTTAGATGACCGATATGTGACTATATCAGGTGGTGATTTCCAGGTTTTGCACAAATAAATTAGAAAAACTCAGTCATCCATCAATTGTTTCTCATTTAAATTTAACAAAAATAAAATTACATATTAAGACAATTATATTATAAGAACATTGTATACAGTGTTAAAAATTAGCATCGACTCCAGTGATGTCAATAAAAAGTGAGCCACTTTTAAATGGAGTATAACTTTTTAGTCACAACTAACAGAGCTGCATGAATTTCTAAAACATTTTTTGCAAACAAAAATGAGAGAAGCAATCAGCAGTAATCACACAAAAAACACAAAAGCTTTTCTTAAAACAGCCACTGCTCTGTGTGTTGTCCTTCATATCATCAAGGCCTGCCGGCCTTTCACATTCAATTAGTTGATTGAGGCAAAATGCAAGCGGCACCAGCAGCAAACGTGAAGCTTGTGTCCGAGCGACACACCACAGAAGTTGTGTTGTGGTGTCAGGAGAGGAGCTGCCTCCGTCACAAGCAACTTACAGTGACAAGCCTATCCTCTGTTGATCCAAACTGCTCCTCTCACTGAGGCATCGCCCACCCACAGAAACACACACCCTACAATACACACACAGCACAGCAACTTGAAGTGAACCAACACGATAGGCAAATAAAGCAGGGAGCTGTGGTGAAGATGCAGCGAGTTGGGATCAGTTTTGTGTGTAGTCCTGCCAGCCTGCCAAATTGACCAATAAAACTAGAATAGAGAGGCCAGTAACAATACAGAAAACGGTGTCCTTTTATTGATCAAATTATTCCGTCTTGGGTACACTGTGCCACCGGATGACAGTATGTGCACAAAGACAACCAGACAGATTGTGACATGCCAGTGACATTATAATCGTGTGTCAACCCTTCTCCAGTCAATAGGGAGAATGCACTAATCGTGCGTCTTGGATCAGCAATTTCATGGTTTTCAAAGGGGGCCAGGAATTGGTGGCATGACCCTCCACAAGGGGTGAGACCCTTCTTTCCTCAGCAAGTGCTACAGAAAGAAAGAGAGGAGAGCGATTCTGTAAAAGGAGACGCACCACAGGAAGAGCCAGAGAAGATTAACATCGCCATCTACTGGAGAGGGGTGGTACCAGTTCAGTCAAAGGTGGGAGGAAAGCCTGGCAGTTTACCCTTGCGGCCTGTCTTTCACTGAGCCCTGTCAGAAACATTTAGACACACTTGCCAAGACAGCAGGCCACACATCTACAGAGGTGAATAGGTCAGACTGAAATCAGCAGCAAATAAGGGAGGAAACTTAAAGCAGTAGGCCCCTGTTTGGTTATGGAGAAAGAGCAAGTAGAGTCTGCTCCTGATCAAGCTAAGTGACAAAGAAAAATGTTGGCCAATTCTCCTTTTCTTGAGGCTTCCAACTTCCAGTAAGAATTTAACCTCGACAGTAGGATAAGCATAAAAAGACTGTGGTGCTGACAGCATCAGAAAACAACGATCATCAGGGTCACAGAAGTAGCAGCTCTTTCTTCTCATTTAACCCGATGCCAGAGAGGATACAAACACGACAGCTTGTCAGATCAAATAATGATTCTTAAATTTAACCTTTCTGAACCAGTGAGGTTACACACTGGATGTTTTTAAAACTTGTAAATAACTACACGTGTCGTAAACAGTGATGCAAGTTTTGTACATTTGTTTTCTTTAGAACTCAAGTTACAACATTTTTTAAAATGTATATAGCCTGCTCCCTTATGCGGTTCCTAAAGAAGCACTTATTAGAAGGCAGTGATTAATAATTAATAATCAATATCAACAATCAACCAACAAGTTTCATTCACCATCAAAATGATGTCTCCTAAATTAGGAAGATTTATTCAGATCAAAATACCAGAACTAAGTAATGAAATCATCAGAAAATAATTTTGCACTGCACCCAAACTTTTTGCGAATATGTGACAATCAGGCAGTGGTCAGGATTTAGGCGTCAACACCTATTTGAACTCTGCATCAACTCACGTGGTAACAGGGAAAAACATGTTTTACCAGGCTCCTCCAAAAGAATGAGACGAGGACACAACTCACAGTGAACCACTATAATGTCACATGGGGCGGCGCGTTACAGCAAAGGGGCTGAGTTGGCAAGCAGCTCAGCAGCAGACGCACACCTGTTCTGACATTTTCTGCCGACCTTGACACAGAAAACACATGACAATGCCACTCTTGGCATTTCAAAAGTACAGGCAGTTTGACGAAGTCCCTTCACTTCCCCTTTTCTTGTCCCTATGATACCCAAAACCACTTTCCTCATAGTATGAAAGGGGAGACAACCATGACATACTCCTATAGATTACAGAAGGTACACAGGAGGCAAGTAAGGCAGTAAATTACAGGCAAAAACAGACTTAAAAACATCTGATACTTAGTCATTTTTAGGGACAACCAAAGACTTTTTACAAAGCACCATAAAAAAACAATACCTCCATTAAAATCCCAAATTCCTGAGTAAACACAATCTTCAAAAAACAAAAAGGCAGCAGCCTCTGCTCTATTTATTCCATTTCTATCATCTCCTTCTCACCCTTTCTTTTGAAGTTCAAGACACAGCCACAATGCATTCATCCATCTGCCATTTTAATCAAAGAGAAAGCAAAGTACTGCTGCCAGGAGAGCTGCACAGGAAAACAAATGCAATCTTTCTGTTAATCACTGCATTAACAAGAAGTCGACAGTCCTGACGCACATGCCAGGGAGGCGAGCCAGTCCAGGTGTTGGATAATTGTCAGTTGTGCCAGTGGCTACGGTTACTTTTTTACTGTGCCAGCCTCTGTTCCATTGCTGGTCTACACTTGTGCCCCACCTTAATAATAGCTTTTAAAAGTCCTCTTCTGCTGAAGACTGTACACAGACACAAAGAAGCCCTGGCAAGGGTTTCTCCATGCCGACTGTAGAGAACTATGAATGAATGCACAGACATCCCACTATATTCAAGCAACTCTAGCTCAATTTTCAAGATGCATGAAGAGCGTGTAATTTAAATGAAAGACCAAAAACCCTTAGAAAAAAAATACACACCCTAGCTCTGTGTAACCTTTCTGCCATACGTTGAAGTCCATACATCATCTTTCTGACAAACAACCATATATTAGAAACACACCACGGTAGCCGGAAAAACAACTTGCCAAGACAGCAACTTGTCAGAAATGATTCAAGTATTTCTGTCATTCAGAAAAAAAAGCTGCAGGTGAGGATAATGTCATTCTGAGAGGAGGAGGTGAAATGCAAGCAAGGCTTCACTTTTCATTACAACTCACTGAAAACTTTACAGTTTACTCTCAATAAACATCTGTATCACAAAGCTGATTGCAGTGCAACATTTTCCTTTAAGTGCTCCATTTTGTAAGTTTTAAGATATTTATCTCAGTTTCTGTACTCTGTCACTTTCATTTTAGCCTAGAGAGCAGCCCACTATTTTTTTTTCCAGATTCCCCAGATAAAGCCACAATCTCAGGGCGCCACACACAGAGAAACTCTGAAATCCCATTAGCATTTTGCTTTCATTATTTTTAATCAAACCCACAAAACTGACACATATTAATTAATATCCATTACCAGTTTTTGCCCCTCTCCCAGAGAAGACGATGGGGGGAAAAGAAGCAATTAACTTAACAAAATAATCATAAAAATTGTTTCAGAAATCCCTGATAAATGCCATGTGAGGTCCCGTCTAAATCTAAGAAGTGTAATACATTGTTGCTGTCATATTCCATTAAACTGCTATTACAGTCTTGATAGAACTATTAGTCACTACATTATTAATAACATTAATGTATTTACATTTTTGGTGTACAAGCCTGCTTTCATGCAATAATTTATGAACCCAACATCAAATATGTTATAATGTTCCCCATCTAGGCTCTTTTGTGTTTATTATTGATTATGAAAACAGTCAAAATTTCGAGTCAAAACCCACCCCTGCCCTCCCCTACCCCCTTAATGCATTGGAGTGGGCTGTTTACATTAAAGGACTGGAATAAAGTGCATTTACATCTGAAGCATAACTTCATAATTTACATTCCAACATTTATTAGAGGTGACAAACGAGCATTTGGTCCACTCGTGCTTTTCCACAATGCAGCACTCATTCAATCCATATAAATTACAGCTGGGCTATGGAGTGCAAGAGCAAATTATTTTATTATATTTATGCATGTATGACTCTATAGGGGGTTACTAAGACAAACAGGGAATTACTTGATTAGGCCAACTGTAGTTAACAAAGAAAGAAATATGACTGAGTGCTAGGCCAATCAAAATTCTGCATTATTTAAATATTTGGCCCTAATTCAAATATCTACAGCACGCAGATCTTTAGCTTTAGATCCAGAAGAATCATGTAAATGTAATTTGTAGCCTCCATTTTTACTACATTTTACAGTGGAGTGTATCTACTTATACAATATAGAGCGCCCTTTTAAGTATTGCTGTTTCAACAGCTTACCCTTAGCTAGAACTAATATTATTCAATTAAAAGAAACTTGCCTAAAAGGCAGTATTATATTACATAATTAGACAGGGCAGCATTTTCAGAAGTGTAGTTACAAATGCACTGAGGGGAACCCAGCATTTGAACAAATATCTGGCGCTGTAGGGGAGCTTGCCGACAAATTAACAGCTAATAACTTACTGGGAAGCCAGATAAAAAGAGAAAAAATGTTCCCCAAAGTGTCAATTACAAATAATTTTTCCTCTGATTTCCACACTTGTGAAAGCATGATGTGCTAAAAAGCATTTAGAAAAGTGTGCCAAAAATTGCATGTTGTTCATTTAATTCATTTTTTATTTTTACACACTGGATTCATTCAGAGAGAAATAATTCAGCATCAGCAGTAGGATTGTTTAGCATAGCTCTGAATGCGTAAGCATATGGATCCCTGGAGAGAGCACTTGCTGGTCAGAGAGGAGAGAGACAGACAGGTGGAAGGACAGGCGGAAATGAAAGGGGATTCAATCAAATTCATGTTCATTAAAATCAGAGGACATCACAAAAATTAGAAATATGCTGACAAATCAAAGGGTCTCAGTACCTGAATTACCATAGTCATTTACTTATTAAAGTCAGGATGCTTCCTGTCAATCAAGAGCCATCACAGTCTCCATTTGCAGCGGAAAGCCAGCGTAATTGCTTCTCATACTAATCAACACAACTTGTGTAATTATGCCTTGAAAGTGACATTGGAGGCTGAGAGCGATGTGAGCAGTCTTGACAGCAGAGACATCTCAGATTCATCGGGAGATTTCCAGCCATGCTGCAAGGAGACAAGCCACTCTCAGACCATGTTACTCACTCGAGCAGTTTACAACCGTAAACACAAAGAAAAGACGATAAATCAAGCTGAAATAATTACAAAGCAGAATAGAGAGTATAAAGGAAGCTCAGCTCAATAAGGCCACTTTCCCAAGTATATTGAGGCAAAATGACTACACTGTAATTAAACTAGTGTCGTATTTCTATCATTTCTTAAGTAAACATATTATGACAGTTCACTAAATTGTGGGAGAATAGGAAATTACAGCTCTGTTACCATGCTGTTTACATTAATATACTCGCTGAGACGAAAACCCTACAAATAAAGGCCTAAGTATTCATTAAAGTTTATTGAATTCAGCTTAATCACAGACTTTACATATGTCTCCAAAATGAACTTTGTGTAAAACTAGCTTCAACATTCCTCAGAGCATTGGAAAACTATCCAAACCATATTCCCAGGCTGCATCTGTCAAGAGTCAAACTGGGGCCAGGCCAGGAAGGTCAGAGTGAGGTCAAATTACTGCAACAAATCAAGAGTCACTGGTCATGACATGAAACTCTATCTACATAAAAGATGTGTTTTATTGACATACAGCGACAGCAGCTTCTTCTTCATGTACCATGAAACTATGCAGTGAATTCAATGATTTTCAATGTTCTCATCACAAACTAGATAAAACTGCTATTTTCTGGGTTGCCAATGCAGCACTAGTCCAGCTTAGCACATGAGGCACAAACCACAAAATAAATGAAATGTATAAAATGGGTTGGACTATGCTCATCAATTTCAAAGAGGTGGGTGGAACTATCAGGGAAAAAAAATCACCAACATCAAAAAGAAGTCAACTGATAATTCTGGCAAACTATGAGGAGAATAAGTGCAATGATCTCATCTGTGAACAGAAACGAAGATGAGAGATTTATGGCTCATAAAAACTTCAAACGACAGAAAAACCAAAAATCCTTGTCTGTGTCATTCCTCACTCATGACCTCCAAACTTTAGCACATGTTAAAGACAAAGTAAAGAAATGCTCTCTTGTGGCCAAATATGAGAAAAACAAGTACAGTTACTGACATAGAAAACAGAGGCTTTTACAGGAAAAGCCTGTGTGATTCACCCCCTGCGTTCAACTCCATAATGAGTCAAAAAGTGTGACCTGCACTTAAACAAGAAGTCACAGCCAGAAGCTGTAAACTCATTTTCCCCAACCCAGCAACGTCGGCAGGACCTGGAAGATGTGCTCCGAGCATGCACGATAAATCTGACGTGAAATCATAATCATAAAAGCAATTAGCTGACCCTGCGCCACTCGTCCTTGGACATGACAGTGAGAATTCATATAGAGTCCTCTAAGGAGGCTGGCTGCCGGGTTGGGTGAGGAGGGGTAAAAGTGCAACACAGCAACAATAAAATGGAGGGCCCTTCCTGTATCATTAACCACCGAAACAAACAACAAATGATGCACAATGAGTGTTGCGCTGAGAAACTGAGAATTGAGCTTTTCAAAGAGAAAACTTCACCGTGACCACTGAAACAAACTATGGTGTGCAGCTGATTCAAATGTAAACCTTTGGGCATATGAAACAAGTACAAGTGTCTTGTTATCTTTATATACTACATCTGTCATACTGTGAATACAGTTACATAGTGAATAAAGACTAAAAGCTACTTGGATGAGTAGTGAAACGTTTCAACCTAACAAGAAAGAAGTCCAGTCACCATGACTCAACTTCCAGACTGTTACATAACATTCAAAATGAGTCTACTCATTTTGAATTAGATTAGATGCTTTCAACATGCCTTTTGCTTCTGCATTTAGCATGTTTACAATTAACATTTACAGGACACAGAATCTACTGTGAGATCAGCTGTGAGATGGCAGGTGATCAGATTTATTCAACTTTTCTCTTTCAAGGAGTGTGTTAGAACCTGAGAAATCTCACTTCACACACTCTTGCAAACACACACACACACACAAACAGTTTCTCACCATCACTTCCCACCCAGTAATTACACCGCGGCCGAACTACTGGCTGCCACCTAGTGACCGTCTTCTCCAATAATCATGAAATATCTCTATGGCTCGCGCCCCCATTCGGACCATAACTCTCCTTTACTGCAGACAGCTCCAATAAAGGATTACAATTACAATTAAAGTAATGAGCAAAGAGGAAAAAAGGAAAATCTCAGAGAAGGTTCCCTTGACTAACTAAATGGCAGCTGAGTTTCTTGACAGAATGGAGTAACCATACCAGACTCATTACTGGCTCCCATTTCTTATTCTGCCCCAATAATTAATTTGGAGCATGTTGAAACCTGGACTCCTCAAAAATTAAAGTAATGGTTTTAAGTGATGAATGTGAAATGAATTGAAATATGAATTATCAAATATGAAATTAACTTCTTGTTATTTTTGCTTTATGGTGGTGTAGATGTAAAAACTGTTCGAATTACTTAGAATATGTTGTATTTTCTGTTTATTTTTTAGGTTTCTGTCATATAATCCAGTGAAGAAAAAACACACAAACATACAGAGGATAGTTTGCATTTAAAGAACATATCTTTCCACACACACACATATTCCATGGGGAAAGTCATAGAGCAAAAAATAACTGAGTGAAGACCCAAGAGTAACCTTTGACTTCCTGGTAACACCACTGTGTTACACCCATGTGTAAGTGAAGAATAAAATTATCTTTTCAGAACCAACATATGAGCAACATCTGTCGGCCTGCGACTCATATGGCTCATCAGAAGAGCCATCAGTGAGGGAGAGGTGAAATGAGGAGAGAAAGAGCCAGAGTAAGACAAAAGGGGTAGCAGCAGTAGGGCCTTCATGTCACTGACTGGAATCATTACGGTTGGTGTGTCCTCTGCCGACCAGCCAGGTCCCTCACAACTCCTGCACTTCACACACTGCTCCTTTTTCCCCCCTCTCTCCAATACGATGGCTACTACAGAGAGGCTACGGAAATTTGGAGACTGCTGAGCCAAAACAGATCACTTCAAAGCGGCTTATTTAACGCTTGCTAAATTTTTCATCACAGTCGCTTAATATCCTGGGGAAAGGGAGCTTTTGAAGTTGCTGTGAGACCGGGGATGTTCTTCTTACAATTCTTTTTCCCCTCCCATTACCACCCTCCCTCTGCAGTACTAAAACCCCCAAACCTATACACACATCAGTTTACACTATGTATGTCCGCATGCACATGCTGAAGAATGAAAATGCTTTCTTTATTTGGGGACTGTGATTTTTCACCGTTGGGAGTGAATGGGACAAAATCAATATTACAAGTGTTATTTGAAAGTATAAGATTAATTGATTAGTCAAATACCTGAAAAATAATTGCCAAATATTCTGATAATCATATAATGTAAAACATGAGAAGACATCACCTTGGACTTTATGTTTTTCACATTTTATAGACAAAACAATTCATTGACAAATCAGTCAATCAAGTGTCATTTGAGCACAATTTGGACAGCATGAGCTGAGGAACCTAAGGGTGAGCAGAGGGTATCACTGCAGGGAGAAAGCACAAAGACTAGGAGACACCGGCAAGTGACTAATGGCCATAGCAGTGAGAAGTGGAAGGGGGAAGGGGGAGAGGGGTTACAGTCAGAGACGAAGCAAGCCAGGGTGAGAGCAAGCAAAGAGCAGTGCCAGAGGCAACAGGACCGACTGGCAGCGACTGGTATACCAGTCAACCATGGAACGCACACTCATACAGTCTCTCCCACACCGTTCTTTCTCTAACTGCTGGTCTAAACCTGCCCCTCTGGTCTGGATGGTGGCAGAGGCTGTAGCACTGGCCCCTGAGCTGGGCCCTCTTGCCACAAAGGAGAGCCCACGCCGTGCAGTGTGCCAGGGCCTTCTGATCTGGGCGAGGTGAGTCAGAACCTGTTAACATGACTGGTGTCCCCAGCCTGACACACTGGCTTGTCTGACATGCACATGTGCACATAAATGTTATACAAATGTGTGTGCTTGCTCTCACTCTCCCCCTCTCTCTGCCCTCCCAACCCTGCCAGCACTCCCTTTCCTCTCATCCAGATAAAATCCTTTCAGACACAAATTTCAATTATTCACCTCATCCAAATAATGCCATGTGACAAGAATTATCCCTACTGTAATAATCCACTTAACTGGGAAAGAGCAGCTCATCAAAAAGAGAAAGGAGAAAAGGGGTAGGAAGTGAGGGTGGTGGTGGAGGGTGGGTGGGGGTACTTGTCAACCAGTCTCGAATCAGGACCCTCATAACAAGAATTTCTTCCCTTTTTGAGGAGGCAGTCTTGAAGCACACTGGGATGATGAAATTGAAGTAAATTGAAAGAAAGCCTGGGAGAATGCTCCCACAATCAATAACCTCAGGATTAAATTAGCCTTGGCATGAAGGGATGATGGGGGAGGATGAAGAGTGAATGGTGGTGAATGACATTGAGACATGCATGCTGAACAATACAGCACTTCTCTAACCTGGATTCTGTGCCCATAGAAGGACAGTGAATGTACCTGTGATGTATTCCATGCCACTTAGCAATGAGGCACTCCTAGTCATAATCGCTGTCATCACCTGAGCCATGCACATCTTATAAACACTCTTCCCTTTACACCTTATTGAAAAACAACGGATTCTTATTTGATGTCACCTGCTTTGCGAGCTTTAACATCTTACTGCTTATGGACACTGCAGCTTTTTCAGAAGCAGTTCCCTTTTCAGGGGATAAAAGCATTATTCAGACTAACGACTGGCAAACTAAGTCTTTCTGGACCCAAATGTGGTGAAAACCAACGGCTAAACTAAGGAAAACAGAGGCATGTATTTAATCTTTTATCCCAAACATGATTAAAGCAACTGTGGAACCACTGTCACTGCTAAAATAGACCTTTCTACATGCTCTTCACTCTCCTAAGACAAAGAACATACTGTAAAGTACACTCTCATTATGGGCTTGGGGACATCATTTAGCGTGGGACTAAAGTTACTGATTACTAATTGGAAGCCTTTAACACTTGATATCTTATTATCCAAGAACAAGAAGTTTGTTGATTAAAATATGGAAACAAATGTCTTCACCATTAATCCACCACCTTGACACAAGGCAGGATGGATCCATGCTTTCATGTTGTTCACACCACATTCTGACCCTACCACCCAAATGTTGCAACAGAAATCATCAGAGCAAGCAACATTTTTCCAAACTATTGTCCAATTTTGGTGAGCCCATGCGAATTCTAGCCTCAGTTTCCTGTTCTTAGCTGATAGTAGTAGCACCCAGTGTGGTTCTACTGCTGTAACCCATGTGCTTCAAGGTTTGAAGCTTGGTTGTTATGAGTAGTTACTGTTTCCTTTCAGTCAGCTAAAACCTGTCTGGCTATTGTCCTCTGGCATCAACAAGGCATTTTCACTCAGAGAACTGCCACTCATAAAGTTAGGGATAAGACGATAAGCAGTTTCACGGTAACATTTACGGTGGTTAGTATTACCGTTTCACATTTTAATTATTAAAACAGTTTGAACATGAGCAGATGATCTTGACCACGTCTACATGCCTAAATGCATTGAGTTGCTGCCCTGTTATTGTCTGACTAGATACTTGAGTTAACAAGCAGTTGAACAGGGGTACCTAATAAAGTGGCCGGTGAGTGTATATCTAATATGCACTTACATCAAATACATGTACTTAATTTTTGTTTCTAATTCTAGTCCATGTTGCTTACCAGTCATGTTGTTAACATGTTCACAGCTTGTATTAAATACTGATTCCTTACCAGTGCGTCTCTGGGAGGAGCAAAATGGTCTCCAGGTGGAAGGTCAGGCTGAGAAGACAAATATATCCTTGTATTAGAGTGCCATCTACTGGAGGACAGAAGGTATGTTGGTTTAATATTTAGGACAACTGATATCTACAATGAGTGAATCTATCTAATCTAGTTATTCTGAAAGTAATAACTTAGTGATATGTGAAAGCCTAGATGAATAGAAGACAGTAAAACCTGCCAACTGATTGTCACTATCAATTCCTCGATTATTTGATGAATACGACTAAAATCTCGCTACATAAATGTAAGAATACAATATAACCACCTGTTTACACATCTGGATCTTTTCCGTCCGATTTAATGATGAAAAGTAAACACATAAATTGGATGCATGTGTCTAATAGCGTTTAGATATGTTTGGGTAACTATCTGTTGATCATGCACTAGTTGATTATTTGTAAGTAGCTGTTAGGTCAAAGTGACTAAGAAAGACAATAACAAATTAATTCCCTTACTTAACTTTCTTTCCTGCTTCATTAGATAGTGTACAGTATATTCAGTGGGCTTGCTTACATTAAAAGCATTGTAAATGGAGCAAAGTCAAAGTGTAAAGCTGTCCCTGACGACATGTATGAGCCACAACGTGCTATTACATTTTTTTCTCATTGCTTGTCAGCAATTTAAACCACCACAGTGTCGGATAAGAGCGACTAACAAACCCTACAATCTGCAGGCGTGTTTGGCTAATAGTGACCTTTCCACAACATGTCATTAACTTCACATAATAAGACGGACACAAGGCTACATGGTCGGATGGACAGACGTGTATGTGGTCATAAATAAATACCCAGACGACTAAGTAAGCAAGCCTAACAAGTGTTGTGAAGATATTGTAAAGCACAAGAGCCTCAGCTTGGCCTTTCGTGCTCACTTAGCAACATAACTATGTCTGAGATGCAACTTTTGAAACGTTGCAGGGGCTAGCAGGCACGCTAGCTAGCAAGAGTGCTAACTTTGGCTAGCTGAGCGTTCACAAAAGTAAGTAACGAAAATTATAGCATATTAAGGGTCATGAAATATAAACACATGGTAAGGGTTTGCTGTCATATCTGGGCACCAATAGGTAAATGGTTAGTTGCATAAATGTAGACCTGTGTTGGTGAATCAGCTTGGTCGGTGGATGCCATCTTCCTATCCCTCGTTTGCTTGAGAGTCTGCTCGATTGAACCACGCTCGATTGCTTTTTCTGAAGTCTTGACAGCGGAGCCATCATCACAATAAGTGACAAATTATCTCTACGTTCACAGGAAAACTTAATTACTTGGACCCACTTGTTCACTTGTGCATATAAGCAGCATACAAACACTATATCAACTGAACTAATAAGATTTAAAACCTTGATAAAATAATAATACAAAAATTGGAAACCCTCTAAACGGCCACAGGATTAATAATGAGGGATCCTCGGTTTGTGATGCTCGCTTTAGATTAAATTGTGCTCTAGTGGTGCATTTTATTATGCAAATTTCTAATTAGCCAAATCGAAAAAAACAACTTTGAACCAGTGGTGGAGTAGCGTCATTTAAGTACTATATCTTGAGGTAGGCCACATGTAACAGCCTTACTTGAGCATTTCCATTTTTATTGTCCTTCTACTGCACTACAAGATAGAAGATAAGTATAAAACACAATGCATTGTTAAAGATTAAAGGTTTATCTAGCAGGGTGGTAAAGGTGGTATCTAGTTCCAGATATCTCGCAGTATTTCCACAAAAAGATTTTCGCTCACTTGAGGGGTTATACTATAATTCTTCTTCCTTTTATCATCCAACATGGAGTACAGTTTTAACACAATGGATTCTAAATTAGGAACAAATGTAGCCTACTAAACAAAATGTTTTTTTAAGTAGTTCAAACAGCTACATATAATATTTATTATAATATAATAATAAAAGACATGTTTCTGGTCATTTCTGGTCACATTCAGGACATTTACTAATTATTTACAATACATTTACTAACTAGTTTTTTTTTCAAAACTCCATTACCCAGCATTCATAGCGCCAGCGCGGCGGTTCCGTGTTCGAAACTGCTAGGACTGAGTAGGCGAGAAGTGCAGTTGTTGTGTTAAAATAAGGGAAAGGCGAAAAATAAATTTGTCCACTTACAGAATGACAGATAGGAAAGCGTGTAAGGTGTGTAATTTCACACGACAACAGTCATATGGGTTGGTAGTTTTCTCTCTAGATGAGCTGAAGATAAAAGGTGAGTTGTCTGAAGAAACGTGTCTGAAGACTCCAATGTTTCAAGCGGTGATCTTAATTTGCGTTTATCTGTAACGTCGCTAAATGTCAATGCTTTCGTGTAACGTGAGAGTGAAATACACTATATATGAGGAAGCTAATCTTTAGCACTATTACAAGCCACTAATATTTCTGCCATGAAGGTACAGCACAGCTGCAAAGTTTAAGCTCACATATCTGTCATGATTACAAACGAGCTGCGTCTAGCATCGTGTTTAAACTTGCAGGACGTAAAACAACTGTCGGGGAACAGCTCATTCCTAGAATGCCAGTCCCATATCTTGTCCAGATCATTGCACCTCTGTGTTGGAGTTGTGCTTAATGCATGTAGTGACTTTTTTTTTTTTTTTACCTCATTAAGTTATAAATTGCATCTGAATGTGTTGTTACAGGTATGATATCTTGATTAATCTAAGCACATTCAGACAACGTTTAAATAACATCTATACAAAGGCTATGCAGGCAGCCCGAGTTTGCCTTGTTAAATCTTGTGGTGATCAGAGCAACCGAATTCCACAAGGTGTAATTTGTATTGTATAGTACATAAGATTGGTAAAATCTATCATTTTCCTGTTCTTTTCCACAGGATGTGAGCTTCTTGGGTTTAGCCCCGGTTCCTCAATTACAGTGGTCCTGGAGGACGATGGGACAGTAGTAGAGGATCAGGCTTACTTTTTGTGTTTACCCTTGAACACAAAGTTCATGCTATTGCGAGAAAAAGAGGCATGGTCTCCAGTTCGCAAGAGTAAGCAGGTCTTCGTGTTTCTGAGATTTGTCTACAGTCTGTGGTGCACGTCATCATTTTAACATTGAAATGCACATCGTTTTGTCCTGATACTCATTTTACTTTTCATTGCAGTTGATGGTGGCACAGCCTGGATGGCCAGGGAATCTGTGGTGCTGGAGACTGATGCTGTGGACACTGCCTCCAGTGCTGTGGCACCCTGGTGGCACCTAGCTCAACAGGTGAAGCAGGACCTGGCCAGTATCATCCTCATGTCTGAAGCAGACTTACAGGTACTACATTATTCCTCTGTTTCCCCAACAGAACAGGCTGTCATGACTAACCTAGCATGTACTAGTAAGAAAGCAAAATGCATCTTTTGCTTTATGGCAAGAAAGTTTCTGTCATTCCCCTTTCAGTTTGTTCACAAGTTCACGGTTTAATATTTGTCATTCATATTAATGACATGTAATTTAAAACTTGAACCAGTTTTCTTTTCTGTGTTTTCTGCTATCTGTTTTTTTTATTTATTTTGTTCCACAGTTTGAAGTGTCAGTGGCTAAGTTAGTAGGACAGTCGTTTGATTCTCTGTTCCCCCTCGACACATGTTGAGGTGTTCTTGGACAAAACGCCAAAATCCCATAGTAGCGCCATCATCTATGTCTAGCTGTCCAACAGCATTTCCCATGGGGATCAATGAAGTAGTTAAAACTTAAATTAAAAAAGCATAGTGCATGATATGCTGTGACTCTAAAGAACTATACCATTGCCATTTGTTATCAAAAGTGTATATTATGGCTCTTGCTAAAATTTGTGCAATCCATTTGTTCCAGACCTTAGTGGATGCCCCATGCCCTGAGCTAGCCTCTGCTCTGGGCTTCCAAGAGAAAAAGGCGAAGGAGCTTCAGGAGACAATCCAGAGGGTTTTGGACCGAAGGGAGGAGGAGCGACAGTCCAAGGAGTTGCTCCAGCTCTACCTCAAAGCTTTGGAGAAAGGGAATACACAGCAGGAGGAGCCAAGTCAGCCCAGCCAAAGAGGTACAACTGTGTCATTATGTTGTGGTTTTCATTTTTACAACGTGGAAATGGTTATCCTAAGTAAAGGTCTGGGACATTTCTTTCTTGCCTTACAATCCAAAGAGGTTGCATAGTTTTTATACTGTGGTTTTCGGAGACAGCTTAAATTATGTGGTGCTCTTCTACTTCTCGGTTAAAAAGTAATTTTAGAGAAACTTTGTAGTTTGAGTATCTCACAGCAATATTCTGTCACACAGAGTTCTTAAGGAAAAACTGCTCACCTTTGGATAATTGCCCTAGCAAATCTATTACAGCAACTTTTGAACAGCCAATAGTCTATTAAATAGAAAGTTTCAAGCACCACTTCCAGAGCATGTAAGAGCCTGTTGGTAATTGTTGGTAAATTACATCTGGTATTGGTGTCTGGCTCTGAGTTTTGCTCTGATTGTCTGTCTCTTTTCTTTCATTTAAAAATAGAATTATTTTTTATATACAGTTGTTTGTTATAAAAAATATACAGATGTGAATCTTTACATTTCAGGTGCTCCTACATCAAGCATGAGTACAACATCCAGCAAAATATAAATGATGAGGGATTGATAAATCTGAAAAATAGCATTTATGTGTATTTTAACAACGAAGAACATTATGTGTATTTAATAAACAATATTTTATTACATCTATGTTCACATCCTGTAGTTTTTGTATGCGCAAAACATAGCAAGTGGCAAAACAGTCACAACAGCAAAATTAATCAAACAATTCTCCTTAAAACAGTGTCTTTTTAATTTAAAAAATATATTCAGTGAGAATGGCTGTAGGCATTATCCAATAATCTTTTATGTATTTCATTCTGGCACTGACTAATAAATCTGTATCTTCCCTCTGCTGATTTAGTTAAAGATCTGTGATTGTGTCTTTTAGTCACTAGGTGGAACTATTGTCGCTCCTGAAAAAATCCCACCTTGTGCAGTGATTTAACTCAACTAGATTGTATTAAACAACAAGTGATACTGAGATAAACATGTTTTAATATGTCAGGGGCTCGAGACGGGGATGTGCCAGATGGAATAGAGGTGGACTCTGCTTCTGGATTCATGTCCAGGACATTGATGGTACTGAAAGGCAAAACAAGCCCTGAGACCAGACTCTCAACTGAGGATCTGCAGGTAGTCCTCTTTGACCACTGATCCATACTACCTTAAAATTCTGCAGATGGAAATAGCTCAAATTTGACTTTTATACAGGCGCTGTATGTAATTGCAAATGCATCAGAAGATCCAGTCTTTCTTAAAACTTCCTAAAATGTTTATAGGGTAGATTTAGACAGATGTGAGTAACCCTGTTGGATTTACATGTTCCAACAATGTGGAGAAATATCATATAATTCATCATATGCTTATATCATTCCTGCTTGCAAGGAACATGCCTTATTGAGTCTGTTAAACAGCTGTAAGAAGGATGACGCTATTTCATAATACTGCAAGTCCTGACACCACACACTTCAATTTGAACTTTATAGTCTTCACGAAGGTTAAGATTTATTACGAAGCTGCCTGACGGTATTGCATTTGTTTCCACATGAGTATGTAAAGGTGATGAGTCAGTATAAAGTTTCCAGTGTTTGAAATAAAGCTCTTACATGTGTCTTCAGATGATAGTGACCAAAGGGGTTGAAGCTATGGAGCAGGTGCTGGGCTGGGACACAGTGAGGACATCAACATTGGTGCAGGCCTGCGAAGCTGAACTGACCAGACGTCTCCAGAAGGTTCAGGCGGTGCAGTCCATCAGGAGCAACACACAACGGAAGAGAGGCCAGCAGTCCAGCGAGGAGAGCAAAGAGGAAGGCAAAAAAATGCCAGCTCGAGGCAGCAACTAGGCAAAGACTGATAAGAATTCAGAGTCGCTGCCTCAGGGACAGTAGAATAGGATTTACTCTGTGTTATTGATAATATCCATAATACTGGAATCCATGAATGCTAATGATGTTAACGTTTGCATCATTTCGTGAAGGTTGCAAACCACTTAAGTGCTTTTGCCTCAAGAGGAAACAGAATGATTTCCACAAATCATGTTTATCAGAAGACATGTTAGCCTTAACCACTGGCATCAACTTTCTATTGGCTCCTTATTCTGATGAGTGCCATGCTGTGGAAATAAACATGGATGAAGATCAATATATCCATGTGAAAACTTAGAGTAATAGTTTGTTATTCAGAAATTGCTTATTCAGAGTTAGATCAACACCAGTTCCAGGTCTGTTTCAGGCAGTTAGCTTAGCTTAGCATAACGCCAAGAAACAGGGAAATGGCTAAATTGACTATGAATACAAAATTTAAAAAATAAATTTTTGCTATTTATGTTTTTTTATATACAACAATCTTTACCCAAATTATTATTTTTAGACCTTGCTTTTCATATCATATCTAGTTAAACTAGATATGAGCTGTACTGAGCTTTGACATCTTAATTGCCGCAAGAAAGGCAATAAGCATATTTCAAATATGTAAAACTATTGCTTGATTTATATGAACTGTTATTGTTGAATCAGATTTCCAGTATTATTGTTTACATTCTGCTTCACCATAAACACTGCCAATTAAGACAGCAGCTTTGCACTGCATTTTATTTGAGAACATTAGGCTAAATATAGGTAAGAAATATGCTTCAAACTGCCTGTAAATCTCCAACATATAGTCAATAGATTATTTTGCTACTGTTGGAAACAATTTGCATCTGCTATTGCTCAAATTACCCTAAGTTTAGGGAATGTTTTGGGATGTGTTCTTGTTTCAGTCAGCTTACTAGTTCATTAATAGATTCTAAATGTCAAGTAACTTGTGGTGAAAAATACTAAAATGTTTAATGGACAGCTTTCTCTATAGGGTACATAGACATTTTTATAAAAATACACTAAATTCTATTTTCCTTTATGTACCACAGTATTCCTGCATGTGCAGCTTGGTGTGAAATGTTATCATTAACTTATGTATGATCACTGAGGAAATCTTTACGTTGTAGATATACCATATTATGACAACTCACCATCCAAAGCACAATACATAAGTAACATGTACAGCAGTATGTCAGAGTGACATGAACTGAAAAAAATATATGTGAATTCTCATATTAAACAAATAAAAAGTTCTACATGAGTAAATCAATATATTTGCATGAGTCACACAGACTAATTGATCAATTGTTAATAACTAGTTGTTATTCTAACAGTTTAAATAAGATCAGATGTATGTCACATACTGTACATCCGAGCCTCACAGAACACATTGTGGGTACATAGCTTCATCCATTATCTCTGGATGAGCGCTGGAAGTTATGTTTCAGTGTAGTGGCTGTGTGATGTGTGCAGGTCTGTGTGACTCATCGGCCATGTAGAAGATAGTCATTGTCATGCCTGCCACCTCATAATTTCTCTTGAACAATGTATGCAAATGATGGTGGATTTCAGTTTGTGGAAGGATCATCTTTTTATGTTGTGGTGAAACTGAGATGTTACTATTGGCTAGTTAGATGGAAAAGTGGAGCATTAATTCAAGTAACTTGCCATTCTTATGTTTTATACTGAACTCTGTAAGAATTGTACTGTTATTTCACCGGTATATTCACCTCATTTGGTATTTAATGGAAACATGTATGAGAAGTATGATAAAGGGAATTTGTATATGCTTGTACAGTATGTTAAGGTTACTTTTATACTTATGTTGAAACGTTTAAAGTCACAGTGTGGAAGTGCAAAAAAGTAGTATTATGCTCAGTTATTCTGTATTCTTGACTTTCCTTCCTCATGAAGAATCTAAAGCTGCACATTGTGTAGCGACACAAGGCTTAAAGCTTGAAGCTCTTATCTGTAAAAGTGAAAGAATATTCAACATTGAAGGCTCATGCATAGTAAGAAAAATCATTAGCAGTAATACAAACAGTAACATTTTTTCGCACATTGATGCTTTTTATGTCTGTTTCTTCACATACAGTAAGTTAATGTATGAAATGCAGATCCATCAACAGCAGTGTTAGGCACATTAGCTCTAAGTCTGTTGGGTGCATCCTGCTGCTGGATATTTTCCAACCTTTGGTTAATGAGTTTCATGTTGTGCATAATTCCTACATATTTAGCTTCAGCTAGACTGAACTGTTAGCAGTGAGTTTGGTACTGCAGAGATGTTTGTGCTTTCAAGTGTCATACTGTCTTGGTGGATTAGATTACAGTTCTCAGCTAACAACGGCAGGTTTGCTCTGTAAGCACCCAATTGCCCTGAGGACCATCTGGGCATTTCATGCTGGAAACAAACTTTATCCAATGTGGTCAGATGACTTTCAGAGAGCATGTCCTTATGAGTTTGTTTGGTTGCAAATGCTAAGGTGATATGTGGGTCAGTGCATACCTTTCCTTGCTAAGTTGTGGTGGCATTCAAAATACAAAATAATAGTTCGGTCAAAGTTAGTGGGGTGTAAAAAAAAAGTGCACAGAAAACTGCAATTGAACTAATTCCAAGAGACAAGAAGGACAAAATAAATAATCTAACTGAAACAAGAACAAAAAAACATTTCTTTCTGTAATCCACACATTCAGGTTTGCTCTTTTGCCCTACTCTTTTGGCAACAGATAGTGGAGTGAAAATTAAAGTGTCAAATTAGAGGCAATTTCATCAGACTGAAGAACCTAATAATGACTGTTTTGATAGAGGAGTAGTGCTGGGATTGCTGAGAACAAGCTGCATAATGTATGAAGGTTAAATTACTAGCATTCATTGCTTTCTAGATCCAGACCAGTCCATAATACTTTAAACTGAATAAATTTATTATCTCTGGGAGGGTGCCTCAATATTCAGCTAGAGTGAAGTAGGATCATTGTCTGCAATCAGCTACAGCAATTTTATGAATACTTTTTCTTATCATAATACCAGTGATTGCATATTATGTTGGAAAATAATTTATAGTATTTTAATTATTTTAAAAGTGTCTTAATAGGTCAAAGCATTATCTGGAGTTTCCTTTATTTGCACAGTTAACAAACAAATAAAACACCAAATACAAAAGCAATTCCAATTTAAAAATGATTGTGATGCTGAGTTTATAGAAGTGTCTCAAGAAAGAAATAAAACAAACTTAGAACTTAAAGTCAAACTGAAATGTAGACATTAACTTGTTCCTGCTAACTGCATGGTCAACACAATCCAGACTTCACTACAAGTTCAGTACAAATTCAAGTATATTATGGTTGTATTACGTTCTCACGATGTAAAGTCACTGTGAATTATTTTCAGATAGTATATATGAAACTATGCATGTATTACATAAGCCTATAATGTTGCTCAGGCCAACAAGCCATCAGTCTTCAGTTAAAATTAGGGATTTAGCCTTAGTACTGATGTACTTAATCTTCCATCCCTTGTTTTTCCCACTACTGTCAGATCTGAATCTAACATGCACTTCATAACTTCCTGTGTCAATGCGGGCTGGAGACGTCGATCCGCAGAAAGGTCCATACTCTTGTCCAGCTGTTGAAATCTTGAAAAAGAGGAACATTAACACAGAAGCATAAGAAACAGGATGCTCATTAAATGCCTAAATGATTGATGCCCAGCCAAACTTACATATGCAGGAAAGAGCATGACCATACAGTATTTCACCCAACGAGGACAGCTCAGTGACAGACTGCCTCCACAAGCATGAGGAGGAATACATTGGTTATTCATCATTGTGTGTGTTAGGTTCTGAAATCACCTTCAACATATCGTACGGACAGGGGGCATCTGGGTGTCCCTCAACGTCAAAGGGTTTCAGGAAGTCCAGGATTATTCTGTAGCCCTCTGGCAGACGGATAGTGTGGTCACATTCACTCATGGGTGGATAGGGGCTTGGGTAACCTGGGCTGGTCAGAACCCCTGACAACGACGTCAACAACTGGGTTACGCATGACACTGTAAGGAAGGTACACAATCATTACAACTCTAGTCATATGTGATCATTTGTGGGCATAAAAATTGGTGAACTCATCTTATGCAGCTGCTTGAGTTGTAAACTAATGCTTTTTAAAATGTTTTTTGGTTTGAGGAAAATCATTTTTTCTAATCAATTGAGACATTTCATGGCATTGTAAATGATGAGATTCATTTAGGTTTGCATTATTGCCAAAGCAAGTGTGCAGATGTTGTTATAGACAAAAACAGATGAGTATTGCGAAGAGGCTGAGTTGCTGTAATTCATGTAATTAGTAAAATCTGTAGGCAGATAATCATTTTTACCCATTCATTGCATGATTTGTTTTGTCACCCTTTTTCCTCTGGCAGAGAATAATAATTTAAGGCACATCAACTGGTAATTGTGATTTATTACTTAGTGTCAGTTCACTATTAGTGCTGCACACAGGTATCAATTTTTAATGCCATTTTGAAGTTGATTGTCCCCTAGGAATCAACAGTAATTAACCTTGCCTTACACCAGCTGGCATAGATCAACATCTTTATGCATCAGTATGCCTTTTTAGTCTGAAATTAGTTAGCATAGGCCAGTATTGACGGGATGAAATCCAGTCTGGAACATTATCAACTGTGTGTCCTGCACTAATGTCAAAAAATTGTTTTTGAAAATTAGTTCTACAATACTAGGATTTATTGAGAACATTTTGAAAGACAAATGGCTTTTTCTTACAATAAGCTGCAGCTACAATTGTGCAACACGGCAATCTGATATAATCTTCATCCATTCTTCTGCCAAAGTATGAAATCAGCAACATTTTGTATTTTAATTGTACTTGTGAACACCTCTATACAAGCTGCACCAACTGAAATATTTGAGCATTATAATGGTTATATTATAAATACTGTTGATTGCAATTAAAATATGTTGTGGAAAAATGCTTCAAAAAGAATCAATGAACACTAATGTAAATAGTGTTTACTATTGCCATAGATGTCTGCTGTGCCTCATAGTGAGGAGCTGAGCAGCACTGTATTTATCTCTGGCGCAGGTTGAGACCAGTGGGGGTCAAGTGTCTTTTGTGCCACGGAGTGGTACATTTTGACAATGCCGAATCTATGGCTAGTGAATCAGAAGATTATCAAAGAGAATGGACTCAAGTAAGACTGATACACTACAGGAAGTCAAATTCAGTATCACAGTGACTCAGAAGGATTTGAAAAGACAAGAGAGTGGAAGATAATTCCAGTGACAAACTACAAATAATGAACCTCACAAAGTCAATAGATTAAGAATTAAGAAAACAAACAAGCAAGATTGGTGAGTAAAGGAAGGCTGTAGGCAAGATATTGGACATGAATACTATGAATGGAGTTTGAATTAAAAGCCATATCCCTGGGGCAAATGACTAAATGCCACGAGTGTTTAATGGAGGTCATTTATAGATGACTGTGGAAGATCTTTGAAAATAAATCAAAGGTGGAAAATTGGCCAAACAAAGTGCTTTCCAAGTAGAAATTAGGGTATAATAGTTGAAAATCCTCCTTCAATTTAAAGAAATAATGTTGTAGAAAGTGGTGACTAGATGCACGAGTTTCCTTGTCAAAGAGGAATAAATAATTAATATATTTCAAATGTTAGGGTATGTGGCAGACTAGTGCAAAGCTGGAGAACATGAAAATGGAGGATGTCAGCTCATGATAAGTTAAAATGTTGTAATTGCAGTGGGGAGCATGTTGCTGCTTTTCAAGGTGCTGAAGAGGAAAAAACAACAAAGCAAATTCATTTGTTGAAGCAGCAAAACCAGTGATATAAGATATGATAATGAATCTGCAGTTATTCATTTCAAACAATGATTCTTTATGAGATTTCACTAAACAGATTTTCGGTGCAGTATGAAAAGTGATGACTAGAGTTGTAATGCATTTTGATCAATTGCATAAACACTTAAAAAAAAGCAACAAAAAAAATTAAGCCAAGTTAAAACATGCCTTCACTGCAATAATATAAAGATTTTGTAATGTGACAGTTAATGGCAATAAAAGTCTGTTCGGTTATGAACCATATTAAGAAGTGTATTAAGACACCACATACTATATTTACAGAGATCAATATCCAGTCAAATGCTGTGTGCCAAGCTCTTAACACTGCACCCCGACAGCTGTTATTGAGCTCAAATGAACATGCCTCTTGAGCTCTGGTCTGCATGCCTCTTACCTGTGCAGGATCTTTTGTTGTCGTGGAGAAGGTATCCTTGTCTGCATGTGCAGTAATATCCACCAATGTAATTGTGGCAAAAATGATCACACATTCTCTCCCCGTCTACCTTGGACAGACATTCATTGATATCTGAGAGAGAGACATAAAGGTTAGAGAGTGAAACACTACACAGTGAATTCATGTTTTTTCATCATGAGTGGAATTATCTTTTTGTGAATGTTTTATAAATGCTAAATGTACCAAAACTCATTCAACTAAGGCATGATTTCTTGGATCTTTCTGGAGGTTGTTTAACATTACACATTTTATAAATAAAGCAAACACTAAATGAGTCAGGTTGTCTTTTTTTTTTACTTGAGGGTCATCAACACCAGAATCCTAAAGGTACCTGGAAGATAAAATTTTGTTAATATAAAGAGACATTAAAAAACTGGATCAAGTATTTGTCAAATTGTATAAATGAACTACGTTATCATATTTGGATGAGCTGATAGTTTTACAATATGTGCAAAATAGCTTTCTTCTAATTACTTATTTATTTCCTGTAGTGTGACATTGTTTTTGATTATCCCATTGTACGTTATGTTGTTATTGTATTTATTATCTTTCTTCTTATATTCTCAATCTGAATTAATATTTTACTACTGTACCAGGCATAATATGTTCCTGCTATTTTTCTCTAAAAACTCTATTATATTGTAATTAAAAATGTATCTGCCTTTTGGCAGCAAATGTCACATGTCTCTGTATCACCTTCTGAGGTGTAAAATGCTTGGAAGCCGGTGAATCGCCCTTCGTTAGAGTAGTCACTCCTAAAAACCACTGACATGCCGTTCCCGGCTGATAGGATGACAGTGTTCCTCGGGGTGCTTTCAAATTTCTTCTCTTCCTCACCGCAGAATCGCAAGGTTTCATTGCCCTCTGCCAAAACCTGGTTTGACAAGGTCAGAGGCCTTTTAGTGAGTAAGCAGTGATAATGGGAGGTGAAGTTTCTCCAGCATGTACCTGGATATAGTCATATTCACACTGGTTGGACGGTTCCACACTGAAGTGGGTAAAGTAGAGTTTGACCCTGTGACCCTCTGGGACTGTGATGTTCCACATTATGTGCTGGTTGTCGGGGTATGGCTGGGGGAAGTTAGGGGAGGTGAGGGTGCCATACAACCCTGTCATTTCCACACTCAGTGAGACATGAAGGAGGGAAAACAGGACAAATACATAGCACCCACTGTGCAAAATTAGGTGTGACAGCAATGGTTTCAAGGATTATTTTGCCCAAATAAATGCTAACTGACACTCACCTGGTCATGTTGTCTTCACAGTCCCCAGATATTTTCCGTGTTCTGGAATAGTTTTCTCCTACTCGTCCGAGGGTAAATGAACCCGGCTGTCCAGGCTGTTCGACATTTGGGCAAACAAAGGGAGTGAGGCACATGATCAGTTTTCCCCGCCTCCCTTAGTCACAGAAATCTATCAAGCTGATGAATGTCAGAATCATTTATATTAATCTTTCTTACTGTTTTATTAGCTCAAATCAATTTTTCCAAGTGGAAAATTATAGTTTAGATGATCCCAGCACTAATTAGTTTCTTCAAAAATCATTGCTTTTGACAAAAAGATAAATCAAATGCAAAAAGACAGATCAAATGGTTGTTGTTTAAAAATATTCATTCATTTTTTTAAAGGCAAACACAGGAATTACTTAAACGTATAAAAAATGGAAATTAGCCATCACCTGTACCACATTTCAGTGTCTCGTGAAACTTGTTTAGACAGTGATGCTGATCAGACCAGATTTTTGCCAGAATAATTATTTCAGACCCTGCTCTCATGATTGCCCAGCAGTGAGGCTGTTAAATAAAAGCTTCAGAAAAAACAATTACAAAATACTCACAACATTTAAAAACCCAGCCCTTTTTGTTGGCACCTAATTACTATATCAGAGCTGAAAACAGTCAGTGGAACATCAACAACAGTTTCCCAGTGAATGAAACCAGATTGCATCATGTTTTATTTTTTTAACAACATCTGCACTGTGCCAAATGCGTTATAGTCTGACTTCATTGTAAAGGTTTTTAGAATGAGCGAATTGCAGAGTATTCACGCTGTCTGTTTTGATGAAATTTGGATATTGATGTTATTCAGACGTGATGGGGCCTTTCAACCAGCAACAGCACTAATGGCTGGCATTGAATATTGCTTGTGAATTACAATAATTATCTACATAAACATCAATGTTAATTTCCCTTTCCAAATAACCTCTCTGATGGAAATCTTTTTAAATGGTGCCATAACCTTTTTCTCCTGATTGTGCTCTGGTGGTTGTTGAGCAGCGTAGTCTGCGCTGATGGTTCTCCTCTTGGACATCATCCAGCTGTCACTCAGGCTTTGATACTCCCGTATAAAGCACCAGCAGAATCTACACTCTATCTACACACTAAATAAAGCATTCCTGCATCATCTTCATAAAAAAATAACAATTAACAATGATTGCGTCACTTATGCTCTACGCATCACTCAGAGTTATATAGTCTCCATCTGGGGGTGTAAATTAATTTAAAACTTCTGAGCCTTTATTTCCACAGAACTCAGTGGGAGCTTAAAGGTGAAAATAGAGACAAATCCAGGGCTTTTTTCCATTCCCACTTACCTTCTAAGGAGCTGCAGCACCACTCTTAACATTATAAACCTCTTACAACTTTCTTTGTTTTGGTGCATTTTGTCCTCTTGATATATTAATCTTTGGTGCAGAGAGGAACGTTGTAATAAAATGCAATGTGTGGCAATTAAAAGTTGAAGTTGTGCCAATAAAAAAAACTTGTCTCTTACTTCAACAATAGTTATTGAGTTCTGATAAATTTGAATCTTGATCTGTGATTCACTACAAATTGAGAAAGTCCAGTTGACTTACAGTATATTCACAGTTGGGAAACAAATTACATAATATTTATTTTGTTTGTAACTAATGATCATTTTTTATAAAAAAAATTCTTTACCAATTTAAGAACTTAAAATCATGAGTTCAGCTGACTAAATGTTCAATAGATTGTTTATTTAATGCAACAAATTTGTTAGAAACATTGTTTTCTTTCTTTTTTTATGTTTCCAAGCATACGTTTCTATGGTCTCAGGAACAACACAGAGGATGTTCTTCCTGAGGCAGCTGAAGAAGCTCATCCTTCCACGCAGGCAGTCCAGGCAGTGATAGTGCAGTTCTATACTGTCATTGTGGAGTCCACCCTCACAACCATCCATCCCTTTAGAACATTGTAGCAACCAGTCAGGAAATACAGAGTCTGCAGTCAGCTGAGAAATTCACTGACTGCAACATCTTGACCCCCCACCCTCCAATGATCAACTGCACTCCTCGCGAGCCAAGTGATGTGTAAGTAAGATGTGATGTCATGTCCAACCAAATGCACCCCGGGCAATTGAAATGTTTGCCTCAGGAAAAAGACTGATATCAATAAAAAACCACCAGCAGGAGACAGAGAATCAGTTTCTTTCTAGGAGCAGTTTCACTTTTAAACAACTGAACAATACCCCACACTTATCACTGCATTGCACCTCTACACATCTAATCTAATCTAATCTGATCTAATTTAATTAAGATGACATTTTGAGCATTCAATTAAAATTACTTTGTTCAGTTTAAATACACCTTCTTTGTATGCTTTCATACTTGGTTAATAAAACTGATTTTAACCTTGATCAAAATGATCCCAAAAGTCCCAAGGATTCTTTTTTTCTCATGAAAATTTTATGATGGGAGTCATTCAATGGCTTTTTATACATATGTCTCAGAGGAGTCAAAAGCTCTTTTCCCTGATCAAAAAAGCATTATGATTAATCCCAGATGATTTGTAAAACAAGATTTTCAAGTGAATACAGTGGAATAGTTAAACAGAAGTTAAATTCTATGTTAGAGAAACTCAAAGCCTAACTTTACAGCTATGTTATGCAACTTAACAAAGCACTAGCATGATATATCATTGCACTCTGCTCTGCCCAGTCCTCCCTCTCCCTGCTCTGCTACTGTACCCTCCATCATGCTCTGCCGTTCAATTCAGGTAGTAAGTCAATTTGAAATTACTGTTCAGTGACTCGCACAGGTCACAGGGGACTTTGACAGAAGCTCTACACAATATAAGTGTGTCACTAAAGGTTTTTACTGTTTGACCATCCACTTGAGTGCTTGACATAAGATTTTTTGTGTCATAACTCACTTATGGATGTGGGCACATTTACTCCTTTCTATGTTTGATTAAAGTCTTGGAACATATTTGTATTAAAAGAGATTAAGTTAAATCAAATAACTCAAAACTTTGTTGTCTTGAAATTTTGAATTTTTTCTCAGCTCTTTCTTCATTTACAGTGTATTCTTTAAACTCCTTGATGAAAGAATGTGTGCTCTTTTTAAAATGTATGGTGGACTTAAATATTAAAGTACCTGCAGGTCTTTAAAATTAATAAGGGAACCAGTGCATTTGGAGTTAAAATCTGTAAGTTTACTTAAGGAACGAACAGTGGAGCCTCCAGAGACTGCTACTGTCTCTTAGATGTCCAGGTGTTTTCTTTATTTTTAAGTAATGTAATACTGTTTACTTTTTTCATTAATTGAAATAATTATTGTTTGAGTGTTCCATGCTCTATCATCTGTGTGTGTGTGTGTGTGTGTGTGCTTGTGCATTCCCTTGCTGCTTTAAGAATTGCTTTGGTTAAGGATAACTCTACTTTCTAAATGTCAATGCAGTGATTGACACTGAAATGCCATAACTGTAGTAATTAAAAGTTGTGGACAGAAGATCCTTCATAACGTGCTGCTTGTTTGTCTTATTGGCCGGACACAAAAGATGGGTCAAGGACTGTTATTTGCATTGCAACCTTTCCTAGCATACGGCAATGAATAGCGTTGCTAAAAAATGACACCAATTTTCCATCTTTGTAGCTGCTCAGCTTTATAACCTTTTCACACCCTAAAGTCTTACCTTTCACACCTTTAGGTCATTCCTTAAGGTGTGAAATTCCTTTTATTGTGGCTGGCTGTGAACTGGAATGAAATGGATCGTTGTACAATTAAGACATAAAAGTTTAAATGTGATTCCGAATACACACCTGGAACCCACTCATTCTAAACTGCCTCAGACAAATGTCTACACAATCCAGGGAGCTTGTCATTAATTCATTGACAATGACAAGCTCTGGTTTTGGACTATCTCCAAAACCAGATGATCATCAATTCAATATTTCCACCTATTGAGGAAAAATCTCTATAGGTGTTTTCTATCTAGAATCAATATGATAACTTGGTACTTTGTTTTTCTTTTTTCATATTTTATGATGTAGGATTTTCTTTTCTAAATAGTTTGTTAAGCAGTGAAAAAGACTTTTGCAGAAGTAAAAAGCATTAAATCAGCCTTGCCAATTTCAATTAGATCTTAGAATTTGATCTTTTATGCAAGAACACTGCATTTGTAATAGCCAGAGACGGAATACAAAACGCTTCATGTAAAGATATTTTACAAGCACATCCTCAAAGCACAAACATTCATTATAAAGGCTTCAGGGTGCATGTGAATATCAAGCCAAGTGCTGTGCATATGCATCGTGAACAGAGCACATTCGTAAGACATTGACTAAACTCAGTGATGTGTTCTGTGGCTAATTTGCTCACACACACAGAGCTGAGCTCAACTCAAAATGTGCAGGGACACAAGGCACTGGTCGTTTTGATTACAGCATGATCAAACCTTGAATGTCCATGTACGCAAGACAGACAGTCTTCACACCTGTTTGCTGTACCATACAGTAATGAAGTGCTTCCTTATAAGAAGTCAGCCAGTCAACTGAAAACACAGGTACTGTTTGTATCTGGAGAGTCAACAAAAGGCAAGGATGGAGATGCAGAGGGAGAGCATCAAATCACAGTCATGTTAGATGCTGGAGGGAGGATAAGGGAGGATTTTATTTTCTCATTTTGCACAATTTACACATCCCTCTACTGGTCCTGTAGCAACCTCAACAAGCTGCCAGTACAGTTTTGCTAGGATTCAGATTCTCTGTGAACATCTTGTGGTAGAAGCAAATTATACTCCTAGACATACTAGTACACTTGGTGAGTGTATTTACCCTTACTATGACATCCCTCTGCCATCTTCATCCTCATTCTCATCCTTTTTCTGCTTTTCACCGGCTGCAATCACAGCAGTCTCAACCACCCACACGCTGTAAACTGTAATTAAGGACTTGAATAAGTGGGGATGTGTCACTTGAGCTGAACACCAAGGAACAATGTAGAGTTAATCCACTGTAATTTGCTCGTCCACTGTAGTTATGCAGAAACATATTGCAAATAACACACAGTTTAAAAGCAGCACAGGCCAATATGTCTCTCAGTGTCAGGTGCTCACTCACTCATTTGTCAGTGTCTGATCTGAAGTCAGATCAATATTTTTTAAAGCACAAACATTGCTGGAAGGAAAAAACACATTTAATTCAGAGAAGAGAGAAAATGTTTCAGATCTTATTGCTTCCGGCTGCTCCAGAGACTCATTGTGTTAGTGCTTTGATTGGAGCCTCAAGGCCTGATGTCCATGAGCTAAAGAAACTGACTTTTTTGAATGCCATCAATATGTATTAACATTTTTTACTGAGGGAAGCAGCACTTCAGTTTCATGTTTCCATTATAAAAACCATTGTTCCTGCTGATTGTGTGTGGGCACAGAGAATATAGTAAAAAAAACAAAAAAATATATATATATGGTGGTAATGTCTCATGTTGACTTATTTCAATTTTCTGCATGTAAGATTCTCCCTAAAAAAATGCAAAGACTAAATGGTATTGGTCCTTTTATCTTCATGGACATGATGTTCAAAGATAGACCTGGCCAAACAATCTGACAATCTAGTTAGAGTCTGATGATTACAGAGTGCAGACACCTATTTAATTCATTAATATTAATTAACACTCATTCTAAACTGCCTCAGACAAATGTCTACACAATCCAGGGAGCTTGTCATTAATTCACCGTCAAAGGACTATCTCCAAAACCAGATGATCATCAATTCAATATTTCCACCTATTGAGGAAAATTCTCTAAAGATGTCTTCTATCTAGAATCAATATGATAATTTGGTACTTTGTTTTTGTTTTTCATATTTTATGATATAGGATTTTCTTTTCTAAATAGTATGTTAAGCAGTGAAAAAGACTTTTGAAGAAGTAAAAAGCACATTGTGACTATAAAGAATATTGTACATGAGGAAAGTTTGCAGCTGATTACATTCATGATTTAAGTCTGCCATATTTACAAATTAATATGTTAATTTTGTTCAGTGTAAAAATAGATTAACTTTTGTTCATTTTTTACATAAACTGAACTGTTCATGTACAGAACAGACTTGGACTATGTGGTTAAATACAAGAATTGTAACAAGAATACAATAAAAAAATCTGATCAGTTCACTGATTGTGGTGCAAGCTGCTGAATACTGCGTAATTTTTTAAAATTCTACTGTAAAACAAATGTACATTTTAGTAAATGTGGTTAATTTTACTGAAGCAGTTGTATGGATTGTGATGTATCGAGTCTGTTCATTTCACAAACATACTGTGCTAATACACTGGACTAAAACCCATAGGTGATTTAATTTCATTTTAAAGATTGAGAGTTCAACTTTAAACATTAATTATCTTCATAAATCTTCATAAATATGTTAACAGTGGTTGTATTGTTTCATGTAGAGATCATTGTAACAGCTGTATATTGTTGTAACAGAGCCTTGTTGCATTTACTAAAGTTTCTCAAATGGCAAACCCACATGTTCAATGTATAATTTATTGTTCGCCCCGGATCCAAGCATCCCCTGATGATAATGATCAAGAATGGCTCCAGATGAATTGATGCTGAGCCTTTTTGTGTGGGATTTCATTCCTGATGTCAGGCCCATTACTCTTTCAATTTGGCCCGGCACGGCTCTTTTTCACAGATAACAAATACGGTCATTTCCTTGCTAATTCAAACAGGCCCCAGCTTTAGCAATTCAGTGGACTACCATAAGGCTGTAAAGCAGTCAGTGACGTTGGTGCAAGTAGCAATGATGAGAAATGGCACACAGCTGCTGCTCTCACCATTAATCAATTCCTTCATTATGGCACCTCACTGCTACCATGCTTCTTTCTTCATTCAATTTCAAACAGCTCCTGTTTACAAAACTACTGAATTACACTTTAAGGTGAAAAGACATATTTTAACTTGAAAAAACAAAACACTTGCTCACCCAAGCTGACTTTCACAGGTCAGAAAATTACTCACTTCTAATAAGTTTAACAGTGAATATTTCTCTTAATAACATAATACATCAACTCATCATGAACATATCAGTGTTATGAAATTATACAATAGTGCTGACAGGCCATGACTCAATAACTCCAGCCAGAATATTAATGGGAGGTTATTTCTTGTATAACTGATTAAACATTTTCGGGTCTGTTGGGCTTGAGAAAAATGACGGTCAGCCTGAACATTAGACATGGATTTCCAATATGAGTAATGGCACGACTCACCCGTTGGCAGCAGCGAGGACTTCACATGCCATTAATAAAGAAAAAACATTACTGTCACCCACAATGCTGTGCTGACATTTAGGATCTCAATGGCTCACATCATGTTTTTTTTTTTTTCACGGACAGGCCATTTGACATAAAGGGATTTTGTGTTGTTAGAGAAACTGCAATCAGGTGTATTGCCATACCACAAGGGCCCAATTGTCCTGAAAATAGTCATAAGCAGCACTATAGAGTGTGAGAAAATAACATTACTTGAGATCCTCATCTGCTTCTGTGGCAACAAATCTATTACAGGTGCAAAGACTCAGTCAAACAAGGACAGTTCTGGTAGCTAATCACAGGAGTGTCACTCTTGTGATTGGAGACCTATGTTGTACACATTATGCAGAACACTGCAGTACTTAAAAAGACTGTCAATATCATCTTGTGACACATTATTCCCTCCCTGCCTATTCGTCTAGTGACACTATGAACATCAGTGGCTCTTGGACATGAGTCTGATGCTCAGTTAAAAAGCTGAACTAATGAACTGTAATGGTAACTCCCACTTTATTATGACAGCTCACGCTTACTCTGATGTAAGTTTAGTGACTATGAAACAGCAGCTCGTGAAAGCAATTCAAAGTTCTAGACACAGCGGAGGTTATGTGACAGTCTACTATATATGACTTGAGTGCTTGAGTTGTTTTTCTTTATTTAAACCTAATCTGTATTTTACATCCAATCAGCTTCTTTTATCACAGGATCAGTGGTGTAGAACCGTTGGATCTAACTAATGTAATGTTCTAACATAAAGTTTTTCAAGCACTATTTTGATTTGAAATTTGGTCTTCAAAACCCTGAGACATACCAATAATTTGTTTGGACAAGTAGTTAAAGCAGATAAAATGATGAGATTAGTTGTCAGTGTATAGAACCTTTCAGTTGCTCATTGAAGCACAGAACAATTAATGTTTACATGTTTTGAATTGTCACCAAAAGTACATTCAGCACTGCAAAGTCTCAGCTTCACAATGTTCCTCTGTCCAGTGGCTTAACTGAAATTCAATTTTTTTGTGAAAATGTAGAGGAAAGGTATTTTTTAATGTATGCAACATTTTTTGTCTGTATCTTAGTGAGTGTACCAGCCGCAGACAGACAGCGTTCTAATACAGTCCAGCCAAAACAAAAACGATCCTCTTGATTGTGAAGATAACCTGCTAAGCAGTAGGTTTAACAGGTAGCACATAAATAATTTATTTTTTATTTCTGACAATCCCAGGACCAACGGAAGAATCTGGTTATTCCATACATTGCTGGTGCTCCAGCAAGTGATCCTCTTCAATGCACCTCCAGACTCCAGGAATGTTTACAAACGGAGCACGTCAAGAGGAGCAGACGGCAGAGAATCCGGATTTTCAAAATAAAAGACTGTGATTGTCAGTAAAACGAAAATAAAATAATCTTTTTCTTTCTGTGCGACCCGGTACCGAATGACCCACGGACCGGTACCGGTCCGCGGCCCGGTGGTTGGGGACCTCTGGCGTATGCTGTTCAGTGCAGTGAAGAGTGCTCCGAGCTGTGCATTGGAGAAACCAAACAGCTGCTACACAGGAGGATGGCCCAGCACACAAGGAGCAACACCTCAGGGCCAGAATTAGCTGTGTACCTTCATTTGAAGGACAAAGGACAAAGGACAAAGGACACTCATTTGTGGACCAAAATGTACAAATATTAGATAGAGAAGACAGGTGGTTTGAGAGAGGGGT
>JAUMHL010000028.1:10909652-10968880 GCA_032362345.1 Sandelia bainsii | reverse complement strand
TACAAGAAAGAAGTCCAATTGCCATGACTCAACTTCCAGACAACTTCACCTGGATGACTGAGAATCTTCACAGACATTTCTGAGAACTGTGGCAGCCAATGCAGATTTAATTTATAATATAAGTGAAGTCAGTGAGAGACGGTGTTATCCCAGGCTCTGCATGCCTGCAGAGAATTGCATGTACTTGCACGTTCCACACTGGAAGTTAACATTTCGAATGAGAGTGTACAGGTTGTTACACTGTTGTCTGAGAAGCTAACATTACCAGTTAACATGTTTCTTTAATCTCTGATGACATGTAATTGTCATTTTATTATTTAGCGTAGTAAATATATTACATATTCTGTTAAAAGTGAATAATGTCATAAACTCAGCGTAAGGCCATTTTGTGCTTAGTGTTAAATAGCAAATGTTATCACGTTAACTAAAATGGTGAACATGGCTTATTTGTTAAAAATGTCATTGTGAGTGTGTTAGCATACCAATGCTAGCAATTAGCTCAAAGCAACATTGAGCTTCATTACAAAAAACATCTCAAGGTAGTTGTCATTGTCAGAGCATACTCATGAGCCTTAATATAACACATCTCATATTAAACTGATAAGATTACTACTTTTAGCTGCAATAAAAGCAACTTTCGGTTATCATTTTAAAGCACTTAAGTTAACTAAATCCCTGAAAACCTGTGTTTTACTTTGACACCACAGACCTGCCCAGCTTCCCAAAGTAGTGGCATCCAGAATGATCAGGGTCACTATAGTGACCAGCGTGCTGTATACCTTTCCCACAGTGGTGACAGCTCATTTTCCGAGGCCCGGGTTTAGCACTGAAAGAGCAGAGGGCCCCGTAATGATCAGCTTTTAGCGCTGGCACTAGGTGGCTGAATAAGCCATCAGGCATCATTAGGCCTTGCTGGGGAAAACAATCTTTCCATTCCCATTGGTGCTCCCAAACAGGAGAACTCTTTGGGAGAAATAAATCAAACACTTTGGCCTGTGTGTTGTGTATGTGCTAGAGTATTTTGGGCATCATTCAGCAGTCAGAAACTCCACAGTTCTGATGATGTAGATATTTATGATGCCTTTGGTTGTCAGTTTATCCGATAACACCTACAAATCTTTACTTATGCAAAATCTTGACCAAAAAAAAAAAAAAAACAGAAGGCAGCAACTGATCAACAGCAGGAAGACATGAAATCATATTACTTTCAACTGAATAGAGGAGAGTCCTTTCTGGCAAGGCACTAATGAGGCACTCTCAACAGAGTGATGCAAACCTGCCGTGTGCACAGAGAGACAGGTCCATTATTCCTACTGAACATGTCCTTTCTCTTGAACAACATTTTTAAAAATGGTTACTTACTGTATATATTTATTTTACATCAAAATGCATCAGCTAGTCAACCATACTGCATTTGTTCAGTGCTCTGGATACAACCTATCTAAAATGTCACAACTAAACAAATTGAGCCCGGCTGACAGAGATGAATAAGGCTGCTGCAGGCACTGTGTCGTCAGTCGCTGGGTTAATAAAGTACAAGTGCATATCTACAGACTGTACTGAACTTCCATCTCCGCTTTCCAAACAAAACATGTACACCCACTGTATATGGATGCATGTATGTACCACATGAAAGTTCATAATGTGTATGATGAGTTGTGCAAGATGTAATGACACGTTCACATTTAACATACCTCGCCTGCAGTATCCTGAATGGGAATTTCAATTCAAATGGTAATTCTAGTTCCTTTTATAAAAATCAATTGCTATCAGCATAATATAAATCTTTGTTGTTAATGTGTGTTGTGCACTGACAAGCACACAGCATGTCATTTTAGTGGGGAATACAATACACAACCTGTCTGTTCACACCTTTCCTCAGAAGCATCAGCTGAGCGCTGGGTGTTAATTTGGCCTGTCTTGGCCGATCAAGGCCAGGTTAGAGAAGCGTTTCACGTTAACCTCTTGTAAATTTTCACTGCTGCAGGATGAAAATGAGTTCTGACACACGTGTGAAACACAGATATTCAAACTGATCTTGTAGAAGTCAGTGAGGCTGATGCAGTTTACAATGATGAAATTATCAAGTAAAATGCGCATTTGTAAGTAATGTTTTTCTAAGTCACCTTGAATACGTGTAACACTATAAATCCCTCGGAGATACAGGATGTGTAGTGTCCATCAAGACTGAAGTTATCAGTCAAAAATAGTCAGCATGGTGTTGAAATGTCTTCACCCTGTCTTACTCTGAAACTTTTCTGAAACTTTTCTCAAACATACCTTAGATACAAATTTCTTGTCACACCAGAGATTGGTACAGCAAATTGAATCCCTTGAAAGGTCATGGATTTATTATGATCAGCACTAGTAGAAGGTCTACATACAGTAGTATATACTGTATATAAATAAGGTTGTGAGTTAGGTTGGGTTGTGGTGTGTCAAAATTTCATCATGAATCATATATCATAATGTACAGCTGTCTAAATTATAATACAGTGATGGGTATATAGATACCACCTAGTGTATAAGATTTACAACTATTCCCATTTTTTAACCATGTTGGGTTCACTTTGAAGTTGCTTTTCCCTATGAGGTGCACCAACAAAACCCAAGTCTTTGTTATTTTTAAACACCGGCACATATGAAGTCACATTTAAATTTGAATTACACAGTTAGGCCTGAACACTCCTTTCCCTCCTCCTTCAGATCAAAAGGACAGCCAATAAAATGCTTTGCTTGCAGGCATCAGCTTTGATGTTGCTCCTCATGCTCATTTGAGCCCAGAGGCATAAAGTAGAAGTAGCAGAAGAGTGGACAGCACCTCTACTCACAAATTGTTTTGTGTTTATAATCTCAGCCCCAGAGACACTGATTGGCAGCAGAAGCTGCATTTTCAGGAGTAGAAATATTTTTGTTTTTGAAAAGTTCCTTTATTCTTGTGAATGTATGTCTAGTTATTCTCCCACAAGCTGTAAACCTAGAAATGCGTCTGTTTTTTTTTTCCTTTTTTATCATCGTGATGAACTGTAATCAAGCCCACAGGAACCTTTGTTTATTCAGCATCGTTAAGGGGCGCGACAGAGCAAAGTTCCCAGCGGCTGCGAGAACCATCTAATTACATTGCTTTGAATTTCATGGAAATGTAGCTCACCATCAAGTAGTGTTTTCAGGGGATTTTGCTTCATCTTTTTCAATAAAATCTAGGATGGATCATAGAAGAGGTTTTCTCTCCAACTACCTTGAACACGTACACAACGGCAATAAAAAAAATGTCACAGCCTTTAATGTTCCGCTTGTGATTGAATAAGTATGTGAACTTATGTTAACTCATTTAGTTGCACCTGTCAAACAAGTATATTTGTGAGTCACTGTCTGCTATTCATCCTTTTCAGGAAGATGGCAAAACTGCAGCAGTTACCATTAAGTGTAAAGAAACTAACATGAGCTTTGCCTTTCCCTGTGCAAAATTTCCATGGACTCTGATAGTATTTTAGTATTTATTAAATATTTGCACATTTTTTAAATATATGTCTTTCATTTGATTATTGCCCAAACTGCTGCTAATCAATGAACATTAACTACTGCTGACGGGAAACTTTAACTATTTTTTACATTTTGAATCTACTGTAAGAAACTGTATTTTTGACACAAAAGGACACGAGTTATATCTCAAATGTTACATAAATCTCAATAAAGAGCAAAAAACAAAATCAATGTTATATTAGGCAGATTTTTTAGTGTAATTATAAGTATAACTCCTCATAACACATAGTGAATATTTGTTAGCTTGTTCAGTTATGGATTCATACCACACACAGCTTGTAGTTGTTTATGACTAAACTTATACTGGAACCTATAACAAGATGACTAAATGTAAGAAAATTAACTCAGAGGCAGCAAAGGAGTAAGCATAAAGAAGTACTAATTCTACTTACGTTTTACCTGTTGTTTCACTGCACAGACCTGTAATTGTCAGCATCTTACTTCCAATAATGTACAGTGTTTATTGTTTTGTTATTGCTGTTTTTTGATTGGCCATTTTTCCACAGCTATAAACAAACATTACTTATTTGAATTGGCTCATACAGCAGGATATATCACTTGCATAGACTTTACCACATGAAATCCATCAGTTCATTCAACATTTGATCATGTCAACGTGGCACCTTCTCCACAATCTTCCTCCGTAAGTGGTTAAAAAATAGTGCAGATCATAGTAATTGGACACGTCAGTAGAGCATGTGTGGTAATTATAGTATGTCTGATTGAGAACTGAGTCGCTGGTGGCCATTGCAGGGTCTGTGCAAAACCGGGTCAATAAGGTCACAGAAGGATCACCTCATTATGTCAGTACTTCCCTGTCTGTGCTTTAACTATCAAAAGGTGAGATCAGGTTTGGATCAACACACACAAACACACACGTTTTTCTGTTTAAACTACTATTGTTGTTTATATTGTCTTTTATTGTACAACAGTTTTCTACTTTCTAACTGTGTGAATACGGGTGAAACTTCTAATTTATTTACTTTCCTATCTCACTGATATGTTTAACGACCTGTGATAAGGTACTGAAGCATCTCGCTCAATCTGTGACTAGGAATTAAGAAGGACCACTGTCTGGTAAATGATATATCATCTACAAAGATGTGCAAATCACATCACAGTTTCTCACCACCAAGTTGAGTGAAAATATAATTTGATGTATATTTATATTTGTAAGCGTTATGGCACACCATCATTATTTTGATTTGATTAAAATTTTAATTTAATTGTAATTTAGTTTCTTTTAATTGTTCTTCTTGCAACATTAAATGTTTTATTAAATGTTTTCTTTCCCCTTGATCATATGTTTTTTGCCTATAAACTAAAAAAATAGTACAGTAACAAGTACACAGCAGAATAAGTAGTAGCACATTATGAGCTCTGCTCTGTCACATCTGAAGAGCGGCACCGACGAAGTGATCGAATTTCTAGCAAGGAGAAAAATTGTGTTGTATTCTCCGTGTGCCAGTTCTGACTGCAACTTGGTAGACAACAGATATATGCACATGATAAAACAAAACTAGAATATTACTGCAATCATGATGAAAAAAAAAGACAGCCATAAGTTTTGCATGAAATCTGACTTTGCCTTTATATTGTAGAAGCAGCTGGAAAATATGACCTTTCCTTTTTTAACAATTTGCAAAAGCAATTAACTGTTGTTACCATCTCAAATATTATCTCCATGCTTTATTGTTGACCCTGAAAGAAACGTATACATAAATAAATACATGTATTGTATACATAAATAGATAAATAATTAATATTCAAACAGACACACTGTCTTAGTGAAGTCCATCAATGCTGCATGTCTGACGGTGTAGATGATATGTACAGCCGAGGTCTACGACAGTTCATGTGGAGCTGGGAGGGAAGAAGTACAGTGTAGGAAGAGCCGGGTGGTTTTTGGGCACTGTTAGCAGGAGGTGAAAGTTTTCCAGAAGAAGTTTTTACAGGGGGCTTTACGGTCGCGCTGAGGCAGTGATAGCCTGTTGTAGACAGCCCTCTCCTCCAGACGTGACTCCAGCGGCTCCTCAAGATCCAGAGGTGCCGCTTCCCCTGGCAGCATGTTGGTGTCCAGAGCTCCATCCAACAAGCCAGACACCAGCTTCAAAATCAGCTCTTTTCGGTCTTTGCTCAGCTCCTGACCAAAATCAGAAAAGAAGAGACCATAACATTTGAAAATGTGAAAACTTTACATCTTGCATTTATTGTACTGGAAAGCTAAAGTCTCAAGAATTCTTATGTTTTATGCTTCCAATTTAATATGGTGAGAATTCACAGGATTTTGTATTGAACAGAAATAAAAATACAAATTAGCAAAATTATACACTATTTATTGTTGTTTAGTCATTCTTTTAAAATTTCATTTCATTAAAGTTTTCCACAAAAATAATACAAATATATTAGTTACAATAACTAAAATTAAGAGACATTTTCCCATGAACTATATATGAACAATGTTATTCTCCTTACCCTGTTCACATGGATGGGGTTCCTATCATCCACAGGAAGCACGGCGGCTGCTCTAACGCTGAACAGAACCCCCATGAGAGCTGCTAACACCACTAGGAGCTGCATGCTGTGACAGGAGTACAGGTGGCCGACCAAAGCTACAGTCACCGGAGCAGGAGGTTCACAAAGAGTGTGTGAGTGAGTGAGTGTGTTTTAGAAAGAGAGTCTGAGCAGCTCAGACTAGTCAGAGATCCAGTGGTGGAGAAAGTGCAGTGTAGTTGGTGGCAGCTGGTCACAAGATTTGAAACCACTAATTTTTCTTCTGCTTTACCTCCAAAGTCCCTCACTCTTTTATATGCCTCTCCCCCTGTCTGCCACTGACGTACAGGGTGGTGGGTGTATGACGAAGGGTGGAGGGTGTATGTGTGCGTGATTTTTGTGGAGGGGGTGTGTGTACGTGAGCATGGAAAAGGAGGGGAGATGAAGGGGTCAGGACACAACAAATGGAACCATCGAACAGTTAACCTTTTTGACAAATTGCATGTTGGTTGTATTCATGTGATTCACAGAGGGAACAACTACAGCGGACGACTACATCACTGGGTTAAACCAGGTTTTGACATCAACATGTAACCAATGTATTGGCAGTTATGATAGACAATCTCAACCTCCTTAGGCAAGTGGATGGACAATTTTACAACTCATCAACTATGTGATATCACTGGATGGACTCCAGTCCATTCTTAACACTCTGAATAAAATGGTCACATTTCTTTTTGATTGGCAATAAAAAATCTAAAAGAAATACAAGTTCATCACAAGCAGACTTATTACTGATAGCCTGCACATCCCAGTTTCTGTTACTCTACTTATGTCAACATCTGATTCCTGTCACAGCTTCTATGTGCGTCTCTGACACCTGCAGATTACAATTGAACGGTCTAACACTCGCCATGACTTGAGGGAGTGTCTTCAGGAAATGCACATCACCAATCTAGAGGAGCAAACATATTAAGTTTAAAAAGAAAAACAGAAGACGCTATTATGCTTCAGCAGTTTAATGTTAAATATGTGATGAGGCCCATGGTTAACTAACATGGTTGACTAAATTAAACTAATTTTTATTTGATTTATAAATGAAAATGTGTTTGTATAAGCTGTTATATCTATATATAAAGTACAATATATTGCAGTTAGCTATATAATAGCTGCAATTAAATTCACACTATAGACCAAGCTGCTTGCATTCAACTTGTCAGAAACTGTTTGCAACTATCAGAGCACATTCAAAATGAGTAAATTTCTTTCAGCCAAGTTTTTCCTACACTGTCAGTGCTCCATTCTTCCCGAAAAGTGTTGAAATTAAAGGCTCTTTCGTCATGATTTGCTACATGTCTTTGATTTGCCATACAATGAAACAAAGAAGCTGTTAAAGAGCTGAATTACTGCTTCTTCTATAAAGACCCTCTAAAATGGCCTGGACACAATTATTGATAAACCTTAGAAGTGGTAAGAAATAAATGGAAGACAGAATATTGTCTTCAATCTCATAATGCATCAACAGGCTGTACTACAAAATATTAGGTCCCAATAATTTTTGCTCATTTTCTGTATTTTTCAAAATAATCTAATATATAGTAGATGCAAACTACTTATTCCAGTGTCTTACTTAGTTTTCAGAAATTAGTTTTTTTTTTAAGTGGACACATCTATTCATGGATGAAAGGAAATAGCCTCAAGTGTGAGAAGTTGTCCTCTAACTCCAGAACATATCACTGAAATAGCACAATTGAGAGAGTTGACTGCATCACATCTTTAGATGTTGCTATTAGCAGGGAACATAGATCTACAGTATTTGTATTCCCGTAAGCCTTGATGTGTTCAAATGAATTTGTTGTGCCTTCAAAACAGTTTTTGAGGTATTTTCTTCATACAGTGCTGATCTGTTGAAACCCTGGAGCCAATCCAAAGATTAGCTGACTTTTGAAATGGCTATATTGGCAAATTAGTGTGTCTGAAGAATCTACAACTGACCTCCTTCAAGGTATCTGCAGTCCAGCCTGCAAGAGACTTCAAACAGTGAAAAATGTCAGCATGACGATGGTATAGGTGCTACCAGATCTTACTGATGTGCGTGCCTAGAAGTCTCCATTTTCACTACATCTACTTCTAATAGGGCCTCCACACCACCTCAACAACTCTCTAAAAGAGATCACAAAAGAATATTGACTCAAAGATCATCTTTGGATTTTGTGTGATCTATTAAACAAGAAAATCATGGTATATGGTGAAATACGAGTATTTAACTCCACTGGAAACATCTAAATTTGACATTAAAACAAGCAATACAGTATCTTGAAAGTTCTGTTATTATAATGTAGTTTTATGTCATTTTAAAACATAATTAGGTCCTCTTCTCACTGGCCTTAATGCAACAAAGAGGTGGTTTCATTTCCTATATTACAGCATGTGAATAGCACCATGAATGCAGTTTGGCAATGTACTGCATAGGTGCAGGTTGCTCACATTTTAATAGAAAACCAGTGAGGACTCAAGTCTTACACAACAATAACTAGAGTTGATGCAATTGGGGGCAACAGTGACACAGAACACTGACTGATCTACACCATTTAATAGAGCCAAAGATAATTTTTTCATTCAAATTCAAAGCAAACCTGAAATACGATGTTTATTCTTTGAATATGCATTTGGTAATTTGAACAGTATATTTAAAATGCATTCCTTTATACTCTTTTATTATTTGAAGCTAGAATATACATTACCAAAAGAAAGAATGCCATCTTGTGTTTGTATACTGAAACTGCACTTTAACCTCACTAATGTCACAGTACTCCTCATACCAGCACCTACATGCCTATGCTCAGGGTTATCCATTTGCAGTGAGCAGCAGCTGAACAGATTATTTAATACTTCACAATATTAACTAAAATACAATCCTAGTATCTATCTGCCTAGTAAGCTAGCCTAGGTGCAGGACAAGATTTCTTTTTAATCAACATCCAATTTTAGGCACTATAGGGTTCATGTGTAGAGGACACATTAGTATTCTGAGTATGACAGATGGCAACTGTGTATTTTCCTATGATCACAAACTTGATATTAAACACAATGAGTAAAAGTGCAGCAATACATTACATGTGCATACGCTACATGGTAGGTAAAATATTGCATAAAGATGCGATGAATGAAATTAACAGTACAATGTTCAGAGTGAGGTCAGGTTTGATGGCAATGCTCTTACCACTCAACCCAGCTCATCAGACTGCCCTGTATAAAAGGTTAAGACAAGTATACAGTAAAAATTAAAAACAAATGAACAAATGCATGTAAGACCAGAAAGAGTGAAACATCAGACAGTATAACAAACACTATCTCCATATAAGCAAGTTCCCTCCCACTGATGATTTTCTGTAGCCATAAAATCTTTACGTAGCTACTCCCTTTAGTGGTGCTGAACTGTGCTCAGAAGGTGGAAAAGTTGCAGGGCAAAGTTGTTGATCTGTAGTCTGAGGGCCAGGTAGAGTATGAACATGGTGGTCTGTTGTTGCTGGTCAAGCTTCACTGAGCGCCTGTTGATGGTCAAAAAACAAAAACAAAAAAACACTAAGTGAAAGGTGGTAAATATTTCAACAATTATATGAATGTAAAGACTCTGAATAAAAAATAAAATAAATAAATTAACGACTTACCTTTCTAACAAACTCAGGGAGGACAAACGATGCTTTGTGAATTTCTGGGTTGTAATATTTAAGGTTCAGATTTTCCATTTCTTCTTTTGACAGTGCTTTCACTGGTTCCCTGAAATTTGTTTCCTAAATAAAAAAAATGAAGGGGGGCTTTAGTCATTTGATGGACATTAGCAATCACTGAGAAACAACAGACATGTTGTGCAACAAAAAAATGCAAATGACTTTACACGAAGATAGTGGCATTTATAAGCAACAATCAGGTGTCTGGAAGATGTATCACAAGCACACTTACAGGATTTTTACTGCAGAGCATGAATCCAATTTGGCCACTGGGATAAGTTGGAATGGTGCTGTAAGCATAGTCCACCACTGGGAATAGGGCCTTACAGAAGGTTTGCATCTCCTTAATCAGCTCCAAATGGAGCCACTGACTCTCTCCTGTGAAATTGACACAAGAGCAGAAGACAGGGCATGTTAACTTCTTGTCAGCCTTTTTCTTCTCATTTCATCTTAATGTAGATAAACAACAGCTAACATAAATAGCATCATAACAGCTCAACCATAAAGCCATAAATAATAACCAGTGTTTTGGGAGACTTAAAAAGATATGTAAACTGTAATACGGCAGCACATTTATGACCTCTGCTCAAGTCAGCACCTCACTAAAATGACTCACAATACTTTCTCCAGCTTATACCACAAAACTGTAATAAAATATAAAGTTACCTTGGGAACAAAGAATCCCACCATTTCTCAATGCTGTCTTCATCAGTTGATAATAAGACTCCTTGAACAAACTCTCCGCAGGTCCTGCAACAGAATTCAGAATAGGACTCACTCCTGTAACAGGTGGCAAATATGTTAGAACATTTCAAAAAGTGCCACTTACCAACAGGGTCTGAGGAATCGGTAATAATGACATCAAAGGCATCCTGATTGTGCTTCATGAACTCAAAGCCATCTCCAACATGGAGGGTGAGCTTGGGACTGAAAAAGCCTTTGGCCATCCCAGGGAGGAACTTCTTCGATACATTAATGACATCCTACATAACAGACAGTACAACCACTGATATGAGCAAATTAAGCAAAAATAGAAATGAGAAAGCTCCATAAAAGGAAGCTAGTCTGTGCCGGTCAATGTTGTTGCAGTTCCCACCTCATCTATCTCACACAGGACCACTGATTCCACCAGTGGATGCTTCACTACTTCCCGTAGCACACCGCCATCTCCACCACCTATAATCAGCACCTGTGAAAATAAAAATGTGCTGTCAAGATTGTCATGAAAGGGGGGAAACAAAGAGTGTAGCCATAAAGCAATTACATGACTCATTCCAACAATAACTCAAATTGTTACCTTCTTGGGACAAGGGTGGCTGCACAGTGGAAGGTTGGCAATCATCTCTTGATAAGCAAACTCATCTCTCTCTGTGCACTGGATGACTCCATCCAGCACCAAGACATTTCCATAGGTCTTACTGGAAAAAAAAGAAGAGAAACACATTTGAAGGCACGTATACTTTTTAGATAAAGTAAACTCAGAATGTTTACATAACTTAAACAACAATCGCGCAGCTGTGTGGCACGTTATTGCAACTCAAAAACAATCAACACAAGACTGCTACTGTGGTTTTTGTGATTCTGTAACGCTTACTGTAACTCTTAAACGGCTATCATTACTAGTTTCACCACCTTGTCACCCTATCTGTAGCTAATTCAATGTATAGCAAGTTCGTTTGTTAGCTAAAATGAGCCACATTTTTCTTTACAGCTGAATAAAAATCTCAACATGCCACGACACGACAGGCTGCTCATTCATTGCTAGTAACGTCAGACGCTAACAGCTAGCAACGTTAGCAAGTTATACAGCTCAAAGTACTTACCTCCTGAAGACCACAACATCCTGAAATTTTGATTTCTGGTGGTAGAGGACCTCTTCTACTTGGAAGCTCGTCGCTTGTCCCGGCCACAACGTGGATAATTCTGTAAACCATCCATCTTTAAAGTGGTCCATGACAGCTACGAACAGCCACAAGTAATACAAACGTGTTTGTGAGTGTGGCAATGTGAGTTAGTTACGACAAAGCTCTGACACTTAGCCGTTCACTGGTGGTTCACTCACTTCCACCTAGAACGTGCTGCCACACAATATAACCAATAGGATGCTGGTGACGTAGCACCATCCGTTGAGCGAGCCAATGGGAAGGCAGGATGTACCGGTTCGTGTATAGTTTGTTTGACTTCAAACCACCAGCCCTGTAGCATGGCTGTAACCCACGTGAAGCTGCACTGACGTGTGCCATCCATGCGTTATTAGTCCATGGAGATAAAAAAAATAAAAATTCAATTTAATCAGCGGCTTCTAAGAGACCCATCTTTAAGAGTCCTTAGTTTTCTGGTTTTCACTACTTTAAACACTTAGAAAACCTATTGCATTAGGCTTTACGTCAAGTGCCAGACCTCCATGTTGATCTTTATTCCTCGCCATATGTTTTTATATTATGTAATTATAATATTGACAATATTCCCCTTAATTTTTCCTATTTTTCCTTAATTTCTTTAACACATGCTAATTTAGTAATTTAATGGTAATATTCTACTACGTAGATGACGTCTTAATAAAGATGTTTATTGACTTTATTTAGCATTATGCAGTACCTGTTTTTCCAAAGAAATGTACGGTTGCCTGTGATGCTGCCACTCAGGTGTCACTTTACTCTGCAGAGGTCTTAAGGAGAATAGCAGTGACCACTTTCTTTAGAGGTAAAAATTTGTTTCTAAGGCATACAAAGAACAATTAATAAAGCATCTTTGTCATCAGTATATCTTCTGAGTTATGTTACTGGTCTAATTTTTTTTTGCCTATTGGCATTGACTATCCAACCAGCCATTATTTACAGAGATATGAGAACAACATTGATGTAAGCTCTACTTTCTGCAGGGAGTCCAGAAAAACACTATATTAAACAATGGTGGGATAAACTACCACACCTTCAATTTACATTATTATAGAAAAAAATATTATTTGGATTCACTGCTTATGACAAGAATGCATGTGTCATCCCAAAAAAGGTTATTCAGTGGCTACTGGACTTGTTTTAGTTCCTTGAAGACGTTTCACCCTCCATTCCAGAGGGCTTTCTCAATTCTCTTGTCATCCAGGTCATGGTTATCCCTTTTTCGGGATAACCATGACCTGGATGACTGAGAATCTTCACAGACAAATACATGTGTCACTTTTATTCAGACTTCAAAAAAACTTATTAATCCCTGAGCTGCTCTCAGTTCAAAAGGAAAGAAAAGAACCACAACCAGAAACGAAAAAAAATCAGTACCAACACAAATACACAAAATAAAAAAATCAGTAAGAACAAAAAAAAATCTAAAAATGGATGAAATAGGTCAATAATAGTGTGGGGTGGAATGTAATGCATTCCATGGAGAATGAACAATGATTATGATTGTTGTACAGTTAATTTTCTTGTTATTATATCCACATTTTATATTTAGAAATCAAAACCTGTTTTAAAAAAATCCACCTTTGTGAGTTGAGCATGAAACTACACATGTATTGTTACTTTTAGTTGGGTCAGGACTGGGTCAAGCACAAGTTTCAGTTTATTCCAGTGCTTGTGAGAACTGTCTCAAAAATATAAGCACAAAAACATTCAACCTTTTGTCTCATACTCAGATCAGGGCACAGTGAAACATATGCTACACTATCAGATGTTCTGGAAGCTACAGCTTAATGATACGGCTTGTATTATTATTTTCACAGAACTTTAATTGTCTGTTTGCTAAACAATAGCAATCTTGTTTGTGCTCAGTAGACAAACAGTGTGTACTGAATGTACACTGTTTATTTTGTAGTTCTACTAGCACTGCAAACAAATCCACTGCGGTAAGCGCGGTAAATGTGTAGCCAGATGCTAAATAACTACAAAAACCCCTTCACACATTTAACTAGACAGTTCTAAGGTTTGGTATGTGATAGTGGTGACTGACAAGTGCCACAAGGCTGCAGGTACATGAGGTGATAAAGTATATCATTCTTTTCTTTTTCACAGAACTCTAATTGTCTGTTTGCTAAGCAACAGCAATCTTGTTTGTGCTCAGTAGACAAACATATGTAGTGAGTATAGGCTATTTCTTTTTGATTCATTTTTTTCTTTGAGAGAGACAGAGAAGGGTTGTGACAGAGTGAAAGAAAAAAAAAAACTATGATAGAATGAGTGAATAAGATGAGAGTCATGTTTGAAGACAGTGGGATTCCACTGACTGACCCCAGCTGTAGATAACTTGTTCCACCTCCAAAGGGGCACAGGAAATGAGTTTGGATTGAGATTTTCTGGCTTGCGTGGATGATAGAAAAAGTCAAAATTAATTTACAGATTGTAGTAGATGAGCAGGCTGATGCTTGTAAGTCTTTGCTAGTATGTACTTTATAGCTGAGCATTAGGGACTTGAACATAATGTCAGCAAAAACAGGGAAGACTAGACAGTAATGAAAAGTGGATTTCTGTTTGGCAGGTTGAAGACCAGATGTGCTTACACATTTGTCAACATGAGCACACTGGTTCCCCCGCTAGAACTGACTCAAGACAACAAATGACTTTCTGTTCTGAGTTAAGAGGTACAAGTGACAGATACAAAATGTTTAGTGAAAGTTGTTTATCAACTATGATGCCCAGATTTTGAGCAGACTTTATTGGAATGTGTTGGTGGAGCTGAGCTAATGTTGTGCTAAACAGAATCGCTGGCGGGGATCAGTCGTAGTTCAGTCCAAGAGAGAATCAGTTGACAACAGCTTTTCTCCTCTATTCAGATTCATCACTGAGACAGGCTAGGACCTGGAGGGACAGTCAGGTTGTCTGTTGTGAGGAACAGACTGAGTAGATAATTGGGTAAGGGAGGTGATGTACAGTCTACTGACAAAAGACAGGATCAAGTTCTGATCCTTGCAATTCTCCAGTGGAAAGATTGAAAAAATACTCTCCTCTTGGCTCTGACATTTTAACACTTTGATGTTCATTTTGGCAACAATTAATGTGACAAGCTACAGCAAAAGGACAATGATTATTTACCATAAATAAAAAGTTCCTGTCATCCAAAGTCTTTGCTGACATTATTGCCACTACAAGAGCAGGTGCACTTGGAAAAGCTGTCAGTGCACAAAATGCTGGTTTTCTTTTTGTTTGCTTTTGCTTTTGTTTGTCTATTTACACATGGCTGGCCCCATTGCTGACACAACAGAGAACATTATATCCAGTGGCTAATAAAGCAAACTGATCAAACTTGTCAGGGCCAAGGGGAACTTCAGGAAAGATCAAAATGTTATTGCAGTTGCACTCTCAACCTTTAAGACAACATGGACAGGAAGTCCCCAAGAGGGGCTCAGATGATAGATTTGATCTATGATTTCATGACAACTTGACAAACTCCTACCTCTGAAGAATATTGTGTAAGATGACGAAAGCTCCAGAAAAACAGAAACTACTCCAGGGTTACAGTATTTTAGTACTACAGCATAGCATGCAGTTCTATATGTCTTTTAGTGGACTGTTATTTACACTATAAAGATAATAAACCTTTATTTACATTCAAAAAGACACAAAAGGGAACAAACTCTGTTTCACAACAGTGCAGAGATTTCTTGGATAATTGGCCAAAGAGGTGAAGTGCAGTATTTAGAGAAAAAGATTAGATTTAGATTTTGATGGCACACATTTTTTCTTCCAACAGAGAAATTCTATTGTCTCCATTTGGTGAATACATTTCACCAGAGCTGATAAAAAACATATTGAAGATTCGATTCCAGGGGGAAATTTCTTATATGTCACAATTAATGTGACAAGCTAGAAAGATAAGCACAATAACCACAACCTCAAATTTAGATTTCCTTTCACCCAACCTGTTTGCACTTACATTAGCACTGGGAAACAACAGTATACAAGAGATACGTTGCTGGTCTTGTTTGTCTATCTACACATGGCTGGCCCCAATGATAACATTACACAGATCGTTATATCCAGAGGCTAAAGTAAGCTAAAAGTTAGCAAACAGATCAAATGTCACAACATATTAATCCAATATGGGCAATAAATTCCTTGTAGAGTTTGCCTCCAAGTACTGAAGATGTTTATGTAAGATAACAAAAAGCTTCAAAAACTAAAAATACATATAATAAAAAAGAATAATATCTAGAAAAATAAATAAATAGGTTTTTGGTCAACCCACTGTTCATTGTACCGCCCTGCTCATCACTGGTAGTTCTCCCTGTAACTTGTGCTAATTTGCTAAGAAAGAACATAACATTACTTTATCATAATTCACACAACTGCACAAGCATCATAACCAATTACTTTTTTGGAGCAACAAAAAATAGTTTCATACATGCACAATACTTACACAGCCATTTTTATCATTTGGTAGCCTGGATATACTAGGTTTGAGTTTCAGTTCACGGTTATGTTCAGTTCACGTCCTTGCAAGCACTCCACAGCTACTATCTTTAATTTAAACTAAAGTATTATCTGTTCCTTTTAAATTAGTGGTGAAAGTTCTGATTATAATAGCCAATTTTTTTTTCGTATGATTAAAAAAATCCAGACAAGAACTTTTCTCTAAAATCACATTTAATAAACAGGTCTGTGCCTCCTCATGATAACAGGGTTAACTGTTTGAAAAAAAAATACACTTTGAAATTAAATATTGAAACACTGAATTTCACTTGCAATAAGGAAAAAAAAAAGGGGAATCATTGTTTCTGCAGGGCAAAAACAAGTTTTAAAATAAGACAAAACAGCATCAAAGAGAGTCTTATCTTTTGGGCCAGTTATGCCGAAATCCTCTGTAGAGAATAAAAAAAGAATTGTTAATATATTAGGATGTTTGAATTTATATAGGCAAAAGAGAACACTAACAACAACAAAAAAACGAAATATGTTTACCTTTCAGATTTTCCAGCCAGGTATGACATACTTCGGTTTCCAGGTCCAAAATTGGATTTTTTCCCCTTTGGAATTTTCTGTTGGACAAAAGATTAACTAATAAATCTAATAAAATATATATTATTCAATAAATAAATCAATAAACAAATAAAAACCTTTTTCTTAAAATCAGAGGCTTGTCGGTTTGGATCAAACTGTGTGTTGTCCTTTGATTTGGTACCTGTAAAACAAAGGGGGTGCATTGACCTGAATTAATTCTTAAACAGTACAACTTCAACTGAATTTAAAGTAAACAGTGATTTGTCCAGTGTGTTTAAAAAAAAAAAAAACTTCTTACCAGCAAAGACACTGAAGTCTGACTGGCTGTAGTCAAAGGGTGTGAAGCTGTCTTGTGGAGGTGGTTCCGTCTTCTGAGGCTTCTCTGCTGATTTCATCAGCTTCTTACACGGCTTGGGAGTTGACTCTCCAGCCTCACTGGCGACCCTCTCTCTTTTCTTTCCGCCACCTTTTAAAGATTCCTAACAAAATTGTTAAGCAACATAATACACATTTTAATTAATGTATTATGACATTTCTATATTTTGTTAATTCAGCATGTTAATAAATGGTGTAGCATTATTGTAGCTAGGTATGGAACAAGTGTATTGGTGTAAAGTATTTGCCCCGTTCCTGTTTTAAATTTTTTTTTTTTTTATTGCTTTACATATTTCTCACACTTAAGTGAAAGTTAATTTCCCCCTAAACCTAATAACTGGTTGTGCTACCCTTGGTGAAAATAACTGCAATAAAGCGTTTCCGATGCTTTTTGAGATCTTTTAGCGTGCTTCACTTTGTCAGACAGCTACTATTTAGGTAATCAATTTCAATCAATTTCTTGATTCAGCAGGTCTGGCAGTAACCAGGCCTGGGTGTGGCAAGTGAAATTGAACTTAGTTTTCCATAAAGTTCAGTTCATTCATGATTTAGCAAGGGGGGGCAATTACTTTCTCATATAAGGCCAGGCCTGTTTGGACAGATGTTTTCCCTTAATAAATGAAAACATCATTTAAAAAGTGAATTTTGTATTTACTTGGGTTATCTTCGTGTAATATAAAAATTTGTTTAGTGATCGGAATCATTTAAGTGAGACATAAATGCAAAAAAATAAAAAATAAATCAGGAAGGGGGCAAATATATCTTTTCACACCACTGTATAAGTAACCAAAGAGCTATTTTCTTTTGTTTTCATATTTTAATATTCTGAGAGTTATACTTTTATGATTATCCAGCAAGCAGTGAACTTTATATCAAAATCCCAGAATCTTCCATTGATCTATACCCATGTTTAACAAATGCTCTCAATTGATCATCTTATAGTGACTCTCCCTGTCTGTTTGTATAAGTTAGGTCAGTCTGTTATTTAGTTCATGAAGACTTTTCCACAGGGCTGTGTAAGCAAAAATGGATTCACAATATATAACCAGAATCACAGCATAAGATGAGAATGATACCTTAGAGATTTCACCTTTATTATAGCTTCGAGATCACAAATTTGCAAAAACAGTTTTTCTTTAGCATTTATCATCTTTTATTAGTGTAATAGTAGGACCGAATGCCAATGATTTATAATAGTTATTGTTATGGTTGCACATTAGAATTGTGAGTTATAGTTTTTGACATAATTTTTTCTTGCCTCATTTGACCTTAAGACATGAGTTTAATTTATTACCCTCTTGAGTCAGTAAGGACAAAAATGTCCATAGTGATGCATGAGGGTTAATCATTTTTTGACAAAACTGTTGGTGACCACACTGTAGGCATCTTTCATAATATCAGTGCAGTGGAAGTTTTGAAACATCACAAAGCCTTGTTTCAAACTGAAATTACACACAAAAAAAAACTTGCCAAAGCCAAAGCGCAGGCTGAACTCAGTTAACCGCCACAGCCAATATTTGCCTGAAGTTGGCAAGTTGAGGAGTGTTACTTTCTAGTGCTGCTGCCAACCCTTTCGACTGTTATCCACACCAACATGCTTCACCAGAGAAAACCAACTTTTCACTTAAGCCATCATCAAACATTGGATTACTGTGGTGTACACCTCTATGACTGCGTAATGGTTCAAGGCTCATACAGAAGGGAATAAGTGCCACCAGCAGAGACAGAAATGAGGATCAAACAGCAGTGACCATTCTTTCTGTTCTCATGCAACATAGACTTTAAAAATTTAAGAGAAACACCATACGGTGGAAGGAGAATGTATGAATAACCAAGCAGGAGGGTACCGAGCATTACCGCAGTGAGACAGTGCTAACAGGAAGTGGGTTTCTAAGCAGAAAGCAGCTATTGTTACCCAGGAGGAAAGCAGGAGGAAACAGAAGTGTTTGATGAGTGGAGGACATGTCTCTAAAGCTCCAATCCCACGCTGTGCGTTCTTCTTCCCCAGGCACATCATGCGACAGATATAAATATGAAAAGGCCACTACTGTGCTGATGCTGCAGACAGGCAGCACTGGCTCACTTGCTTCTGAGTCACCACATTTATGTGCGGATAAACCAGCCACGTCTTAAGAAAATGGGGGGCACTGCACAGGGTTACACTGGCTATTAATGCACTATTTTTAATATCCTGTTCTAGGCTCTTGGGTGATTGTAACTCATTTTTTTTTCATGGATTTGTACTTTCCCAGTAGGGACATCAACAGTGAAGTTGACCATCTGAAGTGGAAATGAGGAAACGGAAGAACCAGAGAGCAAAATGACTCACCACTGCTTGCTGGCGAACAGTGGCAACATTCTGGAGAGACTCCTGGTAGCTCTGTTTAGCCTTGTTTCTTTCCTCTGTAGAAATCAATATTTAAAATACAATGAGGAACATTATTTTAGAAATTGTACATTTAAAGCAAGTTAGAACCCCATTACCTGACACCTTCTTTGCCTGCTCCTTTGCTTCTTCTTTTGCTTTCCTCTTGGCCTCTAACTCTTTCTGCTGCTGTTCAATACTCTGTAGTTTCCATCTTTTACTTATCTGTAAATGGGAGATGGTGCAGCGATGAACTTTCAAACATGTAGTGCAGTAAGAGGATGTATGGAGTTTCTTAATTACCTCAAATATTTTTGAAGATGGGTCAAACTTGGCATTTTTGTTGATGTGGACATCACTGGAGGGTAAATACTGGTATCACAAAAAAAATCACAGTTATTACCATGTGGTTAAATAAAATATAAGTAATACAGAAGATAAATTGCAGAGCATGTCTTACCATTCTGAAAGGGTTTTCAAAAGACTCAATGATATGTCTGGCTTTCTTGTGAGCAACAGAGAGGGACATTTGGTCATTCTTTGTTTCCAGCTCCTTTAACAAGAGATCTCACATTAGTTATAATAGTTGTATACACAACAAATGGCTGAATAAAGTAAACTAAAGTCATTCACTACCTCGAACAATGTGATTTTAGCTGGAGCAATGAGATCCTTTATTTTCTTTATGTCAACATCCTTTTTGTGCTCATCTTCTGAGAAGATTATTCCTTGTTTAACAGGCAGGTCTGAAAATAAAATAATAATTATTATAAAAGAGCAGTTTAAGGCCTGACTGGTCAAAGAATTAATTAACCATGATCATGCTGAGAATGAACAAATATTTAGCTTACCATCAGAAGAAACGTGGGGAAGATCACTCTCAGGGACCCTGGATGTATCATGAGGACCAAACAACTTGACCTCTGGCTAGAAAATTACATATCATCACATTTAATTTACCCTAGTTGTTAAGTCTTTAACAACTAATGAAAGTAAAAATAAACAATTCATCTGATTTAGTCAGTTTTTAACTAACCTTTTTTATAGGTGTAAGTCCCTTGTTCTTTTGAGTAGCAATCTCAGCCTGTGTGAAGTATAGGTAACATTGCATTGTTACATTGATTTTGATGCCTTCACAGTGGCTTAACAACACCAACACTGAAATTACACCACTGACATAAAACATTTTATCCGCACTGCTGACACCCATATTTTCTCACCTTAAGGAGTGGCATCTCTCTGGCTTGCTGCACTAATAAATGAAGTTCATTGACCTGTTGCCTCACTAGTGGGGGAACAGGGTTACAGCAGGCAATGATGCCCTGAGGCTCTCTGAGTAGATGAAGACAAAATACTGAATAAAAACACTGAATTCACTTGCAAGGAAGAAGAATCAACATAACAAATTAGCTAAATATAAGTGGGAAACCTAACCAACTTACTTGGGTAGCTCTTCAGATATCTTGCTCATCATGTGAGTGGGCAGGACATACCTACCCATGTAAATAACACAACATTAAAACACGGTAAGATACTGAAAGACAATGAATGATTCTAAAAGATAGGAGACTGTCACAAAACCATGAGGGTTGCAAAACCTGGCTGGTCACAAACTATAAATAGGAAAACAGCTCTAGCAGATTTTCAAAACAGCAAGTCCATCCATTTCCAAACAGCCTACCCAGTGCTTTCATCTTCCTGCCTGGCCAGCTTGTCCCTCCAGGCAAACAGCAGTCTGAAGGCAGTGAGCTGCTGGGTGTTAAAAGACTTTTTCTGCTTCCTCTGCAGCTCCAAATATGATTCCTCTGTGAATATAGGCTTCAAATATTTCTGTATGGAAGGGAGGCAAATTGTGATTCACAACAAATGTCAGAAGGTGTATCAGATTAAGGTGCTGAAATTCGCTATGTTGTAAATTATACCGTTTTAAAAACTATGCAAACACTGTATAGAGAACAGTGGAATAGGAATATAGAGGGGAGTTTTAAGTTTCTATTTAATCTTCATGGTGTATGAACTGAGGTTTTATACACACCTTCAGGGAAATGTCTTTGCTCTTGTTCCAGACACTCTGCAGCAGTCCAGGCTGCCCGTGGTGAAAATCCAACAGCTGCGCCCTCACAGAGTCGTAGATGTAAAGCAGGTAGTGGGTGTCTGTCCGGGCATACTGCACCATCTCATCTGGCAAGGGGCTATATTGTCAAGTTATAAGACAATTATTATTTCAACTATCAAAGCCATTAATGCCAAAACACTTACAGAAATTACAACAACCTAAAAACCATGACAGATTCTACTCTATCCCACAGTTAAAGAGTATCACATGACTCAGTCATCTCCATACCGAACCCTCCAGTCAGCCAGCTGGTAGCGTTTGTCTGAGTCCACATTGCAGTAATGTTTGAGCAGGTGGTCAAGGGAATGCCTGGCCAGGTTCAGAGCTCGGCTGGCCTGATGCGTGTCAAAAAGGTTGATGACGTACAAGCCTAAGTCTCTCTGGAGCCACTCAATGTCAGAGTCAGCACCGTGAAATACCTGAGAACAGGAAAGAAAGCACATTCAATGTAAAAATGCTATCTGGTGCAGTACTGAGTAACTGATTTAAAAAAAATATTTGACTACTACAGAAAATGTATATAGAAAATACATAAAGTATTTGTACCAAAATTCATGTATATTAAAACTGGGGATACACCATGTAACAGTTTTCCATTTGGATCATCACAGGATCTTTCTGTAGTTTAAGCCCACGCACCACACATTTTCACAGGTGTCCTACAGTGTGTGAGTCACATGGGCTCCCACACACACACCACAGGACACTTGGCAACTTTATGAAAACGATGGGGGCTCAGAGACACCTCAAAGAACTTCACACTCAGAGGTTCCACGATTAAATCTTTACAAATTTATTACTACAGTGGTGGATTATCTTCCCCATGTTACTATCTACATTGATGCTTGAGAGAGAATGAACATTTTATCCAATTTTCAAGCAAATAATGAAGCTAGATAACAGGAAAGCAACTGAGCAAATGAGAAAAAAACATACCTGTACATTTATCTACTAAGGAACAAAAAATTCTAAAGGATTCACAAACTTTAAAGTGCTGTAATTTCAGTGAGAGGAAATTGGACTCAGACATAACCAGTACATAAGGTAGTCTGAGCCGTCTTCAAATTCATATGCTTAAAAAATATATTCTCTTGAGGAAATCTTAATTGCTGTGATGTGGAGATGTGATGACATGGCTGGACACAGTGTATGGAACAAGTGTCCAGGAAACCAGACAGAGTTTTATTAAATATCCTCAGTTTAATTATCTAAACCACTATTACCTTAACAATAGCTGGGTCAGTGAACGCCTCATTCAGGATGTACATCTCACTGCGGAGCTCCAGGGTGTCAATTATGAAATCCTCTTCTCTTGTGGAGATCTGCATCAGACAGGTGATGCCGAGGAAACTCCTATAGGAATGGTGCTGTGATGGAAAACAAACATTTAACAAAACTTGACCACTTCATCTGCTAATATAATAGAAGCTGACAGCTTTACATGACCTAAACATCAGTCTCAAAGTGACTATAGCATTCAATCACTAAATTTCTGAAAGACATTATTTTTTTTTTAATAAATGTATAATACGCCACTAAATTACATAATTGATCTTTGTACCTCAAGGTCCACTGCAAATTCAGACTGTTTGCATAGCTTCTCATTCAGGGCCACCAGATCCTCTAAAGTCTCAATGAAGGAGCATGTGGTCTCAGCCATTGGTTTGTACATCTAAAAAATAATCCACATACGATAAATTAGACAGAGGCCTAACCAATGATGACAGAATCGTATCACAACATGAAAATAACTTACCTGCAATTCTGGCTTAGACAGAAGGTTGTCTGGTATTGTAAAATGATCCAATTCATATTGGTACGGGTGTGCAAACCTATGCGGAACAAAATTATTAGTTTAGATGTACAGCAAGAAAAAGGTAAAGACAAAATGTTATTATGACACATGAGATGAATCTTACATGTCTTCAACATGTTCCTGTGTTCTCTGCTGGTGAATGAAGTCAGCCAGGGCAGCCGGGACATCAAGATCCTCTGGCCTCTCTTTACGGATTTGTTTGTTGGTGAAATCTAAATTTAGAAAGGAAAACAGTAAAACATATCACAGCTATAGAATAAAATGAAATTAATGTTTTGAAATAAAACAGATGGGAAGAACAGTATGTCTTACAAGAAGGAAGAGGCTTTATTGCATTGGGTTTGATGAAGATCTTGGGAATAAATGGTGTGTTGCTGTTGTCAACTTTTTCCTTGAATTTCAGCTGAGGTCTCGCAACATTCTTGGCGTGGATCAGCCAGAAAGTCTCAGGACGACTGCCAGAGCCTGAACCCTGATCAATAAAAGTATTGTTTAACAAAAGGTGTGAAACACCAGTATGAATATTTATCAAGTGAACCAAAAGAAAACTGAAGTTTATATTGCTTTAAGTACTTTAATGCCAGGACTGGCACATAATGTTTTAGCTTGAACGCAGCCCAAAACAAACTGGCATCTGCAGCATAAGATCTGAGAGGTTAATTAGCTAACCTTCCGATTCCAGCTGGAAACAACAATCTTCGAAGGCTGAAACCCTGCAGGCATGACAGGCTGCTGGCTTCTGTTCACACCATCAGCTTCATCAAGAAGAATCCCCTTGAAATCGGATACAAAAGTTTGATTGGTTTGCAATGATTTTTCTATGAGAAAACTTGTAAAACACCAAAGCTGTAGGTCATACCGCTCTTTCAAGGATGATGTCATTTGAGTCCACAACCAAGTCAAACCTCTCCTCCAGCCCTGTCAGCTTGTTCCGGTCTCTCATGTGAGATCTGCAGCCATGGTGCTGCATTATCTGACTCATGCTAACACAGAGACACAGTGAAAATAATTAATTTCCCCTACTAAGAAACAACATGTGGCAGGTTACTCAACAAACCCACTCTTCTGTGATGTCTCAGGCTCAGACAGACTCATGTTCAGGGCAACAAATTTGTGTCACACTTAAGCTGAGCAATCAGAGACTGTAAATGAGTTATGACCGTGATGTTGCAGTGTGTAGTCTGATAGTGACCTTTACACAAACTGGGATGAGGCTGCTTATTTTACCCAGTTTTCAAAGTAAGGACACAGTAAACATTGTTTATTTTGACCAACTGTGGAAATACACATCTATTTTCAACTTTCATCTGCAAATATACCAGAGTTCAACAAGTCCTGAGAAGAGTAAATATTTTCTTGAATTTCTCAGTTGCACTGGCTTTAAGTTAAGTGAATAACGCATCTAGCAAATATTGGTAGACAGATGAAAGTCTGACTGAGTGTTAACTTGAAGGAAGCAATAACAAACTATAAACTCACCAGTGCAGGAGCTTGTCTCCTTGACTTTCACAGAACTCCTGGAAGCCCGGGAAGCTCCGATAGAAGTCATATTCATCTCCAACTTGAGGCAAGCCGGCAGATGCTTTGGTGGCTGACAATACAACACCCAATCCATACTGCACAGGAGAGACAGACTGAGCTGTTAGTCAGTGCTTTTTAAGAAGTTTTTATTCTAATTAAATATTTAAGAAAAATCTAATTGTAATGTTGATTATGTTAATGTTAATGTTATATTGGGGTTTTCAGCATTTGCTGACGTTTCTCCTTTTAATACCCACCACTTTAGCTAGTAGCAAAGTAAAAAAACTTTCAGGGGTGTTGGAGAGCAATTTTGAATGTGTGAGTATTTTTGACCAAACCATCAATCTATAGACTAGTTGAATATGCAAATATACGTGCAGCCCTACATTAAATAAACATCGTCTTTAAGCAGTCATTTTTTTTAAAGCTAATTAATTAGCAGAACAATGACCACTACCTTACCACTTGCTTTATTAAACAAAAACTGTTTCAACAGTTAGCTGTGAATGTGAATGCTCACACGTAAGTTTGTGTTGTGAATACAGCCTTTAGCCAACAAGCTCATCCACGTTGCCTGCTGCGTAGAGCTTGGTACACTTACTTTTACGAAGGCGTCCACGTCTTTAAATCCGGGACACAGCTCGTTTCTTTCCTCGTCGTTGGGCTCTGAATTACCCTCCTGAAGACCACTATTTGTGGACTTACTATTATTTAAAGAAGCCATTATTTAGTCTAGAACTGTACTGTGTACATGTGAGCCACAGGAAGCTATCTCTTCCTTCAATGTTTTCTTCTGCGCTTCTGAGAAGGACGCTGAGAAAAAGACAGCGCCACCTAACGGTGCGGAGTGGACGCGCTTTATTTTCAATAATCTTCAACTTTTTTTTTTCAAATCCTTGTATTTAAATGAATGGTCGTCTTTGAACAGTTTACGACACACTCTAATATATTTGATATCCCGTCAAATAACACTGAAAATGAGTAGGATAAAGCCAAAATGTTTTGACTGGTAGTGTACCTTTGCTTCTATACCCTCATATACAATAATTCCAACTTCATTGTAAAGAATACAACACTCAAATATGATAGCAGCATGTCACTGAACAATGTAGTTAATAATATCAGTTAACAATTTCTTCTGTTTTACACATTTTTAATTATATATTTATGATTAATTTACCCCTCTAAATACATTTGTTTTCTAATTTCTAATCTTCTATCCAGACTCATTCTCACTTGAACTATACACTGTATATTATATTGGAAATCTTGCTACATGACCATGATGTAACATGTTTAAAATTGTAACTGTTCAAATTTGTTTCTGAAACTTCCACCACTTTAATTTTACATATGTTCAACATTTTCTACCACTCAGACTGAGATCCAAATCAATAATGGTCATTTTTCCTCTGCATGGCAGGATTCTGTTTGTCAATGCAGTGACACTGCAGACACAGCCTTGTCTCCAGTATTGCCTCACCTGTCCAACTTGACCAAAGTATTGCACTAGGATAATGGTACCATAAGAGGGCAGTATTGACATTTGTAAACTGCAGCAACAAAGTTACAGCATCTGCACCGTGCTTGGGGATATGGGGAGAAGTACTGTAATATACATCTTATTGTTGCTAATCTCTGAAGAGGTATCTAAAGCAAATCTGAATCCAAATCATTTTGCAGTTTTCAGCAATACAAGTGGGTATACTAACCATTCATAAATCTCCTCTTTGCGGTCTCTGGTGCAAAAAGAAATTACAGTAGCCTACTCTTGTGGTTCAGTGGTCAGTAGCATGTGAAAAGCCATTGCTGAAGTATTGACACACAAGCTCATTATGGATGATCTGTGGTGTGTAGAGAGAAACCTCTCTTTTCTTCACTTCCTCTTCCTATTGATCCTTTCACAGGGTCCTCTCCCTCTTATTATCTTAAAAGCATCTCTGCAACACTGATTCAGTCAATAGTTCACGGGAGCTTTCCACATCATTCCATTGTTTTAGTGGAAAGCATCTGAAGTTCAACAGATACATGCGCCAATGAGTCCATATTCCTTGCAAAAGCTTCAGCACAAAGTCAACATGATAGATCATAGTTTTAGATTATGTATTCTTTTAGATAATGCACACGATGTTAGTATTCAAAACATCCAATTCTCTTGACAACAGGTTTTATTATATAACACAATTAGTATATGCAGCTGAAACCTTTTTGAATGTGTTCTTTATCCACTGAATAGGACATTACTGCTGCAATTTACTCTCATTTATATGCTTTTTCATAATATTATGCATTTTACAGCTTTGATGGTGCCCCAAGGCACCACTCAAATTCTTCCTGCAGTAGAAGACACTAAAACTGCTGATGCTTAAAATGACACTGTGCCACACATACTTTAAAAAATACACGACAAAATCCTCAGTGACTTGTTTTTATTAACTGCTTCGTTTAGAAAACACAGATGCACCAAACAATATCATACATGCACAGCTTCAGCGTATCAAGATCAGCTGATGACTTTTCAATGTGAAAAAAATTGCCACGATCTCATGGAGATCACCTGGACATCAAAATACTGAGGAGTCACAACAGAAAGGCCAAGCGTTGTCACCCGGAGATCTAGTTATATTTCTTCATTTCATCATAATGGAATTACAAATTTTGGGTAACTTAATTTTTCTGATCAGTTCTGACATTTCTGATCTTCAAAGTAGCAAGAAAATTGTAAAGTTGTTTTGGTATAAAAAGACAAAAAGTACTAGCAGATAATACTACTTGTATTATCTACTGTGCACTGGCTGACTACCTTGTAACAGGTAGTGCTTGTGTCACTGTACCAAAAGGCTGTGTGTGATAGCAGCTCCTAGGTAATGTTACTCTCTGCTCATGTATTTTTCATAGTCTGGGTTTGAGTGAGATTTACTATTGGAAGTAGGACACTACAATTTGTTCTCCCAGTTGGAGGTGATGCTTCAAATCACAACAAAATAATACAGTATGTACAGTATACTGTATGAAGGCAAGAGAGATCTCAAAGCACTTGCTTTTGAATAAGCCAACACTGGCTCTTAATTGTTATTTTAAAGCAACACTTGACCTTTGTGCAGAAGTTTTGGAAGAATAAATTAAATCAAACAGGAACCATAGCAAACATTAAAAAAAGGAGAAAATCAAAGTCAAAATCAAAACATCTCCACAGTACTGATACGTTACAAAACAAAAAAAAAAGGTTGGCAATACTTCTATGTACTCAAGACATAAGTTCATAAACTGTAATGTTGTTTTTCAGTTCATATAATCAATAAACCATTCATAAAGATGCATTTCCTGTGTAAACATTTGTTAGCTTGACAATGACATTCTGTGATGAAAGAATGTATACAGATTAACCACATGTAAAGCCACAGAAACAACATAACAGGATTTAAAGACTGCTTTCAGAAAGTTATTAACACTCATCAGGGAAGAAAACCTTGTGGCATCACGTTTAAAACAAACTTTATTCTGCAAGGTGCATCTGATCTAGCCTTGGACTCTGGAGCTTTTTCCCACTTGTTCCTTTGCACTGGCAATCCATGGTAATTTGATGAAAAACAGCCACAGCTCCAAGAAAAGTTTTTTTGTTTTCTACCTTCCATTTTGACCTCGTATTAGTCTGTAATTATTTTGTTGCTCAAAACTCTGAACCATGGTTAAGTACAAAAAAAATGTCTGTTTAATTATTTCTTTTAGTAGTTGAAAGGTGTTTTACAAAACACTTGTCCGTGACACCGGAGGGTAATAACCTGGTGTTCAAACACACACTCTCTCTTCGTGTCTGCCTCTCTCACACACCCTTCTTTCTGGTGTCATCTTGATACGATTGTCCTGATTTAGACCCCCCAAATCCTGATATATTAGTCTTGTGTGGATGTCATTAATGCCATTACTCCTGTGCCCTTTCCCATAGAAGCCCTCAGGCCTGCTCTAATTTATCAAGAAGTCGTAATGTCTGCTAAATCATGGCACATATTAGGCTTTCCATTTGTCAAGTCAAATTGTTAAATAGACTTGTGCGCCGTGTGCTGACAGATTTCTGATCTATCTGCTCCTGCCATTTTAGAGCAATTGAAAGGTAGAGTGAAGCAGGTCTGAGTACCTGAGAAGTGTGATTATGCAGAATTACATAAATAAACAATGACAACACACACCACATAAAAAAGCTAATACAACTGACAACAAATAACAAAACACAGTTGAAATATTAAAACACAGATAACTATACATTTTGCCAAATAATGTTTACGTTGGTGAATAGATTTCAAGTCAGACTGGCACACTCAGCAATACGTTCAACCTTTTGCCTCAACTGCAGTGGCTGATGATGCACATTGGCTTGTGCTAGCTGTGTATTGCCCAGAAGGATGCAGACTATGGATGTGAGTAATGATTGTTTTCATTATTTGTGAATCACTCAGCTGTATTTTCTATTAATCGTTCCGTATCTAAAATGTCAGAAAACAGTAAAAAGATTTTCCCAGAGGCCATGCTGACATTTTCAAATTATTTAAACCCCAAAGATAAAATATATTACTATATACCATGACCACTGAGAATATTTACTATTTTAAACAACTGCACTGGTTTTAAACTCTTTTAAATAATTTTTTTAACTTTAAGTCCACTTGATGATTTTCAATAGAGCTTTCAAACATATCTTACAGTCACAAATAGTTCCAGACATCTTCCAGACATCAAGAACGAAGTTTCACATTCAAAAAGTTAATGGCTACTCTCAGTTTTGGTACAGCAGTGCAGGACTGACTGTGGACATGATCTGAGTGCAATCTGTAAAATTACTCTTTAAAGGAATGATTCAACATTTTGGCTTTTTAGAGAGTTTTTAGAGAAAATCAATACGGCTGCCATGTCCGTGCATTAACTATGGAGCCTTTGGGCCGGGTTATGCTAGAAAAGAAAAACTCCAGTTTGAGGGAGAGTTCCATGTGGGTCAGAGATGTAATGTTTGAGGTCTTACGAATTCTATATTTCATGAGATTTTAATGCTCCCTTTTAACATTCTGATATCTCTGGTTGTTGCAGTGTGGCCACAAACATTTCATGAGGTACTCCCTAGCAGAAGTAAATCTACAGTGCATGGTCAATGTTGACGGAACTTGTGGGATTAAATAATAAACAGCTATTCAGGCCCCAGTACCCAGTGTGGAACCACCTAGCTTAGCTCCTGCTAGTTGTTCTCCATTAGATCCCGAGCAGCTGGGAAGCCAGGCCGGCTGGGTCACAGTTTGGAGGACAGTTCAGAGAAAACACAACCCTAAACAATTGCCCAAGCTTCACCACCAGCCAATTCACATTTCTAACAGAGTTTCCCGACTCAGCGACACACCCGCTGAGAAACCCACTCTGGTAAGTTGCAGTTCTATAGTCAGAAACGTGAAGTTAGAGACTCCAGCGGCCACAGTCAAATGTATTCCCGGAGCCAGAGTGGGAGACATTCAATCCTATTTGAAACTCCTGTAATAAAATAACCGCAAATACAGTAAGATTATAATTCACACACAAGTTAATAAAGCCCAATTATGCCAATCAGACATCGCTAAAATTAATGTTGAATTGGTGTGTAACTTGTTGGACTACGTAGTTTTCCTTGGACCTCTTCCCAATCTGACCAGTGATGCATGTACAGCCGCATGTCATCATTTAACCACTGGCTGTCTAGGTGGTATCCCACAAACAATGTGGGCTATATAGATAACTAGAAAACCTTTTGAGGAAGACCTGGGCTAATTAGAAGAGACGCATCCATCCATCTTTAGATGGTGCGGCTCTATTATCTAGAAATATAGTCGAGTTTATTAGACAACCTAAACCCTGACAATTCAGAGTGGACCCGAGGACGCAAAGACGCTGTCTAACATGCCTTTGTGCAGTTTCCTTACAGCCATCACCCCCACTAAAACTATTCATGAGAACTTAATACGATTCCTCTTACAGAACTAAATAAAAACAAAATAAATTAAATGTGGAATGTTAAATATCAGATCTCTCTCGTCTTAATCCATTTTAGTAAATGACTTAATAAGTGACCATCAAGTAGATTTACTTTGTCTTACTGGAACTTTACTCCAGTACAAGTAGATTATCTTGTTGATAATGCTGCAAATAATATAATGTATAAAAAAGCCCTGCGTAATGCTAGAACCACATATTATTCCTCATTAATTGAGGCAAATATGAACAACCCCAGGTTTCTTTTCAGCACTGTAGCCAGGTTGATAAAGAGCCATAGCACTGTTGAACCTACTATTCCATTAACTCTCAGCAGAAATAACTTTATGAATTTCTTTACAAATAAAATCATAACTATTAGGGAAAATGATCATATCCTTCCTGCAACTGACATGAAAGGACTTAAATGTACAGCTCTAGATTTATTTGTAAGACCTCAGTCTTACTCATACTTCTTCTTTCCTGTAGATCATACGGAGTTAATTTCAATAATTAATTCATCTAAATCTTATACATGTCTCTTAGAACCAGATCCCAGTTCAGGTTCGGGAGGCAGACACCAAAGTTACTCTGAACAATCTATTAGTTATACTGCTATAGACTCAGTCTGTTGGGGCACCTCTCTTGATACACTGAGCTCTTCTCCTCTCCGCTCCTCTGTCTACTCATATACCATCATTGCATGTCATTAAGTTTGTGTCTTCTCTCTCTCGTAGTTGTACTTCATCCACTCTGTATCCCTCTTTTTGTACCTTTCTGCAGGTATCCCTGGCCTCAGAGCTGTATATTTCTAGTGTGCAGTTACTGGCCCTACCAACCCGCCCAGTTTTTTGTCTGCTGCTTGTTGTTGATCTTTAGCTGCCCGCTGTTCTTTTCTCTCTCCTTTTTCCACTCACCCCAACCAGTCAAGGCAGATGGCCACCCACCCTGAGCCTGGTTTTCTGCTGTTAAAGGGAGTTTTTGCCATTGTGGTTATATTATGTGTTAAATATAACACAGTTTCCAGCAAATTTAGTTTACTTAGTCCGCACGGCCATGCATGGCCTAAAAGACCTGGAAGTGTGTCTAATTAACTAAATAGCCTTTGTTTTTTAATTGTTTATCTTCCTGTTGTATTGATCGATAGCCATAAACGTTCGTCTTCACATGTGGATTGGCAATTCAATATAGCCTCTAGTCTATATTGTCTATATAGTCTCTTCTTGGGTTTGACTAGTGTGACTTTGTACTTCCTGTCATACAGTATGTGCAATGCTTATTGTAATAAATGCCGGAATTTAACATTTAAATTTTTGTCAGTGATTTATTCTGAGTGAGAATAAAGGTAGACACAACAAAGCCAGGCTAGCTGTTTCCCCCTACCTCCTGTCTTTATGCTAAGCTCAGCCAATCAACTCCTGGCTCTACCTTCATAGTTAACATGCAGATGAGAGTGGTATCGATCTTCTCACCTAACTCTCAATGTGATTTTTAGAATTAGTACAGATTTCAACTGATTACCATTTTGCTTCACTTCATGCTAAGAAAGATCTGGAACTAAGATTTAAAAACCCTAGCTGCACAGTGTAAAATGTAATGTCTTAATGCTATCAGGTGCTTGGTGCTTAGCTTCAGCAAGAATTATAAAATAAATTAACTTGTGTGTATTTTATGATATTGCTGTCAAACCACAAAGGTGGGATCAAAGTTATAAGTAAGTGGCCATGGTATAAAGCAAAATAATACCCTCTAATCTTGATTCCATGGAGGCAAATGAATGAACTGTAATGAAATGTACACCTTGCTGGGTGTTACACCTTACATTAAAGAGATGAGTGTTCATCTTTGAGAAGCTGGAACCAGTGATTGTTTGGCATTTTTCCTTGATAAACAACTTACTGTGCTGTGTATTTTGCTAAATATCTGCTGATCTTTTATTTTTTTGCAAATTGGTCACACTTAAATTATTCATCAAACTAATTTTAATATTACACAAAGATAACTCGACTAAAAAAGTTTTTTAAATGACAGCCCAATGTTAAGTCATTGCCCCCTAAACCTAATGCCATCCTTAGTGGTAAGAAATGCAATCAAGTGTGACAAATATGCAAAAAAAAAAAAAAAAAATCAGGAAGGGGACAAATACTTTTTTACAGCACTATAAATGACTGTTGTTAATTATTTTGTGTCGACTGACTGATTGTTTCTGCATTAATGTTTCACTGGGTGACTATCTCACTACTGCTGTATACAGACAAATGTAATGTCTGTAAATGCAGAGTTAAGTCCAATCCATCAATCAGCGAGCTATCACAATAACTGGTCTGAGGCTTTAAAGCCTTTAGGAGCCATCATGGTACATTCAGGGCTCTGCTATCAAATGATAAAAGGTAAATGGCCAACACTGGCACTGGAGGCTGTTTTATGAGTTTCATCTGGGACACAACCAACTTTTAATGGACAATGTAGAAGTGAAAATGGCTGCGGTATGTTCTCAAACCCTAAGTGTCTATATGTGATGCTGTTACAAGAGTCTCCAAAGGCACAGGCACAGATGAATGAACAACTTTGTTCCAACTAAGATGCAGACTGAAAATATAAAAAAAAATAAAATAAATAAAACTTCTTGCCACAGCCGTCCACAAGACACAATAACAAGAAACTGTGAGGAATAAAATGTTGAGGAAAGCATGTAGCTATCTTAGCATTAACAACAAGAAGGCTGAAACTACTTTGGCACATGAATGGAAGTAAGGCATCTGTATCATTCCAGAGTCGAAAAAAGAGTTGAAATGGCGCAAACGAGCAGATTGTTCCTAATCTGCAAAATATTCAAAAGAGACCTATGTAAAAAAAGCTCAAGCATCTATTTTTAATTAAGTGTCACACATAGCACACTCCACTCTTTTGCTGCTTCATACCTGCAAACTAACACTGCAAAATAGTAGGGGGTCACCTCCAAGAAAGAGAGAAGTTTCACAAAAAAAAACAAAAAAAACAAACAAAGCAAAACCTAACAAACAAAAAACAATACTTAACACTGAAAAACAGAGCAGAGTCTGTCACTGTGTCACGAACTTGACCTGAATGCAGCTATTGCAATGGTGAGGAGCACTGAGAGCGGGGGGATCGCTGCACTCCAGGCTCTTGAACCACGGGCACTCATACCTGAAGCACACACAAAAACAAAACATGATAAACTGGTGTTAAAATGGACACAGCTGACAGTTTGGGACATCCATCTAAAATACTAGTTACTCTTGTAAATGTACACTTAAAACCAGATATGTTCAAAACATTCTAAGTGAAAGCTAAATACTTCCTGAAACATAATGTAGAGCTACTAAAAATGTAATTTTAAGTAAAAAAACACATTAAGGGATCTGTGTGTAAAGGGACCTGAAGCCTGGAGCAGTTTGCTCTCATCACTAGTCTCATCAATGATTTAAGTAACTCAATTAGCTCTTTGTTACTGACTTTTCCTGTAATGCTATGATATCTATATAAAACCCTTTCCTGGTTAACAACCTGAAGAATCCTTGTGAACTTCTGTTTCAGAGCTACTAGTTTCTATAAACATAGCAGTCTTTTGCCTGCTAATGTATTTTGCACACATCTCTCTCATGCTGCTGTATCTAAAGTATCTCTGGGAAAAAAACAGCCCATTTTTCAAATGAAATTTAAAAGAAAAACCAGCATGGAATTCTATCTCTCTCAACTGCTGTTTTCAGGGATTCAACACAGAATATCAACAATGCAAATTAGCATTTAGAGCAGGAGAAGAGCCCCCTGGAGTCCCACAGGACAGTAATAGCATCTAGTAAAAGAGGAAGTCAACCTCTGCGACAGAGATGGATCACACTGTATATTTCAGCAAAATATAAGCCTGGAAGAACTAGGGACACAAGTAATGGTGAGTCAACAGAGGACAAAATGTCCCCGTCATGTTTAAAAAGTGCTAAATGACTTCATTTACAAGTGGGTAAATTATTGAAAAACAGAAGTTCTGAGAGATCAAGGACTGTATAAGTCTACATGTCATCCTTCTGTATTTTGCAGGACCATGGTAGCATTAGAATACAGTATTTCAGTGCTACAGCTCAAGACAGAAAACCCTGAAATAAGTTTGGTTTTCATCAGGTATAGAATCAAATGATGCAAAGAGCAAGTCAAATATCCAGTTATTCCTGTTTTTAAACATGTAACCATTACAACTCAATGAACTGCCAACAATGATCTTACTTAGTTGGTGGATTCGTATGGGATCTGAGGCTGGGCCCAGTCCTCCTTCACTCAGGGTCTGAATGTGAATGATGTAGTTATCGTCCTCAGGGAGGGTCAGCTCTGCTGTTGAATTGGTTGTTGTGAGTGTGTTTATTTCTTTGTGTCTCTGTCTCCTGTATGACAGCTGAATGGGGGAAGAGAAACAAGGTAGGTGACACACTGTAAATATGTATTCTTATATCTTGACAGCTTACAATGAGCCATAACACAGGTAAAGTCAATGATTCCACTGAACTGAATATATAATAGGAATAAATATGTTACTGTGAAGCATCTTGAGAAAGCAAAACTCACTTGGTAGCCTGTAACCTCTGATTCTGATTCCATTGCCAGTACAGGTTCCCAGTAAAGAGACAGTTGAGAGCCAATTAGGGTCCATTCGACATTCAGCGGAGGTTGGGATGGTGCTGGATGAAACAAAGATAATTCATTTCTATATGTCAGCACATAAAATCTGTTGCTGAATTATTATCTTTCTCTTATGGAATTGTTTTGTGTTATTATTGACAATTAAATCTCTTCGTTGAAATCTCATCCTGCATCGCTAACTCCTGGAAATAGTTTAGAACAAGTTGTGTATTTGTCTCTGTTGAATTATGCCATCTGTATGAATTCGCTACTATTAGAACTGGAAGCATGGCTCTCTTTTCCCTGACTTTATCTCTGGTATGTAGACTTTGTTAATGGAGTATAGATACTGAATATTAAGTGTGAATTTTTAGTATAGTTTTGTAGGGAAGCGCTCACTAGCATCTTGGCTAGTATACTCCATGTTTGCTTGGATATGTGAATGTTTATGACTTCTAATGGCAGCATATGTTAATTTCTCAGTTTTACCCAACTACAATTAGCTTCTGTAAAGAGAGTAAACTTGAAACCCCTCGTCAGTGTGGTCATTTGAGGAGGAGTTTATCTGAGATAGGACAACAAAACGTCATCTTCTCGAGGGCAATTCTCTTCGTTTTAAAAAGTGAATGGCACGGTGGGAAGACCACAACTCTAAACAAAAGCTAAAGTTGAACTGCTTCAGCAAGTAAGCATGCAGATTTTATTTGTCAGAGAAAGACTACCTTTGGATCAGTGTGGACCAGGTCCCATGCTTCATGCTCATCAAGAATGTCCCAAAGCTCATTAAACATTAAAACTCCCTTTTCACGTGCAGAAGCGGGAGCAGCTTGAGCTGAAGCAACATTTGCTGAAAAGGAGCTTAAACTGCATAAAGCAGAATAAGAGGCTTCTATGCAGCTCAAAAGGACACACATAGAAGTGCCGCTGGACAGTGTACGCATTAAAGAAAGATCATTGCTGCACAGGTTAAGCAGAGGTCTTTGAAGCAGCAGCAGTACAAGACGAAGAAAGGGATACAATTCTCAGAAAAGTAGATCTTCTGGCTCACAACCCAGAACACGTACTAATATGAGTTACACAATGCACCAACGCTCCTGCCACACCCATACAAGACACCCCCACCAGCAGTCCAGAAACGCAGGTTCCTCAGTTCACACCAAACAATGCTTCCTTCTATAAATCGTACACACCTGGAAATAACCTGCCCTCTCAGAAAGACTCCATGTTACCTGCAATACCACACACTAAAGGGCAGAAACCTATCAGGGTGGAAGAAAAAGATGAGCATTTCATGTCCCAAACAGTGCATGGTGGTAATGGCATACATTACATTCCACCCACTACCAGTTTCACAGTTAAGCCATTAAGTGGTTGTAACAGCGACACTGTCTATGCAGGTGTGGATTTGATAATGCACACCTGTCTCATGCTACCCCTCAATATCAAAGACCAGTGCATACTCAGTTGTAAATCAAGGTACAGTGCTGTGAAAAAGTATTTGGCCCTTCCTGATTTTTTGTTTTTCAACAAAATTTTAATACTACAGAAAGATGACCGGAGTAAATCCAAAATGCAGGATAAAAGCTGGCCAAACCTGCCTGGCCCTATGCGAAAAAGTAATCGCCCCCTCAACCTAAAGCCATCCTTGGCGGCAAGAACTGCAATCAAACGTTTGCAATAACTGGCAATGAGTGTTTAACATCACTATGGAGGAATTTTGGCCCACTCTCCTTTGCAAATTTGTTTTGATTCAGCCACACTGGAGGGTTTTTGAGCATGAGTGGTCTGTTTGAGGTCATACCACAGCATCTTAACTGGATTTAAATCCTTTGACTAAGCCACTCCAAAACCTTAATTTTGTCATTCTGAACCATTCAGAGGTGGACTTAGTGCTGTATTTTGGATCCTTATACTGCTGCATAACCATACTGCGCTCATGGTTCCATGAATTATGGCAAGTCGTCCAGGTCGTGAAACTGCTGAAGCTGCAAAGCAGCGACAGACATCACACGACCACCACCATGTTTGACTGTTGGTATGATGTTCTTTTTATGAAATACTGTGTTAGTTTAATGCCAGATGTGACGGGACGCACACCTTCCGAAAAGTTCACCTTTTGTCTCATCAATCCACAGAGTATTTGCCCAAAAGTCTCAAATGTGAGATGAGCCTTTGTGTTCTTTTTGGTCAGCAGTGGCTATCACCTTGGACCTTAACTGAGGCAAGTGAGGCTTGCAGTTCTTTAAATGTTGTTCTGGGTTTTTTTATGAACTCCTGGATGAGTCGTGGCTGTGCTTCACTGTGGACATACAACAAATGTTCCACTGCTTCATGGTCTGGCCTGAAGATCTTAACTTCCTTAGATTCGTTTGGTTCAGATACAATGACCCAGAGAAATAAATTGTGGAATTTCACATAAATGTCCACGTCTTCAGAAGTAGATCATGCCCAGCGGAGGCTATTGATTGCTTCAGGTGGGCAGCTCAGGAAGGCCAGAACTGCTTTGGAAAAAACACAAAACAGTATGTAGTTCATGCAGATGCAGAGGTCATGACATGCTGGCTTGCTCCAACCTGCGGTTGCATAAACTGGCATCAAATGACAAGGAAGTCATAGATCATGCCTCAGACCCAAAATACCTGGACCTTGCTGCTTGATAATCTCATAGTCCAGCAACAACAACATTGGGTACATTTGGATTTGGATTCAATGGGGTCTTACCATGTGATAAATGAAAGAAAGCCATTTACTCGACAAGGGGTCTTCTCTAGAGTGAACTGAATGATCCTCTTGGTTTTGTGTTTCCTGTGATAGGAAAGGAGCTTCAGAGAACTCACAATAGACTATTCTGAATGGAACTGTCTCCAAAAAATAAAAGGGCATGGAAGAGTCACCATCTACACAGATAGTAAGACTGAACTTGGGTACATCTACCATGAGAAAAGGTGATTCTACAACACACATCCACAACAGTGGCAATATGTGTACACAGCACAATCCTGCAAACATCATAATACAAACTAATCCAGCAGACCATCTGAGTGAGACAATATAATTTACTGTACCAGCATTTTTTTCTAAACCTGAAAATGTGCTGCCCACTGAGGAGGCATTGGAGCTATCATCAGAATGGTCCAGCATGAGGCTTAATCTGACCCAGGGTATTTGGCCACAATGCTGGTTATGACACATGGAGTCACAAATGGAGTCACAAACCAACTGCACATTCAAAGAATGTGTGTGCTTCAATTCCTGTACACATGCACATGTGTATAGTCAGTTGCTCTTATAACTCTCAGAAAACCAGCAAATGCACACCCTTAATGTTTGCTGACATGTATTTGTACATAGTTCCTTGCTCAACCTTCACATAGTTTCCTCCCTTGTAAATAGCCTTTGCACAACATAAACGGAAGCCATGCTGATAAATCAGTGGCGTGATAACAACTGAGAAAATGGCCGCGACGACATAAATGGCAGGTATGTAGATATGTAGATTTGTTGCTGAGTTTGTCTGATACTGCCCCACCAGGTGCGGGATTCCATCTTGCATGTGCATAGCATTAATTTCTGATGACATGCACAGATGATTCATCAAATTGATGCAGGCTATTTATGGGCTCAATGTTGCGTGTGCAACTGCACCGTTAACAGCAAGTATACCCTAAGCCTTAGAAAAATAAGTTTGTGCTGCTTTTTGGGGGTGATATCAAGTTTGCACGTTTTTATATACAAACCCTCAGCAAATCAGGGCCTTAATGTTTAGTTAGTAGAATAATTTTGTGGGAAATAGCTAATTGCCATTTTCGTTAGTAAACTTCATGTTTGCTTGCATATGTGAATATTTATGACTTCAAATGGCAATGTAATGGCTAATTTCTCAGTTTTACCCAACTCCAACAGGCTTCATTAAAGAGAGAGAACTTCTTTTCACCTCTCGTCAGTGTGGTAATTTGGGGAGGAGTTTATTTGACTCCAGCAAGGCGCCGGAGATAGATGCAATGCTGGAACAAGAATAGATTTCATTCAAACTATACTTTCCACCTCTAAATTATAATCAGAAAGGATAAAAAAAAAATCAAACCCCTGAACAGCACGTTGTCTTGGTGCTGCAACTTACGTGGCTTTTTTGTGGTGACATTGATTGCAGGGTGGAAGGGGCCGGTGCCCGCAGTGTTGAAGGCGCTGACTGTTAGGAAATACTGTGTGTTTCCTGCCAAGCCGCTGACTGTGACCGAGGTTTGGTTCCAAGGCACTCTAACCTTTCCCATGGTTTCTGGTTTAGTGTCATCTTCCCAGTAAACCACCTTGAGACAGAGAGCATGTCATCTGGGAATTATCTGTGATGCATGTCTATGAATTGGAGCAAAATGTGTACACTGGGAGTATGAATCACATGCAGCACAACAAAGTATCTGTAGTTGTTTTTGAGAATCTTGAGAGAAATGTGGTGTTGTTAAATGATCGCCTCTGGGTGTATCCTCTGAAGAGAGATCGTAGTTTTCTTTTAACTTTTCAGCAGACATTAAAAAGACTGTTACAGCTACTACAAATGTTTAACTTTCGAGTTAAATTAATTCAAACTAACAATATTAATTTGTTTAATTAATTAATAATTAAATTATTTAAATGATAAATGTAATTACAGAAGAACATTAGGTCCACCATGAAATTTTTATTTATTTGAGGAATTCTGAGACTAAAGGCAGAATTATGAGAAAAAGGTCAGAACTTAATGTTTTTATGGTGGCCCTAATCCTCTTCTGTATGTATTAATTAAAATCTTAAATGTTAATTAACAATTTCAAAAAAGTCCATGGTGATGTCCTAAAAATACTTATTTGGCAACCATCCCTCAATAACCTGGTGGTATGTAAGCAGCAAATTCTCACATACAGTATGAGGGGATAGGACAGGTTTTGCATTTATGCTTGACAGTAGAACAAAGTATCAATTATCAAAATTAACACAAAAGAGTTTTTATTGCTTGACTAATGTATTTATTGCATAATCATTTCACTTCATAATCAGTCTATGTTGCATAACACAACATGTACTGTTTTTTTCTTTAATGATCCGATTAAATTCTGCATTTAAATTGTAATGTTAGAAAATAAGTTCCAACTAAAGTTATCAATATTAAAATAAGACACTATTTTGTTATCACTTCTGTTCTGAAAGTAAATTATCCCAAATGACACCCCACTCTATCTATTTTTCTATCAATGTTACTCAGTATTTGCTGATGTTCAATCACTGATGTAGCTAAGATATGCTTTAAAAGCTTATTTTCCCAGATGGAAATATTGAAACATATTTGATTTTATTGGGAAAAAGGATAACAACATCTTACATTAAAGTCCTTTGATCACCCTGATTATTCAGCCTGAAGCACTCAGAGAAGGCAATCAGCCTATTCCAGTTTTTGAAGGTAAGAGAGAACACAATCAACAAAGGCTTAAAATGTAACAGCTTAATATTCCTATTTTACTTAGAGAAAAAATGAAAGGCTAAAGATCGATTCCTGTGGTGCTACTGTGCTATCAAAAGTATGCAGTTTTGAGTATCATTATCAAAACACATTTTTTGGTGAGACAGTTTGTGTTATGCTGACACGAGATCTGCTACAGTATTGCAACACAGACTATGAAGCTCTGTATTGTGAGATCCCATAACTGACAGCAACATGAAAAAGCATATGGGCAGGCAATTTTCTTTGGTTCTCTTAAAAAACGTTTGACATATTTTCTGTTGTGTTGGTACAACTAATTGTATAATTTTGGCTATAACAGTTGCATAACTGTTAGTCATTTTTTATGGTGACACACAGTTTGGAAGTGATTGCTTTGAGGTACAACAGAGGTGAAGACAAGCATTTGGATTGTGTTGTGTGTGATTTCTATTTCCATTTAAAAGAGTAAAATGTACCTCATAGCCCAGAACCCTTTCAGGGGTGAAGGAGAGAGCCTGCCAATTCACCTCAATCTCAGAGGCAGAGACACTTCTGGCCCAAACTCCTGCTGGCATCCCACTTGGCTCTGAAAACAGACAACAGGAGACTGAGCACTGCCGCCTTCTTCCAACAGCAGAGACAAGCACAACAAATCTCTTCGAATTTTTACATTTATTACTGAGCGGCATTCTTGTTGATCTCTACTTGGGTGAATCATCACACACAGGTGCTGCTGGTAAATAGACCAACACTACACTACAGGCTGACCCCCTTTCAGCAAGCTGAGAGGTAGCATGGATCTAAATGCCAACTGGTTCTCATTTTGTCATACAGTAGCCATTCAAAAGAGCGCTGATATTTAGAGGCAATCTGTGTATTCTTACATAAAAGTATAAATGTGTTGCATTTTTTCCTAGTTTCTGACTTATGAAAAGATTTCTACACATTTATTTTCCTGTATGACTCTTCATTGATTGAGCGTTTTCAGCCCACTAGTTGCAGTAAAACCACTTTCATGATCTTTGTCCTTTAAAACAGAAAAAGCTTTGCAGCCTTGCAAAAATCCCCCTCATGTTCATTCCCTTACCTATCTCTGCAGAGTAGATGGTGATGACGGGGCTGAAGGGACCCTGTCCTTTGCTGTTGTAAGTGCCAACCTTGACATGAAATGGAGAGAAGGGTGCGATGCTGTCGTTGCGGTACACATAACGTGATGCACCCGGGGCAGAGGTAGCCACATGAGTCCAGCTAACTTCTCCGAAGGCGCGGAAAGCAATGATGTAACCAAAGCTCTCACCATTCTGCAGTTCTTCGGGGACAGGCTGAGAGTGAAACACAAAACTATAGTGATATTAAAACATATACAAACCATTCACGTTCACCCCGCCGCTGGGCTGACACAATCACCTCCCACTCTTGTGGTGCCACAAGAAGTGCATGACCCACAAATTGCTTTTGTGACCCACCTGACAAAATAAAATGAGCAATAAAATGCAATTTAAAAAATATCTAAGCTCATTACAGAACACCCATGAACCTTTTAGAATGAAAAATTATTTCTGCATTTAATGAAATGAGAAATCTTCAATAATGAAATACTTTTAGCCACTTAATGACTTCTTCAGTATCTAGTATTATTTTTCAGCCAACCCACTGGCTAAGATGTTGGATTTGAACATTGTAGATCTAGCTAAGCAACAATAATTCACTAGAGAGCCAAGCCTTATAAATAACAATAACTGTGGGATTCAGTGTTTTGCTTGTGTATACGTTGCTGCTGCCTTATACAGATTCCTTAACTTTAGAAATTACTTACTTCAGTGCCAGACTTCAATTTACCCAAAAATTATGACACCCACAAGCCAAGTGGAGCATGAGCTTTAATTTAGAGAGAAAAATTAAACATCTTATTCAAGAATAAAAAAAGACTAACCGGAGGCTCTTTGAAAACACACTGGAACATAAGACTGATGACTTACCTCCCATGTGATGACCAGTTCAGATCTACTTCCTCCTCCTCCACCCACATCACCTGGCGCTGCATCAGGAACTACAGAACACAAACCTTATTCACACCTCCATATAAGAAACACTTCAGGCTCCATAAAATCATGCAAAAGACAAAGTTGCATAATCTTAAACCATTTCTTTTTGCATATCATAGTTTGAAGTTTTTATTTTTTTATTTGATATTGATGAATGATTTGGTGGAAAATAGCATTTACTGTACCTGCATCCTCTGTCCTGGTCTTGACGGACACAGGGCTGGGTTCTCCAACACCAACACTGTTTTTGGCCAAAACACGAAACTCATACTCCACCCAGGCATTGAGGTCCACCACAGTGGCTGTCAGTGTGTTCCCATCGATTACTTCAGGGACTACAAAAAAACCACAAACATACTTTTTATACACCTATAAAAACAGAGGGAATAGCTGAACATTGTTGCAGCTCACTATGGAGTAAAGTAGTTAATGTGCAGGGTTAGCAGCTGTTATAGAAATTGTTATTTTTCTATCAATAGTGTGCTAAGAGTTTATGTATTCTTCATGTCTTTACATACTATGGAACTTTCTGTTTCACTTTAATGTCTGAAGAAGCAGACAGGATAGAGATGCCCTTGACCATGGAAAAGCAGACTATGCAGACGCCAGGTGCCACTGACTCTGACCAGGAAGATAGTGGAACAGGGAGTGTAACATAGTTTGCGGAGATAGGAAGTGTGTGGTTTTGATAAATAGCTGTGTAACAGACAGTTCTTGGTTCATTAGCTGAACCCTCTCATAAGAGTATTGTGCTGTATAACTCAGTAGCATTTTCCTTTTTGTGCTTATAAGAACACTGCTGTATGCAACAGTGTCATCTGTGATACTAACACGGAAGGTGTTAGCTGTGTGATCTCTGCCTTTTGAAAACAGCTGCTCACTACTGCTGAAAATGATGCTAATGAGAGCGGTGAGACTGAACCACAGTGCTAAAGTTGTGGGCTAGAAAACCAAAACAATGAGAAGGAAGAACTGAAAAAAACTAAATCGGAGGAGAGCTACAGAGTTGGATGAAAATGATCTTTGGGTTACAAGTGGCCCCTTTAACAAATCATATGCTCCTTTGTTAATATTGATATATTGATTACAGTAGATTTAACCTGTTGTGTTATAGTGACAATATTACTTTTGTGCATAAGTACAACACTACTGTGTCCATTTGTTTATGTGTATAAATTTTAAAAGATATGTAATTTTACTCATTTTGGATGCCTCTAACATTTGGCAATGGTTTATTCTGAAAAGAATAAACCTTTTTAGGATAAGTCTAGCTCATATACAGCTACTTCTTTTGGTTGGCCAATGAGCGGTGCCCTTGTCAAATTCACTAATAAAAAAAATACACTTTGTTACACTGTTTGTTACACTACATTCATTTGCATCAGTTTGCAATACCTGCATTTGAGCAGCAGATGTTATTCTAACCAAACTAACTTAAGCAGATGGAAATAACTTTGAGGTTGTTTAAATGAGATCATGTAAAAACAGCAATAATGACCTCTGGTTCTCCAGAGTAAAACCATGTCTCCATCCCATTTCCAGCGCCTTCATGCAGCAGCTGACCCTACACTCTGACCTCCTTGCTGAAGGGCTAAGAGAAATAAGATAATTTCCCTGTGGGAATCCATGAGCTATCTGAATAACATGCTATGTGCTTTAAGATGAAATCTTTAAGTGCTGCCTACCTGTGTTAACCCTCTGCCAGCCCACAGTGAAGGGAGTTCTGGTCTGGATGAGGTAATTGGTGATGGGGCTGCCGTTGTCTCTACCAGGGCTCCAGGCCAGCTGGGCTGTACTGTCTGTAACTTCCTCAACTGTCACAGACTCTGGTGGGCTTGGGGGGCCTGGCTCAGTCACACAAAAGCAGAGTGAAACTGATTAAGGCTGGACGACTGATAACATTTTGTCTTTGGCAAATGCTGTGATTTCTTGTCATTCAGTGTAATCCTCTTCTGTGATCATCAGTCACAGGAACAGACACTGTGAGGTACTCATAAATGCAGAGGTGCAGACAAGATTGCAGTCTGTGGATATTAATTTGTGTGTTCACACATACTGGAAGGAAAAAAGTGTGTATATTATGTATATACATACATACTGAACATGACAAGATTCAGAAATTCACATTATAGGGTAAAAGATTAAAAGACCTTGTAGCCCAGGAGAAGCAGCATTTTATCAAAAGTTTCACTATCTCACCAATTAAGCAGAGTAATATTTTACTTCAGCTTCATCTACTGTTTCCTTTTCTAATGAATGTGTTGGCTCATCACAAATAATAGACCACTAGAGAGCAGTGAGACAGACCGCAGAATAAAAACACCCCTGCCTACACTCTTCACCAGCTCTGAAGCAAAACATTCTGATTAATAAAGCATTAAATTATGTATACATGCATGTACGAATATTTAACCAGTCTGCTACATATTTATACATACCTCCAACATAAACAAGTAACTGCTGAATAAATGTGTTTTGTTTACAGAAGCCTTGAACGTGCCGCCCACATACATTTGGCCTTAAATCCCTGGTTTTAGAGATATTGATCTTTGTAAAACTCATTAGCAGCTCTTGATAAAAAAAAACAACAACTTTAATACACTGACCTCATTAATGCATATTAATGGAGCACACGATCAAGGATCAATTCCTTATCCTCTTAATTATATTTCATTGGCTGAGGCTGTCAATGTCTTGAGGATGTTTAAATAATCTGCTACTAATATGGACAGACTGTCTAGGTTTTTATTGTGAACTTGGCACAGGGCAAATTATTGTCTGGCTATATTATACTGAATAATTAGAGACGTGGTAATATTATCTTGATTCGCCCAAATTTGTAAAATGTGCTTTCACACATGTCCAAAGTGAATCTAAAGAACAGTATGTTGTAAAACTCTTGAAATAATAATAATAATAATGAACCCATAGTTGTACAGGGTTATATTGACTATTGTGAGATGTACTTCCCTGCATACTGTCTCGCAAGATGATGATGGTAATGCAGCTGTCAAACAAACATGAGTGTTCATCAAGTGGTTTGAATGCTAACGACCTTCATGTTATCCAGATAACATGACCTTCTCCATAACCACCACCACCCAGTAGAGTGTTTGTGAGACGTCATCAAGTGGCATCTAAAACATTTTCCACTGCCATTGTAGAAAAGAAAAAAAAATTACAAGAACCTAGACGATCACTCAAGAGTCTTTGTGTCAAGAGCGATTATCATTGACCTTCAGTGCTGAGAGATGAGTGGAGCGAACAGGATAGGAAATAGCACCCTGTCAATTACTGAGCGACTATCACTGGCTAATATTACATGATAGCAATAATGTGTCTATTGCCAATAACACCAGTGTAACACCAATTGCTATTACTGTGACTGCAATCATAAAGGTCCATATGTTGCTGTGAGCACACCATAATCACACTGACAAAATCACTATCATACTGTAGTTACATGAGTCCTGCATTATTCACATTGTCGTCTTACCATTAAAATTGCATTGTTCTTCATGCATAAAAACGATAGAGGCTAAAGTCAGTGTCACCATTGCTTTGCATTAGTTATCCACAGAGCACAGGGTGATTTCTCTGGGAGAAAGTAATTCCAGTCAAAATAGCATGTTACTATCAGCGATTGAAAGTAACTAGGTGGTTCTACTCAATTTAATAATAATAATAATAATAATAATAATAATGAATACTTTATTGATCCCCTTGGGGAAATTGTTGTTTGGACAGCTGCTAGACCTGTGTCAGCGCTACTACGGGGTTTCAGTGTCTTGTCCAAGGACACCTCGACATGTAGCTTGCTGGGAGAATCGAACCGCTAACCCTTGGGTTGGGAGACGACTGCTCTACCCACTGAGCTATAATGCCGCCCCAATTTAAGCACATTTTTAACATTTTTATGAATTATATTCTAGTATACTTATATAGGGAAAAATATTTTTTACTTCAATCACTTTATCTGGCAGATGCAGATTAAACCTTGATGCTAAAATAACATAACAGTTTAGAAAATACATAAAAGCCTTTTGGTTTTGGTTTCAGCACAGATTATTAACCCCACTAAACTTCATAGATGTTTGGATAGAAATATGTATAAACTGTTTGATGCCCTGAGAGGTCAAATTATCCAACATTACATTAAAAAATGATTGAATAGGGAAGATTCAATTTGTAAATGTAACTTTGTGTAGCAGAACATTTTCTACTTCTTTTCATCCCTGTGAATCATTTCACAACCTTTCAGTTTTATCTTGTGACTCTTGGAAGGAGCCTGATTTCAAGGTTGGGAGCTAATGGACAGAACGAACATAGCTACACCTCAGCTGTAAGAGTAAAATGATGATGCACATTGATGAATCATCATTAACAATGTCTGAACAGTATATATTGTATAGTACTTTTCACACATCATAGTTTTACTTATGAAAACTTTTGTAGTTTTGCAAGGTGCCATATGAAGGACCTGGATTTTTAAATTAATGCAGTATATTGCTGTTATAACCTTTTATTATTATTACTTATTCTGAAACAGAAACTCTATATGAATAGATACTGCCAGAGGTACATGAAAAGAAAGATTCTATGTTACACTACATGTGCTTCGCATGATGCTCCAAATTGTTTTAAAGTGTTACATGTGTCCTTTATGAGTCATGGGTTAAAGGTAGTGACAATGTCTGCCCCATTGGATTAGAAGATAATATTCAAATTGACATGTGACCACTGTTAGTTGGTCTGAAGTTGTGATCAGGAAAAATCATTCAATGCCCTCCATGACTTGTTGTCTCAACAGATTCGTGCTTTGCCTCCCAACATTTTAAGCCATTTGGTCCAAGCAATGAGACATCCATGACAGCTGCCGTAAGGAGGAAGTGTAAATAATGCACAATCTGAGTCACAGACAAGTTTCTCTCAAGTCAATACGAGGGCAATCCATTTCCATGCCCTTGATAATGCTGTACTTGAGAAACAGCCTTATTTCCACTTAGTCTTCAACCATTTGGAAAGTGCTTATTAATGGGATTTGTCTTGAATATCTTCAGGATGACAAACTGAATCACTGGTGGGTATCCTTACAAGATAAAGATATGGATCCAACCTTTTCAAATCCTGACACCAAAATCATCCCTCAGCTCATCTGACATTTAGCATATTTGTGTAGTATCAATTTGCTGGGCTATTTGGTGTATTGATGAAAACCCAAAACATTCCTCTTCTCATTATGCCCACAATACAAACTTACCACTCCCCACATACAAACACAGACTCACTTTGTTAGGTACACCTGCACAATGTAATGCAATCCAATACAGCAGCTTATAATGTCCTTGTTGAAACTGTCAGTTAAATCTCATTTATCTAAATAGGCTGGCTGAAACACGTCTCAGTATAATGCATTCCAGTTCAACTCCACTACCCACTGTGACCTCAGTAGCAAACAGAGAATAGAATAATCATCTTTCTGATTGTTTGAACAATAAACTGAAACATTATTACCTTGTAAATGAAGATTGTATTAGATTGTAGAGGTGTACCTAAAAAAGTGGCCAATGAGTGTATAACAAAAGTTGTTCTATTTTGTTCTGCCTGATGTAGCTCTCAAGAACCGTGTGTCTCTCTGGAGCTTTTTATATTGCATGAGTGAGCACAGACAGGCATCTAAAAATTCAACTGTCAAGTTCAATGCAACAACACTGAAAATTGACAATAAAAAGAGAAAAAAATAAATATTCTAAAAAATTCATAGCCAGTATTCCTGTTGTTTCACACAGTTTTGTCAAGCTCTTCCCTTCCACGAGATTCCTTCCATTCAATATAAACAAAAAGGAAGCTTCCTCCACCTGATGTAATCAAGCGACCGCTACTAGAAACTAGTAGGATATAAAAATTGTGGATTCTGATGATATCATTTACCCATGAAATCATTTTCATGGGTAAATTTGTTTGAAATTTAGCTGCACTGCAATCACAGGCTGAAACAAAAGCCATTTCAGTTTAAAAGCCCGAACATTACACACCCCAGAAGACAGCATTCTCTATATTCTCAGTCAGCACATTTATATAATGTCTCAAAAAATATCTCTAACACAGGCGAGATGTTTGTTAACTTGTACAGACTACAGACATTTTACTACTGTGGGTTTTACAGTAAATTCAGCTTTTTAAAATTTCTCCCCTCTTAAAAGAGGGACCAATAACACAATCCTGATTGTATGCCCTCTTCTAATTAGTGACTGTGGTGCAGAAAGGAGGTTTTCTTACCTTTCACAATCAATACAGCCACGGCTGACAGGCTCTCCACGTCCGTGTCCACCACACAGATATATTTGCCAGCATGGTAAAGCTGAATGTTCCTGATCATCAGATCTCCTGCTGTTCTCTACCAAGGAGGAAAGAAAGCTTTATGTAGCATGAAAGATAACAGACCTTGTGACAGCTTATTAAAGAACGAAGTGAAGCATTCATAAGGCGCAGTAAATAGCGGTGCCAAAAACGTTTGCAGATCCTGCAGTTATTTAGCTTGGACTTTGCAGGGGAAAATATGGTCTTTTTATTTTTTTTTATAAAGATATTTTACACCAAAGATATATTACACACATCTCTTGAGATGTCCTGCAGTCAAAGCTATAAAGGCAAACACACTTAAACATTTCTAAATATATCAGAACCTCTTTGTCATTTACAGCTATTCTATTTGAAAAGGATCAAATCTAGAAGTCACAGCAATTCCATGCAGTAAATGGAGTGTTTGTGTATGACAAAGACTCAAAGGCTATTTTGCTTGCATTTTGCAGAGGGCACCACCGTGACCTTCAAGATTTGTTGCAAGGAACTACACAAATAAGCTATTACTACTGAGTTCAGCAGGCAGTTTTTGCTTGATTACGGGGGAAAAGAGGCCGTCTAGATCCTCATCTGAGATGATACCCGTAAGCAGCACATAGTAAATTAGTGGTGAATTCGTTCTCTTGGCATTGGCAGGAAAATGTAGCAGTAGAGCCAACATAGTTTAATTATGGAAATTAAATTCCTTGAAGCAGCAAAGTTAAGTTGATAATCTCTTTGGACTGGGGACATTCTAGCTTCTGACGAAGGAGTTTCTTTTCAGATAAGAACATTGTCAGTCAAACACACACAGGAAGAATTGTTAATCTCAAAGGATGTGAGGGTGTTCTCAAAGTATTTTGTCATTTGGGGCTCTGCCATGCTTTCATTCCTTTAAAAGACACCTCTAATGACGTGTATCCCCTTTCTGTTATGAGGAGCTGTGCAACAGGCTATGTCAAATTAGAATTTGAAAAGAATTCAAGAGCCAAAGTATTGAAGAAAAAAAAAGATTATTAAAGAAAGTCACTCTTGAGTAGAAGAGGTGCACTCAAAAATAACCTGTCACAATGGTTGAGGTAACTAACACATCACCTACGTGATGATTTTTATGTAGAAGTGTATTTTGACATAGCATCCGCTGTGTTTCCATTCATGTAAGTATAATTGGAAGCTTAAAGGGACTAAATGATCTAATAGAATTTCTTTCCAAAGATTCCTATAGCTTATTATGCCTCCAAGGAGGCTTTCAGAATTATGAAAAGGATGGTATCACACCACACCAACTGCAGCAAAACTACCCACAGTAAATCTCTTCAAGGAATGCCATGATGTCAAACCACAAGCTGTCCGTTTTAACTAATAGCAGGGATGAAGTGAAGCAAGATGGGAAGAAGTGCCAACTGCCCATTTGCACGTTCTGAAGATGTATGACTGCGGGTCACTCACCCCACCCACTAGCTCAAAATGACCATCTCCCTTGGCGATGAGCTGTCCGTTGAAGGCCCAGGAGAAAGAAACGTCAAGGACGGGGTCACTGGTGACCTGACAGGGTAACACAACGCTCTCTCCCACAATGATCTCCATGTCCACTGGCTCCTGGATGATTCTGGTTGGATCTGCCCCATAACAAACATTGTGAGAAGGGGTAATTTCTGATGTGTGCAGTTGAGCTTTGGTAATATAAACACCCTCACATAAATCAATAAATAAAAATTACATTAAAAAAATTAATCTAAAAGCATTTAAAGGAATTATTTAATTCAATGCAAAGACTCTATGTTTAGCCCCTCACGGGTACTTCCCAAAGTTTTAACACTCCTTAGAGTAAAATCTAAAGTTTGTTTATGTTTTCTACCCACCAGTTATTGACTCAAGTCCTTGCGGCACAGTAGCTCTCTCCCCTGTGTTAATCCATACTGAGCAGTAAATTCTGCTTACTAAGTGGAGTGCACAAACATTCTGCTATTTAACAGCGTGGCTTACCGGTAACAAGGAGCCTTCCAGTTGTACTCGACATTCCAAATCTATTTCTAGCAAAGCACGTATAGCTGCCTGCATCAGACTTGCTCACGTTGGCAAGCCTCAGTGTTCCATCTGGACAAAGTGTGATCCTACAGGAGTGTACAAGCAGAGACTGCAGTTTCCAATCCAACTTCCAAGAACAAAGAATCATTTTATCATTAGATAAACTCTGATTCTAGATTAATCTTCATGCCAGTATCCTACTTGATCATGGACTTCTGGCACTTAAAACAGTTTCTCCATGTGCAGTGAATATAGATCAATTACACCAAACGACACATGAAAAGAGCACCTGCTCCAGTTTAAGAGCACTTTACACCTACTTTTAGTTCAGTTATTACCTGTCATTGGTGTGGATAGGCAGGTTTCCTTTCTTCCATAAAATGCTGGCGATAGGATAGGCCTGAGGTTTACACTCTAAAGTCACTGTAGTTCCTGCCTTGGCTTTGAGCAAAGCTCTGAGGACATTCCCTGTGAAGTCCGGAGGAGAGGCTGATGGAAAACAGAAAACTGAATTATGGTACAACAACTGCAGCAAATCTCACAGGACAAGTTTGAGTTTGATCCACGAGAATTATCAAATCATAAAGTAATGAAGACAGACATTTTAAACAATGGCAATGGGACTAAAATAGATAAATCAAATCACTACTGAGGAGTCCTACTTCAAATATATTTGTGAAGGAAATCCCATCTGTGGATAAAATATTATAACTTTTGACAGCTTTAAAAGACTATGTTTAACTGGGAATTCTGTATCTATCACCACATACACACTATAACATAAAAAAAAATCAGGATCTCATGAAAGGAAAAGTTTTAAATGTGTTTGACCCCACAAAACCATCCGCAGTGACCCCATTACCTGTTAATCCGGACAACCTTTAAGAATGACAGTAAGATGACCTTTAAGATGCTTTGACGACCACAATTTCATGATTTAAGGGAGGGATAAATGCTATCCTACCTAAAACCATTAGTTCTGCAGCAAAATATATGACGCCGTGTTTATTCTCAGCCACACACTGGTACATGCCGGCGTCAGACAGTGTCAGCACTGACACTGACAGAACTCCGTCTTCCACATGGATCTTGTCCTGTGAAGAAAGAATAAGGAAAGTAATTATTGCTTTACACTAAAAAGGTAGTGTTTGTTTTACTCAGTGTGCTCTGACAAAGCTCAATAAGCGTCAGACTGGGTTACAGGTGCCGCCAATAGATCAAGAAAGATCAAATCAGGGTTATCTTACAATCAGAATGATTCTGAAAGACCATAGAACTAATTTTTGGTGTTCAAATATGACTATGCTGGTTCTTATCACTATGTAAACTGCTGGTTAGTCATGTTTTGAGCCATTTGTAAGACGAATGACATTTAAAAATATACTGTTTAACAGGTTATATTTGTAGTATAAAGCATTATTAATTGCTACTAAAAGAAAAAAAAAAAACATCAGCCGCATGTTAAGCTCAGCCAAGTTTAAAGCTGGTGGTCTGGAGTAAGGTGTGCTGCTATATACAGTATTTCACAGCAGATTAAACCCATTGTCCCAAAATCTCGAGGAGCTTAAACATGCACCATGAATAATGAAATACAACCAGTGAAATGGAGCAATCTCCAGGGGACTACACTGATCCACTCTCTAAGACTGTGTAATCTGCCGAGGTAGAGCAGAATAAGAGACTGTTACATCCATGGCTCATCACTGGCACACCTCAGCAAGATGTTTACACTCTCACTCTGAATTGCACTTGGAAAAACAGCAATGTGTTTGACGCTAGGCTCTCTAAAATGAAAAGATGAGCAGCAGCTGTAAATTAAGCCTTTAAAATGAAACACTGGTGGGTGGCAGAAGACAGGCAGTAATTTACCTCTGAGAGAAGCTGTTGGCCGTTCTTCAGCCATGTGTAAGAGGGTTTGGGCTTGCCATTGGCTCGACACTCCCAGTATAGTCTCTCCTCTATGGCCAGGGCTGTGTCCTTCATGGTCTGAATCCACTGAGGTTTGGCTGAGGACACAAAAATATCCTCCAGTGAAATATCAGACAAGAACCAGGACCAGGGCAGATTGCAAGGGAGCAGAATTATCTCATTAAGTCTTCTGCATCCAAAGTAGTTAAAAGGAAAATATGGAGAATGATACAGTAGCTCAAATAAGCGGAAATTAAGTGTTAGGAAAATAGGTTTGTTTTTAAAGACGGGACAGCGGAGAGAAGAGTAAATGTAAAGTATCACTCAGTTTCATCACTTAAATGTGTCAGCAGCCTGTGGCAACTCAAGATTAGCATGAAGCAGGAAGCTTTCATGATGGGTGAAGTGCACCCAACATCTCACCCCAACCTGTCACCTTAATTCAGTGTATTATAAACATCACCCCTGTCTGTTTCCCTTCCAGCACACAACTCTCTCCACCTTACCTCTTACATCTTTACAGCTTTTCAGGAATTTTCATGGGTACAGACTTATAATAGGCACAGCTCAATTCACAAGCACTGTACATGCTGCCAATTCCAATTTTAAAAATGTCACTTCTCCTCTCTCACAAATTCATGGGAAAACACAACAACAGACGTATGCCAAGAACTCAAAATGTAATAAATGCAATAAAATTACAACCAACAGATCTTATCAGACATGGAGAACATAATGACTTTTCCAGCTATGTATATAACATGTAGCTGTTAAAATTATATTAATTATCAAATTACAAAATTGTAATTCTTAACCTTACACTAATTAAACTAATTTTGATGTCTCACACTAACAGCAGAAGCATTAAATCTAGAATCTTGTGTTAGCAAGCTGAACAAAAGTCTCAGTACCATAAAAGGCAAGTCGACCAGTGGCTGTGTTCTTCCCCATCTTGTTCTCAGCCACGCACTCATATCCTCCTGTATCATCCTGCTGGAAGCTGGGGATCTCCAGCACAGCGTTTGAGTACTTCATTTTGACTTTGCTGGGGAATGGCACGCCGTTAGCCCTCTTCCAGGTAATCTCTGGGACAGGGCTAGAAAATAGAGTAAAAAGTAAACCTCACTTATATGCTGATTTGACTTCCTTTGAATTTTAAGATTGCAGCTCAGGTTGCAGGTGTCTGTAATAATCCTGCAATAAAGTGTTTGATGGAGCTTAAAACCTATTCAGTACATTGTTTGCACATGAATGGTTTAGAGTTAACCCAATCCAACAACAAAAAGATCTGTCTCAGATGGCTTTCAGACCAAACACAGCTTGATTAAACTTAGAAATATAATTGCCACAGTAAGTTTACTATATAGAAATCCGGAGGTTTCTCATTTGGAATGAAAGACAGCAGAAGATTGAAAACATGCTTCAAGGAATTCAGCTTACTTCCCAAGGGCGAAACACTCCAGCGTAACTGTTGATCCTTTTGCAGCAGGTACATTGTCAGGGAAATTAACTTCTATTTTTGGCTCGTATTCACCCATCACTCCTATGTGGAGAAAGCACAAGAACTTGCTCAGTCTTCCATTATTCATGACTTACAAGCAATATGGCTTGCATTATGGACCAAACAACAGCACTGTAACACTAACAGAAGAGACATAAAAGACACATGAGCAAACATTCTCTCATGGGTAAACTCAAAGTAGTACATCACTTAAGTGTACAGTCACCAGAGTGCAGTGAAATACCAGCCAAGAATAATTTAAGTATTCTCTTGCTGGAATAGACCTAACATATTTGAAAATCTCAGCTTCAGCTTGTCTGCCAGTTTATCCATTATTTTAAAGCTTGAGTGGGCAGTTCTCAGCCTCTGGTGTTTTATTGTTTACATCGGTACCCAAGGAAAAGACTCAAGACCAGGATCAGAAAGTAATGTGATGAGATTTAAATACATGCAGCTACATGTACAGTACACTGAGTGGAAACTAACTGGTTCAGCCTCCAGAACACTCAATGTAATGGTCCAATGACGTATGGCTTATGTTTTATTCATTCACAATGCAATTTTTATGCACTCTTTCCATGAACGCATAACAGAGAATGGAACAACAGACCACTGAGAACCAGCTTGAGAATTCATGTAAAAGCACAGGGAAAGCTTTTAAAGGAAATGTGAATTATAAGAAAGCTAAGTCAGCAAAGAAGAGATTTGGGTGCTTTGTTTGCTGGCCTACATTGAGGAGCAACTATTTACTTACAGGCATTAGCACTCTGTGAGCCAACTGTAGTTCAGGTTGACAGGACAAAAAGCATTAATGCTAGCAAGATGATTAAAGGCACCTTAAAAAGGGAAGGTCCTTAATACATGGTTGAAAGGCGTATTTGTCACATCAAGGCCAGAAACTGTGTCTTACCATCTGTCCTGAGGATCAGAGATGTAGGTGAGCTGTGAACTTTGCCCTTTGTGATGCTGTTCATCACTACACAAGTGTAGTTCCCCACATCAGAGGGCTCCACCTTTGCAATGTAAAGGTTTCCTGTCTGCTGGGAGACAAAACGCCGATTGTCTTGCTGAACAAAGTATGGGTACTCATTGAAGACCCATGCATAAGTAAGGTCTGCAAGACAAACAAGGATGAAATATTACATAAAATGCTATTAAAAGAATGAAATATATTCTATTCTATTCTATTATACATGTACTTGAAGCTTGTCCAGGCACTGCCAATACCTGCAGTGTAGGCGGTTAAGATGGCTGGATAGCTTACCTCCTGAGGAAGTGGGTGTTCCACAAAGTAACACCACTCCTTGTCCCTCTCGGACTGACACCGCACTTCTGACGTGGACTTTGAAATGATCTAAGTCTTAGGAAAAAGAATGAAGGAAAGGATCACTGCAGGATCTTCCATATCAGAGCGGAACAGAACTGAGTAAAAGCTTTCAGCAAAACACTGACAAAGGGACAAAGGGAAATTGTCATGAGAATCACATTTCTACAATGCCTGAGAGACGAGGAGACAGAACAGTGCTTGTTTTAAGGCAGATTCTAAAGTAGTAGATCCAAAATACAGTGCAGAACATTCAACCCAGGCAATGCAGTAAATACATTTCAAACTATGGAAACTAGGCTGATGTAAAGCTACTGTGTGACACCCGTAATATACACTATTATGTCAGTTTCATTTGTAACTTACATGCAAAGCAGAGTGCAAAAAAGTGGCAGACTAATGTAATGTTTAACATGACTTACAATAACTTCAAATAATTTACTATAGATATCAACTTAAGTTATTTTGTTAATAGAAAATGTAACTTTTTATTATTATCTAGTTACATCACACCCAGGCGGTATTAGAGATGATAAACTAAAAAATAATACATGTATTTTCTCAGCTAGCCCAGGTGGTATCTAGTCATGCATCATCACTCAGTTTTTCAATAGGGACTATTCTCATTTGAAGAGGAAAATAACTAAAAGTCTTATCTGTGAATGTAGATTATTCAGTGTAACCATGACATAATTTCTGTAAAGATCTGTTGTTGATATTTTTTTAATGTCATTATTTGGTTGGGCACCACACATCTCAGCAGTGCATACCTTAAAAGCTTGACAAACAAAACCAAAAATATCTTCATGCCAGAATACCACCACAGAATACCACCACAGAGTGAAGGTGTGAAAAGATGTGTTGCTGTGATTTACATAAGAAGAACTTTTAATAAATAGTGCATAAATAGTAAGTATTCAGTTCTTTATTCGTTTCAGAAGTTTGCTGGTTTCACCAGCGAAGATATCTGATGTGAATCAAATCACAATTTCTAAACAGTCTAACTCATTATTTTTTGTAGCGCTGCAGCAGTTATTTATTAGCCTTATTCTTATTTTCTCTTTCATTACAGCATTATTATATCATGTTCCAGACAAAGTAAACAATGGTTTCTTCAGGCTTTGGTCGTTATAAAAATATCTGTCAAACACTACTTATACAATTTGGCTGAATACTATATAATACCCCAGAGTACATGTAATGAAATACCACTGACGTTGATCTAGCTAAGCAACTCAAAGTAATTCTTTAGTCAGTCATTTGTTTGCTCGTATGACCATAAGTAAAGTCCTCACACTCCAACCTGCCCCTATATTACTTTAACTTTTAATGTAGCTTCATACCAATGTTGCAGCACTGATAAATACTGCAAATATTGTCCACCCAGTTTGGTCTGTCTCTGCATTATTTGTTAAGTGCACTTGTACTTTCATACTATCACAGAAAAGATTGACAAACTCTGACAATAACTTACAGGCAAACTGCAGACTGGCTCTCCTGCTGAGGATGGCTCCTACAGTGTTGTAGGCCATACACTGGTACATCCCTACATCCTGGTAGCGGTCCAGATTGCTTATAATGAGGTTGCCCCCAGACAGACGCCGCCGGCGATCCAAGCCCAGATTTATGAGAGTTCCATTCAATGACCATCTGCGAGGGCAAAGACACCATCAGTCCCTGGCAAAATGCACTGTATATTTCTTTCTACCAACCAAGGTAGTAATACAGGATGTGAGTGGACAATGCAGCTCACTGAAGTGACTCACTTGAAGTAAGAATAATACACTCTATATCTGAGCTGGTGTCAAAGAATTCACAGGCTTGCAGGATGAAGTGTGAAACAGCTTGAACTTCATTGTTATGATTTTTCTATTAATTATTTTCCTGCTGTGATTCAACTTTCCTAACAAAGTAAACTACAAGAAAAGTATTTTCTAAAATCATACAAAGATGTTGAAAAATACCTTGTGTGAATGTGTGTACTTGTAACATCCTCTGTATTCTTGGTTGCACTTTTTCTTTACAATCCTAAACTCTTCTAAACATTTTTTATAAACTGCATTCTTATTATTGGTGATTTCATGCTTATAACTCTCTATCATACTCTTCATGTTTCATTGGGGTTGCATGTTTTGTCCCACTAATCTATTAATGCCTTAATCTATAATGCTGCAGTGGCCATATGTCTAAGTCATTTGTTTAATTTACACATTGTAGTGTTACTGATGATGTCTTTACATAACCCATAACACTCTAATTTCTTATTTAAATTGTACATTTCTGTTTTTGTTCTACTTTTCTTTATTTTGTTCTATCACTATGTGCTGCTGCAGCTATCCCACTTTCCCTCACGGGGACCATTAAAGTTTAATCTTAAGAGTATCATACACAAAGCTGTCATCTGCTATTTAAGGCAAACAGAAATTAAAGGTTTTTCGAAGCCATCCTAGATAATATCATCGGTCTACCTACAATCACCTCTTCTCTGTCACATTATAATGTGACAGTATTCCACCTTTGACTTATCATTAGGACAAAACATTAGCACTTGGCAAGAGCTAACCGTGGGTTGATGTAACAAAGGATGCTTTTTACATTCTTTTTTACCTTCAATTACATGCTTCCCATACTTCGCAAGCATAGGAATAAAAAAAAAAAATTCTTTACGCAGCAGGTTCCGATTATCCGACTATCAAATAAATTAAGCACCTAAAAGTACTCTTAAGAACATGAAGTTAATTCATTGATTTTAAGAAGTCTCATTATTCAGTGAGAAAAGACTTTCTTCCTCTGTCACCACAACACTATCGCTTTTTAAATGCTATTCAAAAAGCGAGCACTGATGGGTTCAAGGACAGAGCACTTTTCAAGAATGTTCCATAATTTCTCTCAAAGCAAAAAAACCCAACAACTTTCCTTCAGTCACATTTTTCAAGTCGGCGTCCCTTAAGTGGAAATGAAAGACATGAAGGCCATAATGGCAAACTTTCCAAGAGAATATTGTTGATGGGTGCCTGCTGCCATATTCTAGACACTTATACACGATAATTCAATTCAATTCAATTCAACTTTATTTATATAGCGCCAAATCACAACATAAGTCATCTCAAGGCACTTTACAG
>JAUMHL010000028.1:10888704-10903452 GCA_032362345.1 Sandelia bainsii | reverse complement strand
TCTACTTGAGTAATATTATTTTGAAGTAACACTACTCTTACTTGAGTACAATTTTTGGCTACTCTACCCACCTCTGTACTTGTGTTTTCTTTTTAAGGCATTACTCCAAGATTTAACAAACAAGTCAGCAGAAGTGCTTTTCGTGTATCTTTGGTGAGGTCGTCTTACAGAAAGATGCAGCCAAACACTTGGCTAGAGCCTTGTTGGCACCATATCAGGCAATCTTCTCATCTAACTCCATTAAGCAGAACCACAATAAGCTATTTCCCAAAATACCAAACTAGATATCCCATCCTTGAAAAATGGATTTGAGTAAGCGATCAACACCGCAGCACCACAGCTCACTTCAGTTAAAGTCATGTGCATGTGCTAGTCATTTATCCACACAGTTTGATTCCATTGCACTTTGTTGCATTTTGTTTTTATAGCAACTTTTCTAATTTAGCCAAGAGTATTTTTTTTAATACATATATATTTTTAATTCTCAGAGTTTCCACTCTGTTTTTAATGCACTAATTGAAAATTCACCTAATGGAACAGAACCATCTTTATTATTAGTTCCATCAGTTGCTTGTCCTATAATTTGATTGAATGTAAATGCAGAGGTGGGTAGAGTACCCAAAAATTGTACTCAAGTAAGAGTAGCATTACTTCAAAATAATATTACTCAAGTAGAAGTAAAAAGTAGTCATTCAAAAAATTACTTAAGTAAGAGTAAAAAAGTATTCAGTGAAAAGACTACTCAAGTAGTGAGTAACTGTTTGATCGTGATGTCTGATTTTTTTTTTTTTAATTCAGACAGATAAAAATATAAAATCATGTGCAAAGTCTGGTATTTCTGAATAATAAAATAAAATTAGTAAAAATAAATAACATATTTACAAAATAACACATTAAGTGTGGTGTAAATGACATCAATACACTGTGTGAGCAATATGTAACTTGTTTAAGGTTTTTGCTTAGATAATTTAAGTGATTGCTTTTATTTTGTAATTTCCTATTAAAACGGACGTTTTATTTTAAAAGGACGATTAACAATCGCGGTAAAAAGTAAGAAAAGGTAAAGGAGATAAAAACAAGGTTAAGTTAGACAAAACTGCTTATATTTAGCTTGTTATGATTTAAATACGGTCTTGCATGGTTTTAATTTGTTCTCTTGTCCTTTATTTGCTTTCTTCTAGCTCTTACATTGGTTGGTTGGTTTGATAGTAAGTTATGTGCATGTGAAGCAACAACAAAGAAGAACAGCTCCCAACCGTGACTCGGCTCCCATCGTTCGTGTTAAAACGCCGTTCAATAGTTTCGGTTAATAAGAAGAATAAATGGTAAAAAAAAAGTAACGAGTCGAGTGTTGTCAAATGTTGCGGAGTAAGAGTAGCGTTAATTCTTCACAAATCTACTCAAGTAAAAGTAAAAAGTATGGTGCAGTAAAACACTCTTAGAAGTAATTTTTTTTTCAAAAAGTTACTTAAGAAATTTAACGGAGTAAATGTAACTCGTTACTACCCACCTCTGTGTAAATGTATTGTATTGCTTAATGCATCTGAATATAAATACAGTTTAATACCCGAGAGACTCCTTGGAACAGAATATGTGACATTGTCAAACTGTGTGAATTAAGTGCTCTGTTGTAGTATTAACATTATTTGCAAATTTTTCATGTTCTGTGTTAACTAAGTTTCACGTATCTTTTCTTGATGGCTTTAAAGCATCATTGAGAGATCTTCACCACTAGATGGCTTAGAGTCTCAAAAAACCATCCTGAGAAAAAAAGATTCTGGTTGCTTGGGTTCAACTTTCTTCGCCAGTCACTTCAGCAAGCATTCATTTTACACTAGGGAGGCAGCATAAAATCAGCTTGTGTGAGCTTATGAGCTAGGAGTGGCTGCCAGATATAATATGTGGGGTCAGTATGAGCCACTGGAACTCTAGCATACATGTACCAGGAAAGCAATATAATGAGCTGCAAGTGGCTGAGCTGCAGAGAGTGGTGTTAAAATTACTCAAAAATGTGTGAGTGTGACTTCTTTTTTGTGTGGTAGCCACGCATGCATGGGGGCTGAGTGACATCACTCAAACCTGTTTCTGATTGGGGGAGCCAAAAATGTTGTGGGTACAACTCAACCTATTTTCCACTGTACCACTCACTGCACAAAAATGCACCTGGTTGTTATGGAAATGTAAAGGAGCAGGAACCTGCAGTCAAAACACACAAATAAATTTTTTTCTCCTCCTTTATTATTATTATTATTGTTTTTTATTACTGAATACTACCATTATGTTTTTTTTTTTCACATTAGAATTATAAAACCCCTACATCTGTCTAGTCTATACATCAGCATGTCTGTCGATCCTCAAGAGGGATTCTTTCTCTATTGCTCTTCTCTTATTCCCTCTTTGTTTAAGTGTTTACCCTCAACTTACAGTGTGCGGGAAATGGAGAATGTTGCAGTTAGTTGTTGAGATTTTTGGCTGTATAAAGTAAATTTACTTTGCACACTGAAAGAAATTGGGTCGTTGTACGTACTGAATTGCAGAAGGCTGACGTGTCACTCTGTTTGATAAGCATCCGCTGACAGCTTTGGTTCATGGTGAAAAGACGTATTTCCCATGACAAGACTGGAAGGAAACTGCTTTCTCTTCCAACTTTCTTCCTCCCTTCCTATTCACATTCTCCCACTCTCAGATAAGCCACTGCCCTTCATTACTTTGTCTGTCTGTCTCTTGCTCTCAGACACAAACACTGAATCTCTCTTCTTTACAACCAGACATTTACTCTTTTGTACACCACCCACTTCCTCCAAAACACTGCATAGACAGGTCAATATCTCTGCTGCATGGGCCTCCTAGATTGTAGGTTCTGTAGTCCCTCAGTCTACTAGAAACTCCCTTAAACCTACTCTGAACATCCTCAATTCAGGCCTATGTTCTTTTAACATGGCCAGGGCATTGTTAATAATGTTCCATACAGCAGCCATTTGACATTTCCTTTAATTATGACTGTAATTTATTCATGCACTTGATCCTAGGAGCTTGTTGTGAAAAGCTTCCTCCAGGAATTTTTTTTCTGCTTCTCTCAGGCCTGCGGATTAACCATCTTAATAGCAAAGCCCTGAAGATATTACTTTCTTCAATGTGTGCGAGTGTCACTGCATGTGAGTGTGTACTTGTGATATGTTAAGAATTGTGCTTTGGAAAAGTCATTAGGTTTTATTTCTCAACCATTCAGGAGGTGTAAATTCTGCTGTATTACTAGCTTGTCTAATTTTTGGAGAGCACAAAGAAAAGTGCAAATTGTTGCAAGATCTGCGCTTATCGCACAATGCAGCGACCCCCATATTTAACCCAGTTTTGCAGAGGAAAACATCGCCGCTTAATTTGCTCACTCTGCAGGTCAGTTAACAGACAGCAAAACACAGCAATTTCCCACAAAGTGGTGAAGGAAACCTCACATACAGCACTCATTTCAAATGGGATTTAAGATGTTAATTATGATGTTTCTTGATCACAGAACACTGCTCAACTCCCCACTGCACACCTGACAGAAATTCTTCAGGCAGAAAAATACATGTATTTAAAGACTATAAAGTGGAGTCTCTTGAATGAAAAGGATACACATACACACACGCAGACACAGGTAGAAATGGAAGGAAATTTGTCACTTGTAAATAGAAAGTAATTTGACAATTTGTCAACTTGTCAGGACTAGAGGGAGCACTATGTAGGTTACTTTATTATTTCATTAAAAATTTAACAGCTGCTGCTGCAAATATGTAAACTTAGATCACTTTCACTTGTGTTGTCATCAGTTTCTACAAAACCATATATCCGCTTCTATTTTTCATACCCCCTTAACTCTATTGTATAATACATGTGAACATAAAAACATATTTCGCCTGTGTGATTGTCTGTCTAAAGTGATTTGGCGTTTTCTGCAGTTCACTTAAATATATTATATGAACACTCCTGGGGTCTCTCTCTCTCTCTCTTTCTCTCTCGCTCTCTCATACTAACTCCATCTATTTCCCTTGTTGTTTTCTTTTTTCAACATTTCTAGTAGTCTTAGTTCATTAGCCAGACTGTTTTCAACAGCCTTGCATAGAAGACTAATGGGCCAGCATGCCTTTTATTGCATACTGCTGTTCCATGGCTGTGGAAGTCCATTACTTCAGAAGATCAAGAATTTACTCTCTACTATAGGTAGACCTTGCTAGGGGCTAATAAAAGGAAAGCTGTACTTTGAGATAAATCCTCCTGTAGGTCAATAAAAAATTAGCTTGGCTACAGAAGAGACGTGCAGTTAAAAAACAGCTGGTGAGCTCTGACCTGGGGTGAGTCCAGTAAATTCAGCAGGGAGATGCCTCTGTCTATCTATCTGCAGAGAATCATATGGCAGAAATTCCTTCATCATAGGTGGTAATATCTTTTTTAAACTAGCTATATTCATTTAAGCACAAGTTATAAATAGATATGTGGACTTAACCTAGTATTTGTCATGAGTTTAATGTGACCGTAATTTGATATTTCCCAGAAATTGCATGAAGTGTTACAATTAATTAATAGGAAAATTTTAGGTGTTGATTACACGAGAAGTATGAACCAACATGAGACAGCATTTAGACAGCATAAAATGAACTAGAAACCTGATGGTGAAGTTCCCTGCTGAAGTTTTTTTTTCTTGCAAGAACAGATGGTGGTGTGAAAGACTGATGGAAAAATTACCCTATCCATGATCCACTATTAGCTTTTATCCTTCTTGCTCTATTAAACATGCAGAGTGATGCCCCACAGGGCAAACAGTAGCCTTCTCCTTTGCAATAAGAAACAAAATTATTTATTGGAAAGCGGTCATAATATGGATCATAATTTACCACCACTAACCATACATCTGCTGTGCAACAGAGGCTATTTCTAATGATCTCAGCCACCAATTCATTAATTATGTATCGAGGTAAATCAAGCAAGCAATTTACTCTAATAATGATATATAATGACTACAGCATGCAACACATTTATATGTTCATTGAAATGACACACATAATGTAGCAGCTATAATACATACAGCTATAAATTTCATTTACATTGTATGTGCAATTGGCAGAATTGCACATATAAAAAGCAATGTAACAACAAATTTTGTGAAGCTCATAGTGGTCAGTTGTGCTAGAGACTGTCAGAGGTGTTGATTTAATTCAATGGTCATTCAGAGACTGTAGTTTGTAGTGTTATTAAGCAAATGCCCTGTTAAGTGTTTTTTAGTTGGCGTTGGTAAAGGGGTACTTGTGATCAATGGTGCTCTTTGCTAAAGCAGTTTTCCTGAGTGTGGAGTATGTTTATTGAGAAGTTTTCTTTGCTGTATTATATTATTTCACAGTGTTTGTGACTGATGGCCAGGCAGTTTCAGCAAGGACAACTGTTAAAAAAAATGGCAGCTTCACATAAGTGAGTCATTTTAAAGCTGAATACAGCCAACAGTACATACCAGCTTTAGTGTAACAGAGACAAAAACGGTTTTTGTGATAAGTTGAGGCAACTCAAAGAGGCACAAAGAATCCAGAAAGTCTCTTACTCTTAGCAGCAGTTCATTAACCTTGCAGCAATTTGGTGCATAGTGTCTCACTCACGTCTTTAGCAGTATTTGTGGTTTGTAACAACAACCACCTTAGCGTTGATATGGTGCAAACTCAATAGCCCAGCTGCCTCTTCCAGCGCAAGGAATTAACCTAGCAAAGTTTCTTACAGAACTTGACTTGTTGATAGTCAGTATCTGTACCTCTAGGCCAACCTTGAAGTTTTGACAAGATTAAATTGCACTGGCATCATCATCTCCTGATGCCTTTGCAGCCCTGGTGAAAGGTTCCTAAATCCTAAACTCACAGTGCAGACCGAATTAGACTCACTGCCTGTAGCCTTGCACTGCTGAGCAGAAACATTGGGAAAGGAGCAGGTGGCAGCAGACATTACTGCCCACGTCCTCATGCCAATCTGAACAGATATTTCCAGTGCAGCTCATTTGGTTATAAAATCTGCCAGTGTTACACATAAAGTGATAACAGCCTCAAAATTGCTTTAATGCTTTCGTTTGAGTCAGGACAGGGGGAGGGGAGATGGTTAAGTGTGGTTAAAGGTGGGAAGAGGAGATTGTTAAATGGAACAACTTGCCATGTGTTATGAATTTTTAGACAGGAAGTCTATCCAGCTCTCATATTCAGGGATATTTTATTTGACAGCATGAAGTAGATATACAGATTTAAATCATGCTTTTAGACATCTGAAACCCATGGACTAACAAGCTTCATTGTTCATTTATACTCGGCTAGACATCGCCATTGTTTAGGTTGTGTGGCTGTTTCATTTATTTAACAGTTATAAATATTTAAATTGTAAAACTGTTGAGGGGGATGACACAAACGTACTCTCAGCTGAATATTCATTACCTATAAATATTTTAGTTCTCATTTCACTTGCTTTCCATTGACTCATCGTGTGTGTGTGTGTGTGTGTGTGTGTGTGTGTGTGTGTGCGTACATGTGAGTGTGTTCTTTTCAAGATTCAATTGCTGTTCAATATTAGGTTGTCTGACATCTGCAATCAATAAAACTAGTGAACCTCACATGAGATTGGCAATTTTCCTCTTATAAGAAGCCGCCCAAATCTACACAATCACACATGGTCCCTGGTTAATTTCAGGATCATATTTCACTTCTCTTTAATATTTCTGGAGACCAGGTACAGACAAGAATAAGATAAAATAACTTTACTCACTAAAAAACCTAAATGAACCGAGCAAGCTGTTTATTGTTTTATATCCTACTACATGTTTATCATTTACTTGAGCAGATTGCAGACATCTTTTAAATACCTTGACAAGGGTCATGCTTATTTAAACAACCACTGTTCCCTGGGTAATCACAAAAACACCATCCATGAGTTAACAAATGTAATTGCTTATTAGCACAAAAGACTGTTTGGAAAATTCTCCAGCTTTACCCAACTTGCATAACCCGACAAGTGCTGCTTTGCCCTATATACTTAAATGAAATGTTTGCCTCCTTCATGAGAAAACAAGCCAGCTGGGAGTTGTGTTTACTTTCATTTTGAGAGAATTAGAGGCTTATACGTAAGTGAACCCTGCAGAATAATGGAACAAACAATGGTGATGCCACCCAAGTGGGTTCTAGCCCATACTTTTCCTCTCCAGAGAAGGCTCTGGCACAGAAACACACATCATGGACATCCAGCTAATGCATTGCCTGGTTGTGTTGGCATTTCTCTTCACACATTGTTCTCAAGTGTTCAATGAAAACATCTATCCTAGGTGATTGGGATTTAGATATGTGTAGGTCTAAGTACGGGCTGCTGTATGGATTTTCAATAGTCTCTTCCTAATGAATGTTTTCACTCTCTAATTGTCAACAATACGATTCCCTGCACTTAGCAAACATTAAAAGCTATGTATAAAAGACAAAAATTATCTCAGTTGTTTTTTAAAGATGTACTTCAGTAGCAATTAACCACCAACATCAACACACAACATGCAGTGCACAAAATATTCTCATCATCACATTCGGGGACCAGCAAAAACACATTTAGCCTCAAACAGCTGGTAATGGGCGACCAGTCTGCAATTCTCAATGTGTTAACTTGCACATTTTTTGGTGACAAATGATGCAGAAATAGTGTGAAAAGGCAAAGTTTTCTCATTAAGTATACCATGAACTGCAGCACATCTGCTTACCTCTCCGATTTAAATCAATAATCATTAGCTGGTTAAGGGTGAACACATTTGTATAGCTTAGTATTCAATATGTCAAATACATGAATTATTCAGATATTTTAATTAACATTAAGAATCACTTAATGGCAAACATGCTGACTTATGAAACAGAAACTTTACTGTTTTGGAATAAAACTTTGATTGAGTCCCTTTTACTATCACATACTTTGATCTATAATATTATCTGTTAGGAATCTTCTCACATTCATGCTCTAAATTTAAATTAAATTGTCTTGCAGTTGCCTTTCATGGAGTAACACACTGACATCAATTGCAATTTTCAATAAGGCTAATTATTTATAAAGTGTTAATTTGAATATACTGTATAATAATACCAATGCTCTACATCACTATTTGAACTTTTATGCCATTCTATGTTCATTAATATTGTAGGACTCAGATATAAATGCAGTGCTGTGAAAAAGTGTTTGCCCCCATCCTGATTTTTTATTTTCTGAGTCATTTAAGTGTGATAAATATGCAAAAAAAAGGGGGGTAAATACTTTTTCACAGCACTGTTGCTGTACCTCTGGCAGCTATTATTGTTCATGGTTTGAGTGCACTAAGCTTTGACTTTACACCTATATGCACAAAACAATCACAAACCTATAATGACAGCAGCCTTGTATTTGGAACACTTATTTCACATGAGGTACCTTTTAAAAAGTTGCGGTTCTCAAATGAAAATGATTCAGTGGAAAATGCAAGTGCGGTTTGAGTCACACACAGATCACAGAACAACACAACAAAGCATAAATGCAACCCATAATCACACACACACTCACTCCCAATGTGCATGTATATTAATGTAATTCAACATTTCATTCATTTCCATTTTTCTCCTGGGCATCAGTAGTCTAGAGCTGCCTGTAATACTGTTAAATGGTGATGATGTAACTTCTCTTATTCCACTGCAACACTGACATTACACGCATTCTCACACACATTCACACCCAAAGGTCTTGAGTCAATACACGAAGGCAGCATGATGATTGTACTTATCAGTAAACATTTATTTCCAGTACATCTCTATTTAGCACCCATGGCAATGCTGTTGTGAGCGACAAATATAAGACAATCCATTGCCAGTATGACTGAAATTTTGCATGCGGTATTTGATGTCCTCAGTGTAGTTCATGTAATAAAATCAGTCATTAAAACAGACATGCGGCCAGTCATTCTCCTCTGATACATGACGCATGTTCTGTATTCTCTGAAAACGTTATTTTTCAGAAAGAGCATTGCTCCACACAGTATCATGTCCTTTTCCTTCCACACCCCTTTCTTCCATTCTGATACTCTTTTATAAATTTGACCCTTAAAGGTAAGGTTGGTGGAATCAGATGCTGCAAAGAACGCCTGAGTTCTTGATGGCAGGGACATATTGAAAATTGAGCTGAAGGGAATGGATGCAGAGAACGATCCCTGACATCTTCAGGTCAATGTGCCCACATACTGGGCCTCAATACAAAGAAACCCATAACTGAATGATTTCATACAGTGAGCAGTAGTTTAGCCTTGTACTATATCATCCTTGAAGCATTGCTAATATTCACAGTCTGAATGATGGCCTTGCAATGGCAAAAAGGCTATCAGTCAAAAGCAGTTGCTAAATCTCATAGGAATTTGGGTTATAGGACTGAAGAAATTACTATAGACGTGAATCCTGTGCTCTATAATTCAAATTTTATCTTTCACAAAACTTACATAGAGACAAAGTGTAAGTAGAGTTACACACCAGTTTGCATTTCAGACAGCTATCTGTTATCTGTAACATCAATCAAGTCTCACACTCACTATTAACATTTTTGCTGCACCAAGGATTTTTGACTAAATCTGCCATTTAGAAATAAGCAGCATGCCAATATAAAAATATTTTCAAAGACATATAAAAATGTTATTTGACTCTTAACCTTAAAACAGAAAATAATCATAATAATAAATGTGGCCTTTTATTCTTTGTTTTGTCCACTTTCCATTGTCTCTTTCTTTTTATCATTCAGCCTCATTCACCTTCACCTTCCCTAACAATTATCTGAGGGTCAGTGCCAAACTAAAGTGCAGGCTAATACAGTTTAAGGAAGACAACAATTTCTCAAATTAAATGTCACGCTGTTTTCTGTGACAGGAAACTTAACACAGAAAAAAATGTTAATTAAAGGTTACCCAAATCTGCCTTTTTTGACAACGACAACACCAAGAACTCCCAGTCCACTGAAATATTTTGACAACCATGTACTACTTGCAAGACCACGGTGAGCTGTGAGTTTTTCTGAACTACTCCTCCTAGTAGTTTTCTTGTATGTTATTTTATGTCAAATCTCTACCTGCATGACTGAGATAACTATACAGACAACAATGTGGAAACCATGTTGAAATGTGCTTGCAAGCTCCCTCTAGTGTTTAACAAAAAATGGAACATGTTCTAACAGACCTAGCAGCAGGAACACCAAAAGAATAATTCTGCTTTCTCAAATGAAAAATCTGTACTGATTTTCTACATTCAACCAATGACAAAAACTAAACTAGGAGAATCAGTGAAGTTGCAGTGATTCTTCAGCCAGTAGAAATTATATTTGCATCTTGTATCTTGGAAAAGGCGAAAACTGTCCACTGTCCATTATCATAACCGCTTTTCCTGTTAAGGATTGCAGGGGTGCAGGAGCCAATCAGGAGCAGGAGTACACCCTGGACAGTTCATGACATACAGAGACAGATAACATCACATCGTACACATATCATCTTTTGTAAAAATTAAAGTTAAACATAGATCTGTTTGAACATGTTCAATAGTTGCTCAAATTGAAATTAACTTGGTTAAATTCTTTCACTGCCCACTGAGCTTGCTGGAGCATAGCTGTGAAAATACTGTTACTAGACTCTGTTGTTACGTCCCTGGTGTGCAGGGCCATCTGAGGTGTCACTAGGGGGCATTGTTAGACCACAGGAGGAAAGACAAAATATACATATTGTACATTACCATGGCAACTAGATTTTCTACAATCCTTCCTGTGTGGAATATATTTTGCACATTTTCTCTGTAGGTCAACGTGAACAACCACTGGGACTGTACACATTGATAATGATAAACTGCTTTGAGGGATGTATGTCTCAGCACTTCAATAAATTGTTTTCAATCTGGGCAAACATTATTTTTCCACTTACTATAGAATCACTGTTATTAATACACACTGAGACTCAAACATGGTGAGGAATCTACAGATCTCACTTATGAACAGTGAAGTGCTTCAAACCAGAGAGAAACACAACACAAGGTCAAGATTACAGGTCAGTGCAGCACAATGGCTTTATAATGGGTGGAAATGTGTGAACTCCAAGCAATGCTCCTGTGTCTCTCTCTATAGAGGGTAATGTCAAAGTTCAGGACACACTGTTCACTGCTGGTTCGAGTGGTAATTGGAATGTAAGCTTCTTCTCTATTGCCTTACAATTAAGTTTGGACCTTGTGGGAACGAAGCATGCCATGAACTACTTGACACTTAAGAGTTTAATTTTATGGTCTACACATGGAAGTTCATTTTTTAAACTTTATTTTAGGCGTATCTACAATCAATAAAAAGCACACAAGTTAAATAAAGGTTTGCCAGTGTATAAAGAAAACAGTATCAATATTGAGAATTGTAAGAATTGTGGAAAACTAACGAACAAACTACATTTTAATTGCTTCAATTGACTAAAGTCTTAAATTTGAGCTACTTTTCTTTCAGTAGTAGCCTACCCACTGTGTTGCATTTGTGTTTTGCAGCTGTACACAAAGCATTGGTATGTTGAAAGAGCTTGCTACAAGAACATTTAAAAGGCATAACCTTGATTGTAAAGGTATGTCTGGATTCTCAAATAACGTTTGACTCCAAAACATAAAAGATTCTGTATTTTGCTGATTTTTTAAGTCAAAAGACGTAACTACAATCCCAGCAGAAAAGAGGCATTAAAATAAGCCTTTAATCAAATATAAACATTTTACTGAATTTAATAGAAAAACATTGCCTGTAAAAAGTTTGGGCACAATTCTATTTGTAAAACACACACATACAGCACATTGATGTTGTTCTGCATATTAATAGACTAATTAGGACTTTAAAACCAGGTCAAATGATGCTAAATGATGCCTAGAAAGTACCTGTGGCTGTGTTTTTGTCCTTGCATTTTGTTATGTGATGTATTTTCCTTTTGTGGATGTTTTGATTAGTTTGTATTAGTCTGTAATCATGGTTGCAAAAAAGATGTCAGAACACTTACGCGTTGAAATTTCTTTTGTCACATATGTGAAATAACACTAAAGGGGAACTGTGGAAGTCCAGCATAACACAGTTAACAAACAATTCCTTGTCAGAAAGATAAAGCATATAGTCTGATGCTGATATGTCTGACATATTTAAATGAATTGCTTTTTTCCCAACAAGTATCTCAAACCCTAAAGCTATTCAGTTCAAAGGCATGGAAGACTAAGACATCCAGTAAATCTTCATATCTGAGAAAATGGAACCAGTGATTTGAGCCAGCGAATGCTCTTTATTCACATACCTGCACTTCTTCACATTCCTTCAGACACGCAATTCAGGTGAGAGGATGTTTCAGCTCACTAAAACACACAACACATTTCTCATTCTTGGTAAATGCTTACTGGGTTTATTCAGTCATGACCTTGCTGCAGCTGGAGTGTTTACTGAAATTGCACAAACACCATAGCTTTATGTTTTGTCACCTACACTTACTCTCTCTCTGTGTGCACAACAGGAGAGGGACAGTCTAGACACTTAAAATTATAGCTCTTCTGCATTACCTTCAAATTTGAGCAGGCAACTAGTGGACAGAGGATGAAAGAGGGGAAGTCAACCAGTATCATTCATTCTCTTCGGAGTGCACCTCAAATGCAGCTGATGTGTATGAGGTGTTTCTGCATATATACTCGGATTAGGGTCAGAAATGGAACAAATGTAATTTCTTTGACTGACATTAATCACGCGTGCGCACACGCGCATGCGGAATGAAAGATGAAATGTCTCCAGGTTTTTGTATACGCACGTTTCACTCAGAAATGTTTCACACACATGCTGGTTATAGTATATGACAGCACTCATTCCACACACACAGCCTACACAGTCGCTGCGTGTCCTTTGACCTCTGCCGCTTCCAAAATAGAGGAACGACCTTGTAGAGACTTGAGTCATAGTTGCAGTTGTTGACTGCGCACTTTTGGCCGTCAGTCAAAGACACACACGTTGGGCAGCTGAGCTAGAAAAGTACGCACAAGGCGTCAACTTGTATCAGAGTATTCCTGAAGAAGATATGGTGTAATAATCACACCGTCAGCACTCGCTGAAAATTTAAAAAAAAAAAAGTTCATCACTTTTCATCACTTTTACAGTTTGGACACGACGAGCCCCTCCTGAGAAAACTGAAGACGAAACCTCGACAGGAGACTGTCATCACGCTCGTCTTATGGGTAAGTTGTAGTTCACAGTTTACTTTAAGACGTATTTGTTATTTATCTGCATATGTCCCAGAAAAAAACCCCACATTGGCTTTGTTAACAATGGCATATTGTGATAAACTGGGATGTTTGCATCAAGTCTAAACTTGTAAAAACAAGCCCACTGAGCAAACAAACAACGCTGCAAATTGCATGTGTTATTTATCAGCTTTAATCAGAGGCAGTTCTCAGGTACATACCGAACCTGTCTGATCCCTGCTGAGCTCCCACACACAAATAATCAAGAACGCATCTGTAGCCATGCAGGTTTCTTTGGGACAAAGGGGACATTACAGTGAATGACATCAAGAACTATGAAACAAGAACTCCGAATTAATTTTTATATGACTTTCACTGCCACGTGCCTGTTGCGTTTTTTTTATGATCAATTAAGACATTTACAAAGTTGTAAAGTAACAAAGTTGTGATCAGGGCTGGTAAAGTTACTTTCTATTCACATCTGATAGAAGCATGCAAAATGCAGCTTGCCAGCCCTCTGTAATTATCATGCCACAATTATTACTTTTCTGTTTTGGTAATATCCCACATGTAACTGTGCCAAACTTTAATGTCATATCTCTGATCCTTTTCAAAGTGATTTATAATCTCTTTAGTGTTCGTTACATTTAACCTTTTGCTATATTAGAACAATGTCAGAATTACATTCAAAGTAATCCTAAATAATTCAGGTGAATTATCATTCATTCAGATTATCAAGAATTTCTGAAACATTACAGAGTTTGTACCAGGAACATTTATCAGTACATTTCATACATCACATGTAAATAGAGTAATTTAGTTTTTTATGGAATATTTGGTTTTGTGCGGTTGGCTTTGTCCACTCACTGCTGATGCAACCCCTCAGATGTTCAGATGTAGCTCCTCATGTAACTCACCTCCAAATTTACCGCTTGCTAAAGATGGAATTTCTTCCATGTACAAATTTTTCACAAGGAAATTATATTGCTCACTGTTTGTTCTTCTGTCTGGTCACTCATAGAGAGACTGGCCATGCTCAGTCCTGTGAAACTGGAAGCCTATTGAAGCCTCTGCAGCTTTGTCATAACGAAATGGGTCGAGTCTTTTTCTTTGTGTGACCCAGCTTGACTGAAATGTGGTAATTGGGGAATCCTGTGGCCCTCACTCCCTGTGGTGATGTTTGGGCTAAACTTTCAATAAACTCATTTACAGTACAGCACGTTGTTACATGAGAAACGGGTCAGCTTTTAATTTAAAAACTAAAAAAACATCCGCCGTATTTGTGTTCATTCAGGCATGGTGCGCTATCTCTATCTCTATTCTCTCCCCTTCACATGTACAGTAGTTTAAATTATGGCAATGGACAGTATAAGAAAGTTTGCATAACATATACTGTTCATGTTTGCATCAGCAGCTAACAAATACACTACTCACAAAAAGTTAGAGATATTTGGCTTTCGGGTGAAATTTATGGAAAACGTAAAAAGTTCACACTACA
>JAUMHL010000028.1:10822566-10888604 GCA_032362345.1 Sandelia bainsii | reverse complement strand
TATAGTGCATTTTAGGTTCATCCTGAAATTTCACCCGAAAGCCGAATATCCCTAACTTTTTGTGAGTAGTGTATGTCAGTACAGTATGTATACATAAATATGACTAACACTCACTCAAACACACGTTTTAACCGTAGACCTTGGTCTGTGGGAATGGTAATGTTGGGTTTTTGTGTGTCCAGAAACAATTAATACAGATCTATACCTTACTATAACAAATATTAAGACTCTCACTGTCCCCAAAGGATGATTCTTGATTTTGCTGGTTGGACAGTCAAACAATGTAGGTCAGACAAAGCAAGACATTTTAATCACCTTGCATTCTGCAAAACTGTGACTGGCATTTCTCACTGTTTTCACAAATCAAAATCAAGATCAAAGAATAAAAAAGGTAATATGTAGAATCATCAGTAATAAAAATGTTTATTAATTGCAGCTGTATTGATTTTAATTTTAACTTAATCTCAAAGACATTTCAAGCTGCATCTTCCTAAGCGTAAGATCTTAATTTTTTTTTTTTCTGTCTGAGAAATGATGTATGGAGCAGATTGTTTTGACTAAATGGTTTTCCACAAAAATGAATGGAAACTTCCATGGCTCACTGTCATTTTCTAGTTTATTAGAGGCAGAGAAAGAATGATGAAATGTCAGATTTTGAGTGGTTTGTCTGAGTGCATGTCCTATGAAGTGAGTGCCTGAATACAAACTGACAGTGGAATCACACTGGAAATGCCATATTGCTATCACGTCACACTCCCTGGCCCATCATCCTGGTTCCCTGGTTGTTTCCTCATTCACTTTGGTCACGCCCTCAGCTCACCTTTCCCTCACTGATTGTTCCCAGCTGTCTCCCACTCACTCATTAGTTCACTCCCTATTTATCACCCCTCACTACTCACCTCCCTTGTTGGTTCATTGTTGTCTTCACTCCATGCTAGTTCTCCAGCGATTGTCTTCTCATCGTTTTCCCCGGCTTGCCTTCACTCATCCCACACCACTAGATCTCCTCGGACTCTCTCCCTCACCATCACCTCTGTAAGTGGTTCGGTTTTGGTTTATTCACTATTAGTTTTCAACTCACCCATCCTCCACTCTGAGTAGTTTACCTTTTCCTCACTCGCTTCTCTCATGTTTGTTAGTTTCATGTTTGTTCGCCTATTAGTTCCCCCTCAGTTTGTCCCTCATATTCATGGTTGTTCTCACTGTTTGTTTTCACAATAAACTCCTATCATTATTTTACTCTCTGGTTCTGGTCTGCTTATTGGGTCCATTCCTACTTAATCCAAGAAATCTGACAATTGCTTTGAGACTGTGAAATGGACATCAAAACTTTCCAAGGCAAATAGCTTCCCAGTGGTGTCAATAAGAACATAAATGCAAAAGTGACACAGTAAATTACTTTGTGCTACTTTTACAAAGGATGTACACTGTCACCCTGGGGCAGGTATCTCCAGCATGTGTTGCCACATGCTAGGCATGTTTATCTGTTCTTACATTCAGAGAAACGGAAGACATAATTGCCTGGAGTCAGAATAGTTTTACAATATTCAGTCAATACTGGAGTACTGTGTTGAAACCTGGCTGTACATCTGTGGTGAACTCACAAGAATGCTTTCAGACAGATTTCAGATGGCATGTGCATTTATTGGTTTTACCATTGATCAATTTCTCTGTTGGAATTCTACTAACCTGGTAGACATGGTTGGGAATTCTTTTTATTCGAGCATACAGTACAGAATACAAATTGCAATGCTTAATAGCTGATTAACATCAGCTAAGACTATTAGACCAGCAGTTGAGTTAGACAAAGAAGCTGCATAGTGTAATGATAAATGTTTCTCATCACTGAAAAATATAAAAATTGTTAATGTTAAACAGACATGCATAGCTAAATTATACATTGCTAAGTACAAAACCGCCTAACTGGAATAACAATTAACTAACAGCACAACTCACTGCGGGAAACAAATTCAGCAAGTGCTTTAAAGTTGATGGCAAAATATCTCTCTCTCCTGTAGAAAAGAACAAATAAAAAATAAAATAAAAAAGTGACTGTTTGCTTTCTAGAGAAGCACATTAATCACACATTTTACATAATAGTTTCAGAGAAAGCATTCATGTGGATTAAGTGTTTAAGTACTGTTTAAGAAGATAATCTGAGAATACTGCCTACATGAATAAATTAAGCAGTGTGCGCATTTCTGAATCTGCTCTTGAGAATGTATGATAACAGCTGTCATAAATATGATGATGTTTGATAATTGATTTAAGTTTAAATAATATCTTATGGGAACTGCAGAGGGCTCACAATACAAAAATAACGGATAAAAAGAGAGGAGATTTTACACATTTGATAAAGAATGGCAGGTGGCTCTATGGTCTTTCTTGCTGTGTGTATTATTTGTGTAGTAACTCCCTGCTGATGTGACATAAAAGGACATACAGGGATCTCTTCCTCACTTCTTGCTTGATTTTTTTTTAACAATGCTTGGTTGACTTTGACTACTGTGAAAGAGAAGCTCAATGGGCTGAGCACTGATGTGCGTATTTGGGAATGGTATTTATTGCTCTCCTCTGAGCATAGCCAGTCCAGATTTGGAATGCTTGTAAAATATCACTAGATTGACTGACACAGGAACTCACCACCATCACCACTGTGGTTTAAAATAGAGGAGTCACTGTCAGAAACTGATTGTGTCTCCAGTCTGTCCACGCTGCCTTCCTTTTTAAACATTTGTTGACAAGTTTGTTAGCATCAGACTTTAAATTTTCTAGACATTTAAGCTTGTATTCTGTGGAAATGTTTAAAATTTAAAATTCTCAGTAAAATTTTCCAGCGTAGATACCAGCGGGCTTGTTACCATGGTGTCTGGCTTTCTGCCTCTGAGCTCTTGCAGCTCCTAACAACCAAGAGCAAAGGTCATGACGGCTTCAGTCGACAACTGTTTGGTGAAATCAACGCCTCACACAGGGGGCACAAATAACTTTGCACCCTGTCTGAATTGGAGCTACTGAAGTTTCTCCAGGGAGCACGAGAGGAGTGGGATGATTTGGCTTTCAGGGGGGTCTCTTACACTGTTCTCAGCCTCCCTTCAATCCCCTTGCTGCACTTTCAGGAGCATTTGCACAAGTTCAATTCACAATAGGCTGCATTCCTCCTAGTGAGTGAGGAACATAGCTTGCTGGCACTCGAAATGCTCTTCACAGCATTCATCTGGACTTTTGCTTTTAAACAGTGCTCTCACTGTTAAGACCCCTCTTTTGGGACAAACACTGACTTTGAGACAGAAATACAGAAATAAGTTGTGACGTGAACAGCACATCTCCTTGTTAACAGTGACAGCATGTCCCAGTTGCTATACTGTGATGTAAACATCCCCTCTGTGTGTGGTAGCCTCCTGCAGATTTCATTGCAGTTTCTGTTTTGCTTAGGTCCTAGAACATGATCTTTTTGAAAATGTCATGAAATCAGCACTTAAAACTCACTCCGTGCAGAATTGCGTGAGTAAACATAATGATAAGAAGTCTTAGGTATGTGGCGGCGCTAAAGCATTTTGCTGTGACACAAAGTTTTCATGTTCATACATGTTGTAGATCATTCCAGAATGATCTACATGAGGCCCCCACCACTAATGAGAAATGACTATCTGTTCCAGTGTGTTCCTTGATTTTCAGTAACATAAAGTGGAGTTTCTTAAGTTAAAGTAGTAGGAGTAGCACAACTGGTTCAGTCCCCTGGGTCGGGGCTCTTGAGGTTACTACAGTTTTTCCTTATTCAGTTCGAAGGGTGTCGTTGTTGCATAGACTGTAAAGTCCACATGATTGACTGGACTGATTGGATGAAGGAAGTGTATTGTTATTCTCTTACTTTGTATATATAATTTGCACAGATTTTTGTCATTTGTTCTTAGGTCTCTCTTGGGAAAAGAAATCCTGATCTGAATTAGATTTCCACTAACTAACTATCTGGTTGGGAGAAATGAAAAGCAGCTCTTGCCCCACCCTCATCAACCCTGTGATCGGGGTGTAGCTGAAAGTGAAACTAGCATAAATATAATATAATATAATAATAAAGGTAAAATAATGCCATAATGAAAATATACTCAATTACAAGTGCACAATGTCTGACATGTTGAAACTGTATTAATGTAAATCTGAATAAATGGAATCAGCAACAATGAGCTTGGCGTGTAAGTGTTGTACATGAAGGTTTACATTCGTACGGTGTGTCACGGAAATATGTTTTATCTTCAGTACGCTTTTCTTTGAAATCCTTAGCTCTACTTTTGTAGCTCACCATGGGAGGATTAACTTTGACCCTTGGACTCAGTGCGATGATTTTGATCTTCTACTGCTGGTATTCCTAACAGCTCTGAACTGAATGTCTGCTTCTTCCTGCTGTTGGAATTTGATTCATATGCTAATGAGCTGAATTCCCATGGATTTCTCTCTCCGGTGCTGTAGATATCACTCCCAAACTCTTTGCTCCCCTCTTCTTGGTTTCTGTTTGGTTGTGTCTCTCTTTCCAGCTCACTATTTTGCAAGATTTCTCAGGGTCACAACCTTTTTCACAGTAATCTCCTTATGTGATAGTATGTAGGTGTATGTAGAGTATGTTGAATTTATGACTTTAATATGGACACATTCTTTACGTCTTATCACTTTTTTTTACATATACATACATATATCTATATCAATACATATTTCTTTACTGGGTGCAACTGCAGCTCATAGCTAATTTTAACTCAGCGGCTATAACTTTTTTCTTCACAAAAAGTATTTTTTCTGCCCTCCTTGCACCTAGCAGTACATTTGTGTGTATGGGAATCTGAGGTATTTGATAATTGTTAGACAGCAGAGTTGCCGGGAGGGTGGGTGTTGCAATTTCTGACTATGAGTAGGCAAGCTTTGATTGATACTTGGCTCTGAATGTGAGACCAGCAACGTTGAATTTAATCACAGCCTGCCAACGTGTTCAGTGTGTGTGATAAAACAATATGATTCTGATTCATTCATTTTCCCTTGTTATTTAGCCTACCTGTTCACATGCGGAAAATGTCAAGCAGTGTATAATCTACATACAGATTGATCTGGGCCACCGTGTCTTTCAGAACACTTTTTTCTTTCACCTGGCACTTTCCTCCATAACACCAGCTCCCAAACGTCCGACCCAGCACAGTGGAACCCCTAAAACACTCTGTAATAGACTCTTTCAATTGGGTGTATAGACTAGGACAAACACTTTCATTCATGGTGTTCCAAAAATGCTAATGAAGCAAGGCCCTGACACTTTCACAAGGGTACCCCTGTCATGATCCTGTGTTAGACAGCAGTGAGGCTACCACTCACACAGGGTGATGCAAGGTACAAATCCTATGGTAGCTGTCCTAAGAGTCATTTAAATCCACCAAGCTGATGGGTCTCCTCAAATGTCGTTGGCTCTGAGCCATAACACTGAAGTAGCAGATCAGAGGCAAACCAGATTAAAATAAGCAAGAAAAGAAGCAGCAGATGAAATGTCTTAGCGGCATATGGTGACATCACAGTACAAAACACGTTTTATTTATCAGTCACTCTCGTATTGGGATGAACCCGGTTCTGTAAAACCTTCTCACTGACTCAGATAATAATACTCAAAAAATAACTGCAATTGGTCTCTTTGATTCATTATAAAGTTTTTAAAGGACAAGATCTTATTCAGTTACAATATTCTGTTTTTACGTGATTTATTTTGTGTTGTGAGCCTTTGACAGTATACTTTGAGGTGATTCATGAGCCCTAATCCTTTGACATGTTGCAGTAGATGTTTTAAAACTCTGTTTGCCAGCTCATCATGAGTAGGTGGATATGTAATTTAGTTTCTCACAAGCGTGATCATTTTGTAAATGCAGTGGATGGCAGAATATTTGCTTGGCTGATGTTTTTCTACCAGAAAGCATGAAGTTAATGTAGGGAGTTTAAGAATTTCAGCAATTAGTTACACGTAACAATATGCCTTTCATTCAGTCTCAAGTTGTTCAGAAGTATTTTCACTTTATACTTTGACCCATTTAGTGTCATCTTCATCCCTTTATGTGTTGTTTGAAACCAGTCTTCAGGTGCAAGTTGCAAAAAAGAAAACCCCCACCCAAATGTGCTTTTCTCATAGTGACAGAAAAATAGCTGTTTCCTTTTCTTTCAGTCAGTCTGCCTAAAGATTGAGAAATTACATTCACAAACTGTGTTTTTGTATTAAAAAAGGGTGGGAAAGGACACATGGGAGAGAGACATGCTCACATAGGTGTGTACAAGATCAGACAAGTCTTACACTGAAGTGAGAGTTCTATATTTTGTGAGCTCTAGTTGTCAAAGCTGTTGTGAAGATTAATGCTTATCCCCAGGATTGAACAGCCTCTGTTTCTAAACATGATAAAATGTATCCCATCTTGTTAGTAAGTGTATTCAAGTCTCTGTGGCTTCTCTGTGAAGATTAAATTTCAATTAATTCATTAATTTCTTTGTTGAATATGTGATATTTATGTCTATCTTGCAATAGTCAGACTCTATTGTAACCTAAAAGTAAGTGAATATTCAAAGCTTCAAGGAATGGGGGTTGGGGTGGTGAGGTTGTTTGAACGCTCCGTCATCTGCTGAGATTGACAGCGTAGTGCTGCAACACGTTTATTTATAATGTCGTTCTTGTCATTTCTCAGTACTCATACAGATGAGAGTAATTAAACATTTCTATCATGTCATTACTTTTTAAATGATAAAAGCAGGATCATCAGACTGGTCAGTCAGTACACTAACACGTCAAACAATAGCTACTTACAACGTTCAGGTGACTTTATGGCTAGTTGTGCCACCATGGTGGCCCACTTTCAACACTTTGCACACTGCTTGTGTTTCGTCATGACTGAGTTTAAAGTGTTCATGCACAGTTGACTTCTTCAGCACCAGTCTACCAGTCAGTGTGGACTGGAAGCGTGACGTTCACTGCTGTGAGTGAGAAGGATGTCAGGTTCTCAAGCTGAGATGGTATAAATGTCTGTATCCATTCATCTATTATCTCTATCTCGACAACCATTCACACTCACATTCACACCTATGGGCAATTTAGAGTCACCAATTAACCTAACTGCATGTCTTTGGATGTTGGAAGGAAGCCAGAGGATCCAGAGGAAACCTAAGTACTGGGAGAACATGCAAACTCCACACAGTATTGCTATCTTCTCGAGGCCCTACAAAAATGATGAACAAAATGTTAGTGAAGACAGGTGTGAAGGGGTCTTCTCGAGACCTCACACTTTGAAGGAGGGAAGCAGAGTGTGACTGCTTGTCTCCACACTGTCGCTCCCCCATGTTGGTAGCTGTGGCACACTGATTAAGCTGGTGAATGCCGCTCTTTGTCATTCTTCATTTCTGCAAGGGTCATGTTTTTTATAGTAATTCATGTTTTCCTCAAGCTCTATTCTGAGCTCCGATTAGAGCTAATTTATTATCGTAACTTTTTTCTGAGGCAGGAAATATTTCCAAAAAGCTAAATGAGTGGGGCAGGGTAGGAACTCTGTTTGTTCAGGAAATTCCAAACCCACCATCCCATCTGTGTTTTGGTATCAGGAATTTAAAGTTGTTATCGCGTATCAGTCTAGCTCCAACTTATAGAGGCAACACTTTGCGTGTCATTCCACAAAGCCTAATTTTACTGTCAGAGCACAGGAATCACTTACACACCAGCTGAGTGAACTTGGCGGCACTTTAATGAGCAACACACTTCCACATTTTAAAATATGAGCTGCTACAAGTGTTTGTTTTAAACCTGTAATGCTTGTACAAAGTAGAAATGTGTAGCGCTGTTCGCCTGCCTCTTTACATAATACTGGAAGCACAGGTTTGATGTTACTGTGTTTGATGTTTGTCAGAGAGCTGGGAGAGTGCCAGGCTTACTTGATTACTACCTTGTTAAAGTGCTCGGGGGACTGAAACAAGGCACACCTTTCTGCACCAACAAGTAACAATAACACGTGCTGACCTTAAAGGTAAGGGGAGTAGTTATATTCTAAACTTAACTAGCTTAAAATTTTGATTTGTTTAGAGGCAAATGGTGCTCTAGGCTGCTAAACCCAAATAATGTGTCACTGACGCCTATACTGCAGCACATTTTTTGAGACTTCTTATGTCAAAACATCAGTGGAAACAACTCAAGTCATCTCACCTCCCTGCTATAAAGACAAACTGAATATTGGAGCTGTATACTGAAACTTCACTTTATTTGATACCATCACTGAGATGTCAACATGCCATCATCATACTTATATAAGATATGAGATATAGAAAAGACGACTGGAATTTTTATGAAGTCTTTACGAGATTCTGTGTGCAAACATATTTCCTACGTTTCCGTAGATAAGGAAGGGTAGATGAAGATATAGTATTTGCTAAAGTAATTAGAAACATATGTAGGAGCCCAATGATATGTGTCACTCACATGCCAACATTAGTCATGCTAATGGATGGTAAACGTATCAGTTCTACCAGTAACACACACAAGCTACTGGAGTGATGGTGCACACATTCTGAAAAACATTCCTAAATGCCGCTGTTCTTTTGCATGTGGTTTTGAGGTTTTACTTTGGCTTCTGTCCACTGCTTTGTAGCTCAAACTAAAATTTATTTGAAAATCATGACTGTATTGACTCATTTGTATTTAACATCCTGAATTTAAGTAGCGCAATTCATTCAGTTTAAATTGGTTTGTGTACTTTGCTAAAACAAAGTAGACAGTGGAAAGTTTTTGTTTGCAAAAGTGCTCAAGTATTTGTTCATGAATATAGTCTGTTGACTTCCTCTGTTAGTCCCAGCAGATGTTTCTGAAACCTCCTCTCTCATTGTTGTAATTGTCTATGTTGGCAGCAAAGCTTGTTTCTTTTCTTTTGCGTGTGCAGTCGTGCGTCATACGCTTGTGTGAAGTGTCTACTAATGGTGTTGAGTGGGTTAACACACGCTGAAATCTTTACCATTGTGATTTCAAACTGTTTGAAGACGTAATAGAATAATGAATGTATCACAACTGCTGTTGTGAAAAGAATAACATTTAATACTCAGGTGTGTCCTAGTGCCCTTCCGTTCTTTACTATTTCCATTCTATACTTATCATACACATTTACACATATTTTTACATTATTTTATCTGATTGATGCTATATGTCAAGCTTATCAAAAGTTTGTTTTTAAGGTGTTTTGTATTGTGTTTTTGTGAGCTTTGCATAAAGACAGAAAGGAATTCAAATTATCAAAAAGTACAAGGGGCAAAACTTGTGGGGGAGGAAATGTATCCTGACAAGCCTTTTCAGTTAGTCATAGGGTGTTGGGATGCAACTGGTCCTTGAAAACACAAATGTAAAATTACTATATTTACATTCTCATTGATGCTTTTTTGTCTATGTAATTTTATGGAAAAAATATTTCAAGATGTTTATATACTTATTTTACACATGGCCCTGTGTCTATATCATGATGAGCTATGTAATGAACATGGAAGTCAGTTAGGCTTTGCTTTTGCTTTTAGTTTTTTTCCTCTGTGTTTTCAGAAGCCCTACACTTCTAAACATGGAAAAGGTCAATTTGAAGAGATTGCAACAATCTTAAATGGACTGTGTAATTATGTTCAGCTGTTCTGCACTGACAGTAACTTTAGGTTGAATTGCAGACAAGTCTGGATCAGGCACTGTTTTCAAAGTAAAACACAGGACGTTTAAAAGTTATAGCTTCCTAGTTAATACCAGTTTTTATCTGCAAATAAATAACCACAAAACAAGATATTGATTTCTTATGCTTATTAGGTAGAGTAAGTTGATAATATTTTCACTCCAGAACTGCTTGCTAATGCGCTCTTTAAAGCCTTAGTCTGCCATGGTTCTCTTTATCTGGGTTTATAAATCTCATAGAATAGATCCCTGTGATCAGCGTAAGAGGAGCAAGGAACTTGTCCTAGCTAATTTCAGGATTTAAAATACTGGACTGTGGATGGGAAGTTGTTTTTTCTGCTGATTGGGTAACTCCGCAGGGTACTCTTGAGTATTGCTTAACCTTTTGGTGTGGTCCTTGCTATTATTATTATTGACAATACAAAGCAGAATGAGAAACAAACACAAACTCAGGACAACATCTAGTTTGTTACCCATAGTGCAAATTCCTGTATTGCTCCATAGAATTTAAATGGGGCCTATTGAGAGAATTACAAATAGTTAACCATTAAGACTTCTACATAAAATAAATATTTAAATTTCAATAACTTCAGGTGAAACACGATAAAACTGGAAGAATATGGCAATAAAAGCCTAATCATGTAGCTAAAGATCCTAGTAGTCTTTTATCAACAACATCATGTCTATTTCATGTTCTCCCATGCCTCCATCAATCAATACCCTCAAGCACTGTGTGGAAATAAAAGTACATTTCCACAAAAGCGCTAGTCCTCTGAGAAAAGATGACTCCCTTTCCTTTTCAATGGAGCTAAGACACATTGCATTAAAATCATTGTGACAGAGTTGGGTGTAAATGGGTGTGCATAGTTTGTAGAAGGCAGGATGGAGGGATTGAGTGAGTGAGAGAGAGACAGAGAGGGAGAGACATGCCTGTACCTCTCCGCCCATTCTTTAATGTTGAGTGAGTAACCCTGCAATGCAAGCTTTGTCCCAGTCATTGTCACTGGCTTAAAGAGCCTCTTTGCCAAGTGAGAGGCTTTGGCGACATATGTCACTTCAGTGAGTCTCCTGTCGCTGCTTTAGCCGCTTGAGTGGAAGGGTGGGCAGGGAGGCGTGTCTGTGCACCGGGAGAGAACCGACATGAGGTGGCAGAGCAAGGACATGTCAGAGATGTTGGTTTAGAGGGAGTTGCTGAAATGAACTCTTAAAGGTCCTGTCCCTTACTTTTTCTATGGAAGAAGTTGTAGTGCAGCTGCCTTGGGCCTCTGCTGGGGTTGGACCTAAGATGTAGAATGCTTCAAAAATCAGTAAGTATTGATTATGTCATCTAAAGTCTGATGCTATTAGTCCCTGGGAAATGGTTTCTTTATGTATATGTATTAGATTATAATAATTTGTACACAGATCATTTCTGCATTACTTAACAATCCTTACTTTCCAGCTACACATACACATTCTGTGGAGGTGCTGGTTGGTCTGAGGGAGATTTGAACTTAAAGAGGAGGGAGGGGGTCATTGTATACAATGTGTGCTGGCAAGGATTAGTCGCGTAGTAGTCACAGCCTTCATGCCCTGGCCAACTGTTGACTTACAAAACACAATCCCTGCGGATTTGTGGCTATGATCGGCCATGTGTTCAGGTAATAAATCTGTTGGCTCCCAAAACAAATGCTTTGTTATCTGTTTACATAGGAACTCCACCCCATTTTCTGCTCTAAAGATTTTGGCTTTAAATAGACTGTGTCAGCTTTGTTTGAGTTCTCATTAAGGGGGAGGTTTGCCATGTTCATATAAAGCTTATTACTTTGTCTAACCCACAAAGTTGTTTGGGTGAGCAGTGGACAGTGAATTTGTCACAAATGAATGAAAGTTGTCAGTTGCTGTGTTGTGAAGATCAACATGAATGTGGATAAAAGCTCCTGCTTCTCATGTCATGGGAGGACTGTGGGCCTCCCAGCTAACAAGGACTCTGCTGGGCTGATGGGGTTTTCCAAGATTTAAATCACATTATCACTGATATTTTTTATGTGAAATATTACTGTACGCTGTATTTGTCTGCAGGTGTTCATGTGTGTATATGCTTCTGTGTGTGAAACAGTATACAGTAGCATCAGACTGACAATTATTACTATTTTATTAAAATTTTAGAAGCTTTGCTTGTTCCTCATACCAAACATTTAACCAGCTTTGTTTACCATTCAACCCAGCAGAAGAAGCAGAATCACAAAAAGTTCTTATTGTAAATAATACTTTGATACAGTCTTTCAGTTTGTTTAATTGTTCGTAAATTAAAGCAGCTTATTCTTGAATCCAGTCTACAACAATTACCACATTAACCTCACTAAGGAGGGATAACACATGCAGCCTTGTGTCCTTAGAAGAACCAGAAGTAGCACTCAGCCATTGTTAAAGAACATACTGTATGACTGCTGGAGCTCTTCTCCTTCATTCTCCTGATAGCAGGATTAGCTGTAGGGTGAACCCATTTGGCATGTGGATGGGCTTAGACCAATTTATAGTCTGCCAGCTTGGATCTAGCGATCATTGCAGACAGCCACTTAGTCTTTGTGCCAGTTGGGTTAACTGTAAACACGCCATGCGATGCCACCAGCCAGGCTCCACAGTTCAAAGGCTAATCTCAGGACAAGTGCTCTGCTGTGTTGAGCTACAACATCCAATCAATGAACGACAAGATCCTTTAAATGGATGGTGTCTTTCAGTGGGAAATGTTCAATCCCTTAAGCACAGGTTCTTTAAATGGGCCTTATTAAAGAACTTAAAATGTTTTTAATACACACATATATAAGATACAATGTGCAAATGGCCAAAATGTAATTATTCTAATCAAAATAAAAATGTTGGATTTAAAATATTTAATATTTATTTATTCTTTTGCTGATAACCTCTACTACTCATTTAAGACTGCTCTGCCTTTGAGTGCGAAGCTTTCAGATTCATTCAAAAAAATCCCTTTTAGGTACTGTAATCTGCATTTACATGTACATCATCAAGGACATGATTCTTACCCTGAGGCCCAGCACATTTGAAATGAAATTTTAGAATGGTTTGGTCTTATTTATGTACGTCCTACTGTTTTTTTAAAAGTTTCACTTGGCGGTCAGCCATATTATATAAAGTGCCTGCTTTCTACAGTGTTACTTTATGTGTGACAATTTGCAGCTCATTAAGAGCAAAGCAACTCACCCACCCTCACCCTCCGGGATGTACATTCATTGCTGGATTTCTGTGATTAGAACAGATGAGTTTAGGGTCCTTATGTGACCACTTTTAGAATTTAAACAATCTGTGTATTTTTGATGAAGGTGAATTATTAAACCTTTGTCTTATTTTGTTGGTCTTGTTCTGACTCCAGGTCTTCTGTGCCTTAAAATTACCTGTGACACCAGGTGATCTGCATCAACACATTGTCCTGCTCTTTACTGTCTCCGTTAACCATTGGAGGGTGATGAGGTCAGTAGGGAGGCTGCAGCTTGTTCTGCTTCTGGCCTTGACCTCAAGGGTAGCAGGCCTGAATATTCCTCTCGATGGTAAGCGTCTCATGATACTGATTAAGGCCAGGTTAAATAGAGTGATTTAAAAAAAATTCTTTCTGTATGTGTTGAACATGTGTTCCCAATTGAAGAAAAAAAATCTTAAATTTGTGTTAATATGAAATCTTTAATTTCCTCGATTCTGAGTCACAACACCTGTCAAAAATATTTGTTAATAATAATAATAATACTTTTTGCTGCCCATATTTACATGTCAGCAGCTTTTAGAATACTGAATAGCAAATGAAGTAAATAGTTTGAGCCATCAGTATTCCAAGAGAGATTTGTTAGAGCTTAGAATGCTTTGCAATAACATCCTGGTGTGCTGTTGCAAGTTGAAGACCTCTTAGCTTCATAGAGAGCATCAGGAAAGAACAAGAAATTAAAGATAGAAAAAGTACACACATACAATAGTATGTTCTTTTTTCAGTAACATGGAATCGCTCATTTTTTAACATCAACAATCATTTAACATTTCTCTGATCATTGTGTGTGTATCTTCATATTGTAGTGGAGCAGCCTCCAACCATAGTAACTCACACATCGGATCCAATCATTGCCCTTCCTTTTGACAATACTGTTACTGTGAGGTGTGAAGCCAGGGGAAACCCACCACCAGAGTAAGATTCACCTACATGATATGCATCATAATTCATAAAAAAAAAAAAAAAAAACACTTCTTCAGTTGTGCAGAACACTAAGCAGAGATTATCTAAAGGAAACCTACGGAATGTTTTCCTCCACCAGATACAGATGGACAAAAGATGGCGAAGATTTTATTCCTCCCCATGTCATAACGGATGAATTTGGCACTTTTGTGCTTTACAGCAAGCACCTCACCCAGTTCCAGGGTAAATATAGATGCTTCGCTTCTAATAAGCTGGGAACTGCCATGACGGAGGAGATTGCACTGATAGTGCCCAGTAAGTAACCTTTATTTATGAAGCTCATCTGTAATGCCTTTCATTATCAGTTTTTTCAGGTTTCCAGGACAAGGCTTTAATTGTGTTTAATGTCTGATTTTGATTAGATGCCCCCAAGTTTCCAAAGGAGGCAATTGATCCCATTGTTGTTAAGGAGGGAGAACCAATCGTCCTAAAGTGTAACCCTCCAGAGGGGGTGGCCCCACGTCAGATCTACTGGATGTCTATTGGTAAGCCAAGAAGTAATGTTTATTAAATATGCCTGTCACTCCAGTCTTCACAACTCGTTTGTAATTAAGGGTATATCTGACTTGGATGCAATAGTGTTCCGATGAACACTATAGCAGTGGCTTCAGTATGATTTTAATGAACTAAGTTGTGTAGAGGGGTCACACATTAATCTTGCAATCAGGATAGCAGCATGCATGGTTGGGCAGTCTTTCCCCCATGAAATTCACTGTGTTGCACTCTGACCACTTGGCAAACAGCAGCACGAGGTGAAGGTGGAAAATTGCAAACTGCATTACATTCTACATGGAATATTGCAGATAGTGTAAAGGTCTGTGTGCATCATACCTTCTGTTGTCCCTCACAGATGAAAAGATGTAGATTCACAAAAGGCATGTAGCTGTCCTCACCAGTGATGCTAGCAGTGACAGTAAAGACAATTAAGTAAAGGTACTCAATTTGGCCCACAAGTTTGCAATAAGAACCACAAGTTTACTTCTCAGCAGAGTCCCTTTTCCCACCACTACAGAAATAAAGTTATTTACTTCGTAAAAGGTCACCTCTGTTCTGTCTGAAGTGCTTTGTCAATAGGGGTTGAGTTTTCTGTCCAATCTCTTGAGAGGCTCTCAACTGCTTCTACCAAATCAGCCTAATGTCAGAAAAAAAAACACAACATAACACAACATGATATTTGCCCACATTTAATAACATAAGTTGACATTAGATACAGATCTTATTAACATTTATAGCATATTATTGATACAAATATGTTTTCTTCCAGATCTCCAGCACATTGAGCAGAATGAGAGGGTTTCCATGGGCATTGATGGCAACCTGTACTTCTCCAACGCCTTACAGACAGACAGTCGTCAGGATTACTGTTGCCATGCTGCCTTCTCCAGAATACGCACTATCGTCCAGAAAAACGCCATGGCTGTTTTAGTCAAGAGCTGTAAGTATATAAAATAGTCCGTGCAACTGTAGCTCACTTGTTTAGTATGACATTGATAACAGATTCTTGATAAGATACTGTGTTATCTAATACAAATATGGAGTCATTTTTCATAAGAGTAAACAGATGTTATTTGCATATTATTCCAGGTATGACCATTTTAGATATTCCACTACCATGTGCCAAGAAATGCAGGGCTTGTCTTGTCATGTTCATGTTATGAAACTGGATTGAGCAACATGTGATGGTGAAGACTTAAGCTTCATCACCCAAACCAGCATTATTCTCAGTGTTATGTTTTTCTTCCAGTGAAACCTGACAACAAATCTGATGACAGCAGCGATGCCAGTGAGTGATATTTCTATATCAAAGCCTTCACAGTTTAAATCGCAACAGGTGTCACATTATGTAAGCAGGCCACACAAGTGGTTTGCATGTTACAAAAGCTGCAGATAACACACACACACACACACACTATAAGTTTGAATGTAGTTCAAGTGACCATTCATTTAAATTCTACATATGAGTGAGAAAAACCTCTCTCTATTTTTTATAAAGTGGAAGCCCCCCCAGTGAGAAAACCTGGCCTGCTGCTGCCCTCTGGTGTTCAGACAGAGAAGGTGCTCTTGAAGGGAGAGGATCTGCAGCTCGAGTGTATACCAGAGGGATTGTACGTACATATGCTCTATCACCACCACTCCTTATCATTATCAGGTGTGTCTGCCATTACGGCTCATAAATTGTTTCATGTTGTAGCCCCACTCCGACGATAAAATGGATGAAAATGGGAGACAAGTTGCCTTCGCGGACAAAAATTAGCAAGTTTAAAAAGCTGTTGACCATCACTGCTGTAGAAGCGAGCGATCAGGGGAAATACATGTGCATAGCCAGCAACTCAGCTGGAGAGACTGCCCACTACTTTGACGTGATAGTGGAAGGTAGGGCAAACATCAGCAGTTAATTATGCATTTGTGGGTGCATTTGTTTTTGCTGCAAAGAGGAAGCTGTTCACACAGGTATGCCAGTTGTTTTGATTCAGACCAACACAGCTCTCCTTAACGTCTCCCAGAGCCGCCAAAGTGGCTGACAGAGCCTCCTCAGAGCCAGCTGAGTGTGACTGGGTCTGATGTTCACATCAAGTGCTCAGTCAGTGGAAAACCAGCACCAGACATAACATGGAGGAGGAATGGAGAACTTTTCAGAGGTGAGTGAGAATTATTCTACCTGTGGTTTTATGCATCTTTTGCCACTTGGCACAAGGACAGAACAGAACAGCTTCAAGAAAACAAATCTGAGTTCAAGCTGACCAGCAGCTGTTCTGCTAATTGCTCTGCAAAACTCCCGAGACAGGGTTGGCAATCTATGATTTGTGTTATTTTGGAATTTAAAATACAAGGTACATGGAACTGAAGTATACACCGATGCCATTAATAATTGTAATTATTAATTACAGTTATTAATGGCACTAATGGCAAAGATAATTTCTTAGCCTATAAAATGTCAGAAAATAGTGAAAAAATGTCCATCATAATTTTATGATTATTTTTAAAGCCTAAGATAACACCATTCTGTAATACAGATCAAAGCCCCAAGATATCCAGTTCACAAGTTGCTTATTTCAATAATTGCATTCTGTTTCTTTTGATTTACTAATTATTTCAGCTTTAGTTTTTTCCGATTTTTAAGACCGAAAGCAGTGTTAGGCTAAAGAAGATGTTTTGGTTGTGCTTTAGTGTAGTCCCTCAGTCTTTGTGAAATTATTTTTCATTTTCATGCCTGTGTTTTGTTTTCAGATGACTCAGGGAACAACAGGCGCGTGCTTGATGACATGGTGGTGATCCATAATGCCAGGCCGGAGGACAGTGCTGTCTACCAGTGTGAAGCTTCCAACAATCATGGCAGTATTCTGGCTAATGTTAACATCATGATTATGAGTGAGTATTAGAAGACGACATCTAGCCCAGCAGAGCCTACGAGGACATACGTTGATGATTACACCAACTATTTACAGTGGACATTTTATCAGGTGCAACTCTGGGGCCTCAATCTGAGGAATGTTTTATAGCTCAATAGCATGGTGGAGTTATTTCAAAAGGTGGTTCATCTTCTCTTCCAACATAGTTTTATCTGTTCCCAAATGTTCCCATTATTTTCCTGGAAGCATTTACCCGATGACAGACAGTGTCTACTCAGCAGCAAGTATCTAATGAAATATTACATTATGCAAATTCACACATTTATTTCACTCTTTTATGCTTACGTGCTGAGTAACTTCATTTTTGTCTGTCCATTGACTTACAATAGAAAACGTTGAATAAAACAAATGATGTTATATGATGATAGCTGCATACAGTAGCTCTAAGATGTTGTGTAATCTTTGTTCTGGTTGACAGTGTTGAACTACCTTGATAAAAATGTACAGCTCCTGTCAAGACATCATGTAGAACCACACAACATACTGTTAAGGAAGTTCAAGTTCCTGCTTTTATTTTTAATTTGCACCATTATAAATGTCAGTGACATTTGAGTGAGGTTTTTGTAGTTTAGCACTTTGGCTTTTTGACGTTTTGTAGTTCTTGAAGTGCTACAAAAAGTTGTGATGCCTGCACTTGCTACTCAGATATATTTGTATTTCTTGTGGGCTTGTAACTTGGCATTTAGGCAGCTGTAATGTCTCCTTTTTTTCATTGCTTTTAGAGGCGGCTCCTCTGATGCTAACAATGAACTACCAACAGTATGCAGTAATAGTAGGAGGGGACATCATTCTGAACTGCAGGGTTTTCAGCTCTCCACCATCAACCATCTATTGGTAAGCAATTAACAGCAAAATAAGGAATCTGTCGTTGAGAAGTTTCACAGAACCTGCTGGCATTTATTGTTAAGACAAAATAACTTCATTCAGTGTAGTGATTTCTACAGTTAATGCATTACCAGTACTGCACAGTTTGCACATGTCTGTGCTGTAGACTTAGAATGAACCAAAGAACATACAGTATCACCACAGTGATCATCAGAATCATGCTATTAATCATGCATTTCTTCAAGTGTCTGCATGATATAGTCTGATGCTGACACTTAGTCTGTTTAATAAGATAATCGTCTTCCATTCCTTGAAATTGGTCTAATTAAATCCTATTAACTACCACTGCAGCTCTGCTCCAAAGGAGAAATAGGATCTCAGACAGTCCATGACAAAACACTCTTGAAGGACCCTAAGAATATTAGGATTGTACTTCTGATTCCACTAGATGATGTTTTACTTAAATCTAATCAACAAGCCTAATCATGTTTTACTTTAATTTAGATTATGCTGTAATTCAAACCTGCCTGAGAAGATTTATTAAACTTTTCTTTCAAAGACAATTTGATATACTGAAGATTTTATAATGTATGGAATACTAAGAAAAAAGATCCTGAAATGATAGTGAACATTAAATGGGCCTGATAAACTTGGCTAAAATCTGACACAAAAAGAGTATTTTTAAAACTAAAAAGGCTGACTTTGCAGCAAATTGGCAAACAATGATTTCTGTGATTTTCTGCTGTCAGATATAGTTGTACATACACTCTAAAAAAATGTGTGAAAACTTCTCTTCTAGGGTGAAAGGTGAGACTGCAGAAACTGTCACAGGCGAACGGTTTTTTGCTCTCCAGAATGGATCGTTGAAAATCATCAGCGCAGAAAAAGACGATAATGGGAAATATGTGTGTGTTGCCTTTAACACGGAGGGTAACTCAACTGTCACTGCTGTGCTGGATGTGAAAGGTATGAGTGACATTGTTATTGTTTTCCTTAAGCAGCAGTACTAGTCACTGCATACAGTTATTTTTTAATGGCTCAGTTCTCCTGAATGAGATTTTTCAAATGTTTCTGTATATTTGGCTAAGCTATGGGTGGGCAAAATCTTTTTGCTCTACAGGTGAACTGACTCTTTAAAAGACAATAAAAAGTTTGGTTGTGTTGGCCACACTTGGCCTAGTACGTTTATCACTGAGACACAGGTTTTTGCAGGTCATTTATTTAATAGGACAAATGCAAAACCACATAACAAAAATTGTGTTTTGTGGTGTTGTGTGTGAAACGGTCAAGTTTTGGGACGTTGAAAATTAAAGGCTTCATATTTTTAAGATGGTCTGCTATGACTGATCAAGTAGTTAAAACTGCCTTAGCATCAGGAGTTTAAATTAATCTTCTGGTTATGTTCCAAAAAGATACTGGATACTAGATAATAGTGTTATAGTGCTAATTTAGAAACCAGTTTTTCATGGGAATTCCATTGCCATGGAAATGTATTGGAAATGTATCAAGAAATTTCCACTTTGATTACTCATTTCACTCATCAACGTTGCTATTACTGTGAGAAAGACTCATTTAAAAATTTTGAGTGAACTTCATTAAAAAATATACATTTCAGAATTGTGCAGGAATTATAAATTACTATTTATCTACTTCCATCTTATTTGCTTAATGTATGTTTTTTTGTCCCTAACATTCTGTTTTAACTTTAGACCCTACAAAAATAGTACATCCACCTCAGGATGTGCAGATCATCAGTGGGACCACAGCACAGTTGAGGTGCCAAGCAGAGTATGATAAAAGCCTGGAGAGCACCTTTGAGGTAGTGTGGAGGAAGGATGGGGAGGAAATCCTGCTTTCCCTTGGAGAAAATTCCAGGTAGGCAACAGTAGTTTGACAGTTTTTCCATGAGTTTTCAGTGGTGTCTGTGTTTACGATGGCTTTGTTCAGTTTTTTTATTTGTATGCTAATGCTCAGGAAGAAGAAAGACCATAAAATGTCCTGATAGATTAGTTTCTAATCCTAATTAGTATAAACAAACACTGAAGGTCAGATGCAAGGGATTTTGTCCAAGGATTTCTAACATCTGCTGGATCAATTGATTAGTTACATCTACCACAGAGTATGTCTGGTTATTAGTTAGCTAGTTACTTACATATTGAGCATATTGAATAGCTAATTAAGTTAGATATTTTAATGACCCAAAAACTATTTTGCCATTCAGATCCAGATTCAAAATTGAAACATTTTCTCTTATTAAAATTCATTTAGAACATAATGCGTCCTCTGCTCTCTCTACTTTCTAATTGATTAACTCATTAATAATACACTGTTATAATCATATTAGTTTATTCATGTTCATCTTCTGGTTCATTTTTCATTATCCTAATTAATGTGCTTATTTGTTCAGATACTTTGAGGACAAGGGGATGCTACAGATTATCAATGTTAACCTGATTGATCAAGGAGTATACACATGCATCACTAGAACAGATCTCGATGAGGACAATGCTACTGCACTACTCACAGTTTTGGGTAAGATAGTCTTGTAAATTATTCATTACATTTAAGTTTTCTGGATGTCTTGGTTATTGAATTAACTGCTGCTACTGTTGCTGTTTTTATTTTGTGGTACAGATGTTCCTGATGCGCCAATGAATTTAGTGATATCTGAAATTAAGTCTCCGAGGAATGTCCACCTGTCTTGGGTACCCGGGAGAGATCACAACAGCTCTGTCTCAGGTAGTAGTTACTGTGGAAGGTGTTGGGAACCTGAATTCCCTACTCTCTTTAGCTCCTGTGAGTCTGAGAGTGTTAGGGATGGTGGGGCTAAATAATGCAACAGAGAAATAACATTAAAAGACATCCTCAATAAAGTTGCTTGTATAATGTGTAGTTTTGTGACCTGTCATTACACTTACACACAGTCTACATAATGATATAAATGTGTAATTATGGTGAAACTACAAAGCAATTCTAATTAAATTAGTGTGATATAGTGTAGTTACACATTGTTTGGGAGTATTTTGAATTTAAGCGATCATTTTAAATTAAATTATATTAATTAATTCACGTGCTCTGAACTGTTTAACCTAAGATCTGCAGACTAGTGTTTAAAATGGATTACAGTTGTTTGTTGATGCAGATCTAATCTATTCTGTTCTATTGTAGATGATAAATATTGTCATGCCTCCTTTGTTGTGAAAAGGAGGATTAACAGATTCTGTTGCTATAATCACTGTTGAATGCTAACTAAATGCTAAAGTTCATTAACAAGAGCTGGCTGCAAATAACTGTGAAGTACTGAGAATCCTGGCAGGGAAGCTGTCTCTCATTTATGCTTCAAAAAGGGATTCATTTATTTTTGGAGCTTAGTGGTGGTAAGAATTAGGGTTGTGAACTTGTAATGTGTATTACCATTGATATGTCTATCTGTGATCAGAAATTACAATAGGCATGCCTGAAGAAAACTGCAATGTGTAGTTTGTTTAATCAAACATCTTAGAGCAAAAGGTGTTGGTTGCAAAGCCATCACTTTTCTGATGATATTAATGGCTCTCACAATTTTTAAAAGTTAATCTGTAGTCCAAGGGGATTTAATACCGCTATTAAATCTGTGTGTTAAGTATAAAGATGGTGTCAGAAGCCAGTAAGCTTAACTTAACTTAAGCATAAAGACTGAAAGCAGGGGAAAGAAGCTTGCCTGGCTCTCCAGACAACAGCACATAGCAGTCTACCAGCACCTCACCAATTAACACAGCTCACCAATTAACACTGTGTTGTTTAATCAAGAGGGAGGTACATGCTGTATCCTATCTTCCCATCTTAATGCTAAGATAATCTACTGTAATTGCACCATGGCTCCAGCTTTGTACTTAATGGTTTTGATCTTTTCCTCTAATTGTTATTGAAAGTATGGTAGATAGATGGTGTCATATTTAAGCTATCAATGACTGTGAGTGAAACTAATAAAGACAGTGTTATGCGTGCTTTTTCAGCAGTTGTGATTATCACATTTCTGATGATGACTGAATATTTATGTCTCCTCCATGAGCACAGAATTTATAGTGGAGTATGAGGAGAGCCAATGGGAGCCTGGCAGGTGGAGGGAGCTAAAGAAAGTCCCTGGTAACCAAGCAACAGCCGAGCTGGCACTGCATGGACATCTTAACTATCAGTTCAGAGTGTATGCTGTCAATTCTGTTGGACCTGGACCCCCTAGTGAGCCCACTGAGAGATACAAAACACCCCCTGCTGGTAAGGCTCACTCCCTTTAATTAAATTCTTTTTAGCTGTGGTTATCTGTACATCGTGAAAGCATACAAAATTTTAGCATTTCTTTTGAAATGTGCAGAGAGGTCAGCCTTTGGATAGAGGTCTTTGTAGAAATAGGTTAGTGTGGAGAATGTTTTGTATCAGAAGTCCTTAAAGTCCTCAAGAATTGAGCTGCAGCACATGTTGCTGGTTTAGTTTGAACCAAATTTTAATATGTTTATCATGATATCAGGTTACTTGTACTGTTCCAGCCCAAAAAGTACCACCAAAAAGTATATTTTAGCATGAAAAGATATTTGCATTTCAAAAGTAAAAGACTGTTAAAAGGAAAGGTTCCAAATATGAATGGAAAACATTGCAGCAGTAAAGTTAGTTAGATAAAATAGTGTGAATAACACAGTTTTTTCATTTCTAATAACATGATTACAATATTGTCCAAAGCTCCTGATAGGAACCCAGAGAACATCAAAATTCAAGGTCATCTTCCTCATCAAATGCACATTAGCTGGGAGGTAAGAGAAATGTTTTTAAAAATCCATATGTAAGATTATACATTAGAAACCATTGTAGTATGAAAGTATTTTAAAGAATTTATAAGTCATCAGTGCATTCTCCTGTTGTAGCCGCTGTTGCCTATAGAACACAACGGCCCAGGCCTTGAGTACAAGGTGAGCTACCGGAAACTGGGGGTAGACGACGTCTGGAAGGAGGACCTGGTTAAAAGACACTCCCTTGTTGTGGAAAACACGTCCACTTTTGTCCCCTATGAGATCAAAGTTCAGAGCAGGAACAGCCATGGCTGGGGACCAGAACCTAAAGTTGTGACAGGTTACTCTGGAGAAGATGGTGAGTTGTAGACTTAACTTAAATTTCTTCTGCTGTATGTGTCCACGTCTTTAGTATATTTAATGCATGTGTTCACTTATGACATGTATGTTTATCATATCAGTTTTGCTGTTTCAAAAACAACATACCCTGAAGTTGTACCAGAACATCTAGATGTTGTTTTGCTTGTCACTTTCTTTAACATCAGTTTTTTTTTGCACTTTTACCTTGTTTTCAGTTGTCTTTTGGCATTGTCTGCGAGAAAATGTGTCAGGTTAAGTTCTTTCCTTTTTTCTATTTGCCCATCATTTTAACCCCCGTGCAAGTTTGCAGTAGTCAGTTTTCCTCCCCTCTGAAAATGAAAAAAAAAACAATTTTCTCAATCCTGCAGGTGGCAGATAACCTTTGTAGGTTGGTAAGGATGTCAAATTTCCACTTCTGCCTCAGAAGCTGTGGGATATTTGACAGATCACGACACACTTTGCGCTGTAGGCCTACTGAGGCACAATAGCTGCTCCCCTCTATAGTGTCTTCTGTGCTTCAGTCATTTCCTACCACCAGTACATGTAGAGTAAATCATATTTAAAGCATTTTTAGCTCATGCCATGTGTTGTAATTTCCCCTGGTGAGAGAAAAAAAGCAGGTTTAAACAACTGTGTATGTGCACACTTATGCTGATTTATGCAGCATCAGTGCTTATTTACCTCCTTAACCAGCAACATCTCACTTCTACACAGCCTAAAGTGTAAGAAGATCTTCTTCTACCTAAATAACTCCATAGACCACCTAATTAGGCTACTTCTGTCCAGCAGCTTTTTATTGTTTCGTTTACTATCTCTGTATGCATTTTGTTCTGTTAATTTTCTTACTTTGTTTATGCTTTATGGTAGCATTAAAGAGTCTCTGCAAAGGTGGCCTGTTGTTTGTCGTTTATCTGTATTCCTGATGTTGCTCTCTGTGTCCTTCAGTTCCTACCACAGCACCACGGGATGTTGCAGTGGAAGTGATCAACAGCACTGTTCTGAGAGTTAGCTGGACCCCTGTTCCACCTGCCACAGTGAGAGGTCATCTAGGGGGCTACAATGTAAGTTTGTCCTGAAGAGTGTTTTGTGTGTGAAAAAAAAATGTTGTGAAACTGAAAACTTACAAGACCTAAACTAAACAGCCCTGACTTTGTAGCACAGTGTTTGACAATGCAGTAATTAGTATTGTGTTTTGTATTAGTATTGTATTTTTTTACATGATACAGGTACCCATAGGCAGTTATGGTTAATACCATGAAATAATATAATAACATGCAGTAACTATCAATTAATCACATGATAATTACATCCTGTAATTACTGCTACAATGGTTGTTACCTTCCAGCTGGTTCTACTGTGTATTTACTAAAGAATCTATCTGTAATTATAGGGGCAATTAACTGTAGAGATCCCTATGAAAATATATACCTATTATTTCCTACATATTGTTATAAAAAATTAAGTTCTATAGTTGTGTTTTTTCATTGTTTTCATAGTCCAGAAATGTTAGAAAGCTACTAGTAATAAAACTACTTTAAGGTTAAAGGGAGGTTGACTTGGAAGATATAAGTTATTTTCCTGTATGTCCTGGTGCAGTTTTCAGCAGTTTTCAGAGTGATATAACCAAAGACAGCTCCCCAGGAAACAGACTCACTTCCTCTATTTTGTCTTTTATAAGCACTCTTTTCAACCACTACTGTAAACACAAGTAATCTCTGTCTCAGCAGGATAGATCTGAGACAGAAATACTGTAATAATTATTAATTTTATAACACTGAATCTTGTTATATTAGCATGGCTGTGTAATACTGGTAGCCTGTGTAGGTTTGAACAGGACATTGACACATTGCCATTGCTTTTAACACATAAGACAACACAAGCTTACAACTTTCATGATAAAAGTCTAAAATAAAATATCTTTCCCTTAACTTCACTCTGTCTAAGTATTAAAAGCATGTAGGCAGGATAGTGATTAGCCAAGCGACAATGTGATTATGTGAAATAGTAACCTATCAACCCATAACTTGAGGTGAAAGCTTCATTTCAGATTCACAGTTAATATGTGATGTCTGATTTCAGATGTCTGCTTCATTACATGTGAAACTAGGCATGAATTTTCTATTTCACTGATCTGTCTTAGTGTGTGTCTCCACCTCTCTGGAGACTGGTTCCTCATCATCTTCAGTTTCTCCCACATAACAGGTTCACTGGATAAGGAAGCGGAATCTCCTGAAGCCCAACAAGATTTTAGATGAGCGCCAATCCCTGTCCTTCACTGGGAAGAGGAATCATGCCATTGTGCCCAGTCTTGAACCTTTCTCAGAGTACAGCCTGACGGTCAATGTTTTCAACAAGAAGGGAAATGGGCCCAACAGTGACCCAGTCACCTTCAACACTCCAGAGGGAGGTGAGGTGTTGGACATATTGTTTCCTTTCACACACTTGATGTACAAAGAACACACAAAAACCAAAGAAATACTATTCATCTATGGCTTTGTAAACATTTACAGTGACTCAGACAAGGCATTTTAGCAAAGGCACACAATTCATTTCCAATAAAATGCCCCTCCACTTAACAGTGAATTTTGCCATTTGTTGCTTCACTTGGATGTTTGAGCTCCACTCTGAAGAATGATGTATGGGCAGACTCTAACACCAGAATACTGTTTTGACATTCATCTTCTAAGAGGAGAAAGGTTCTCTGTGCTCACCTTGAATTGGTTTAGGAACCAATTATGATACAATACAGTATGCAACTCACATCACGTGAAATGGATAAATTGAGTGCACATATACAGAGAAAAGGCTTTTTAGGAGATAACATGTCCAGTGGTGAAACTTAAGAAATGAAAAACATTTGCATATTTATAGGATAGAGAATGACAAGATGATTTGATAACTGGGTAACGGAACTTTCTGTGGGAAAAACATATTACAATGAAGTTAAAATTCCTATTAGAATCTCAGCACATGTCTGGAAGATGTCTTTAAATATAGTAGCTACAGTACAGTATTTGTCCTTAAATCAGTTGAAAAAGAAGAAATCATCAAATGCAGCCTGATGAAGCTTTTCATGAAAATATCTGGTAATGGCTGCTCAGTGTTGCAGCATTGCAATATGACAAAGCTACTGAAAAACAGGAAAACTGTCATATGTCGACATCATTGTGTTTTTCATCAGTTTAACAAATAAAAAGTGATGAGAAATAAGAAAAAATAAGTTACATAGAGCTCTCAAAAAAGCTACACACAAAGAATAACATAAAGCAAGAAAAGTCTCTTGACATGAGAGAAAGAAATATCAACACTAACATTAACACATTACTTGGACATGACTGTCATGATTAAGCCTTAAAAATAAAAACACTAAAACTTGGATTTTCTGTTTAACCACCACCATGTACATAATAAGCTGCTAGAGAAGCATGTCTGTATGGTAAATGCATTCAAATCACTGTCATTTTCATAGTTCCTGGACAGGTGCCCATACTGACTGCCTCCGATGCACAGAAAGAGTCCATTTTGCTGGTATGGGGACCCCCACTGGAGACTAATGGCATCCTCACTGGTTATCTGCTGCAGTACCACCTCAGTATGTACACACAGTGTTGTTTTACTATTTACTCACTGACTCACACAGTGTAAGGCCGCTGGTGTTGCAAGGTATTCCATTATTAGATTTCTTTTTGCTGTAGCTCACTCCTTTATCTGCTGTGTGAGGTGTTGTGGATGAAGCAGTAGTGTAAGTGCAGCATTCATGGAGGGGAGGTGAGAAATGACCAGGTCAGAGGGCAGGAAGTGTGGAGTGCATCTAGGACATTACAGTTTACCTTACCACACCAAACTCGAGTTTCAACTTCCATTTGAAAAATCTAAAAACATTTCCTCTCCTCTCTGCTGTTATCACATCAGACACTAGGTGGCACTATTAATCACTGAACACAATGGTGTGCAGCAGCTCAATTCTGCAGAATACTTTAGATTTGGTTTGACAGTTTCCTCAGTATTTCTTATCTCCTATGCTCCTGGACTAAAGGTTCTCCTCCGAAAGAATGATTCAAGCCACTGCTGTTTGTGCCATCTCTACAAAATTCTTTGGTATTTATCAGTCAGTAGCATTTACCTTGTAAAAATCACCCTTTATACACTTAGGGTGAAACAAGTGAGTGAGGGGCTTTCATTACACTCTCTCTGTTTTCAAAGCCTACACTCTCGTTGGCTGACATTTCTGAAGTCTTTTGTGTAAAATGTGAAGGCAGAGACAGCCCTTTGCCGCCTCCACTAGCACCCACAGAGTCTGGCCAGCTCTTCAATGCTCTCTGTCCCCCTCTCCTTTCTGCTTTTTCCCATATCAGATGTCAGACTTTACACAGATATTCCCACACAATACAGTCTGTGGGTGTTGAAGGTTTAACAGTTGAATTGATTCATCACGCAGCTCAAGCATATTTCAAATTTTATTTTCTGTGAATTCTTTGAATAAAATATTATGTCTTACTATATGCACAGTCTGCACATCCCATTGAGTCATGAAACAGCTGTGTAATTAGTCAACGAATAATTTGCTGCTTATGTGTTCACAAGCACATGAAGTATACATTGTTCTATGCAGCAAACAAATGTAAATTTTTCAAAGCAGCACAGCAGGTTTGGCACATATTCAGCTCTCACCTGCATTTAGATATTGGCACAATAATGACATCAACAAAGGGGTTTCAGGAGAAGTGTGTTGTGCTTTCTACAGCCTGCACATATAATGTACTTTGATCTATAATGCATGTTATGTGATACATTATGCTGCTTGTGTTTTCTACTCTTCTGATTTCCTTCTACTACTTCTACTTTTTTCTGCATTTTCATCTCTTCTTCTTTGTTTCTTATTTATACCTGTACTTATTTTATTTTTATTTTTTTTCCATTCATTCACTTTACTCTTTTTACTCATGTTTTTCTTCCTCCTTCTCTCCTGTTTTCATCCATTGCAGCTTGTTTACCCGCTCCTCCCCCACACTTGAGAACTCTATCACTTGCTTTCATCTTCTCTCGCCTTTCTTCCTAATGTATTCCTCCTCAGCTCACCTGTCATGACATGTATCTGCTACATTCACTTTCTGCATGAGCTAGCATGACATCTCTTCATCTTCCCTTCCCTTGGCCATTGACCCTTATTATAGCTGTGTTCCATTAACACACAATGTGAACCAACAGTGATGACTTTATCGGCGTGTATCTGGCGAAGGCTCTCTCATGCCTCGTGAACTGACCTGACATCTTTCTCCTTCATCTATAGTTAATGAGACCACACTAGAGATAGTTGATTCCCAGGTGAAGAACATCACTGGGGCTGATACCACCCAGTGGCAGCTTCAGGGCTTAAAGGAGGGCAGCCTCTACCGATTCCACATCAGTGCCTGCACTCAAGCAGGTTGTGGGCCTCTGCTGGCCCAGGAGAGTAACACCATCACCCCAGAAGGTGAGTAGGTGAAATCAGTTCACATGTGGTGGTAATGTGACAGATTTACAGTGATTTTAATATGAAAATCCCTGTAGTTTTTGTATTTACAGTGTAGTTTTGGTATTGTTTTTAGAGCTTGTCCACACTATGAATAACAAATAAAAACAGTTGTGCCTAAGCTTAAAGTGACAGTGAGAACAGAAAATGGCTCAGCAAAAACAAGGACATAACATCAGCAAAAACATGGACATAACATCAGTAATGTAACAATGTAATAATCACAGCATACCTGCTGCTTTAAAGTCTCACTGAAGTGTCCTCCCTAATATCCTCCTGAATCCTCTTTTATATATAAAAATGTGTATTTTTAGTTTTCATAAAACTAAAAAAAAAAAACATTTCATAAAAACCTGCAGTAGATGATCCAAGTGAACCTCAAGGTGCATAAAAACAACAGTCTGTAGTTTAGTCTGGTCCAGAACACTCTAGAGTAAAACAAAGCAAAACAAAACAAAACAAAAAATTCTAAAGGATACAGCGAGCCATGGCAGCTCATCTAAAACTGTGCTGTTTGTCCCTTTTTTAAATATTATTTTGAAGTCTAGCAGCAGAATTGTGAGTAGTTTTTATCCTCCAAATATCCTTTTAAAGAGGGCCAGTCAGAACAGTCTTGAGATGAAAGCATCTCGTTAGCTTAGGAAAACCTGTACCTTGGCAGTATCCATCACATCGGCTGACATGTTGCCCTACACATAAACTTGATTAGATGAAAGGATGCTATTTTGGTCACTGCTGATGTGTGATTTGAAGCTTAGTTTGGATTCAAAGGCTGCAGGTTGAAAGTATAATTTCTGATTGTATCTCCTGGTCCAGAGATTCAAGATTAGAAAGATATTATGTTGTTTTTTATTACACAAAGATAGAATGAGATCAAGGCATTTTGTTTCTTTGGGTTTTACAAAAATGTATAATTATGGGTCATATGTACTGTATAGCTGTGATAATATACACTCTGCACACATCACCAGCATGTGAAGCAAGAAGATTGCGCATAAAATCTAAGCATGTACTCATTGCTACAATAAAAGAAATGTTGCTTCTTGGACACTATCAATAGATATCAAGTTGTAAAATGTCCTCCCAGTGATGTAGATACAAAACAAATTTAAAACACACCCAAACACTTATTGAAGCCACAAAATTGTTTTATTTCAGAAAGCTACAAATTAAAAGACATATTTTTAAGTATCTTTCTGGTATGTGGGGGGTTAGATAAGAGTCTACAGCTCATGGAATGAATATAGTATATATTATTTATATTATTATATTTAATTGTTATCTATACCTAGCGCCTTGTTGGCCGTGTTGTATTTTTGAAATATTTTGCATATTTCTGATTGTCTTAGAGAACTGGGTCATCTTATATGCATTTCCTTCCAGTGACTCTACATGATCTCTTGCTTGAAAAGCGTTGACAAGTTATGGTGATGTTCTGTCACACAATCTTTTAATGACCTTGAGTGTTGATCGGGTTGTTGCTCAAGGTACCCTATCATCTACAGCCACAGAGCTGGTCTCACTTTGAGTTAATGAGCTGATAAATCCAGAGGACAAAACCTCTGCTGTTGCATCTCTTATCCTGTTTTTCTCTCTATGTGTATAGTTTAAAAATGTATTTCACATAAAGAAAAGCCATGGAGATTCTTTCTTTTTCAGTTCAACACAGGCATTAATTTCAGCTCTGAGACTACAGCAGACGTGCATGTTCAAAGTTCGTGGAAACTCAAAAAAAGCAACAGCAACAGAAAATATCTGTTGACTATCTCTGAATGTTTTAATAAAAGTTATTCATTCCTCGCCGGCTTTTATATTTCCTTTGAGAGAGGGTCTGTATCTTGTAGGTGGATGTCCAGCCTGAGAGCCATTAGACGCATTGTTTGTAAATATGGTTGAGTAAAGGCTCGGTGGGGAGATAAAATGGTTCTGTTTTGGAGTGCTGTCCTCAGGGCACGTTAGTCACAATGCAGCAGAGTAGATTTATGGATGCCAAAAGCATGAAGCCGTGGCACTATGAATTAGAGACATTAATGGGGAGTGATGGAGTGACAATGAAAAACATGAATTCATGTCAGTCATTAAGTCCAGGCACTGAAGTGTTCTTTTTAGATTTCACCTTTGTGATTGCATGAGCTTTCTATGCTTATTGCCATATAGTTAGATGTCTGTTTTAAAAAAAATTACAGACTGACATACCAGAACAACAAGCAGCTGCTGAATACACTGTAGGTTATGTGCATGTGTGTGTCCACATGTCTTTGTTTCAAAGGTTTGTAATGCAAAGAGAGCAGCTGAAAGAAGAAACAGACAAAAACACAGAGGGATGGGGTAATACATCTCTGAGAAAGAGGAGCAGGAAAAACTGAGAGAGAACAGCTGACAGTCAGAGCAGAAGAGTGTGACAAACACAGAACAGTATCTGTTTTTCTCCATCAGGTCTCATGAGATAACAAAGCAGCAGACATAAATCGGGTTACAAACTAGACAAAAAACACAGAGGAGCAGCTACCTCTAAAGTCATACAAAAATAACCTGCTCCTCCAGAGATTAAATTATTTGCTCCCTGGCACAGCGTTTGAACACCCAAGTTGTTATTGCCAACAAATTTGCTAATTGCTTGAACTTACTGTTTGAAAAAGTTTAGTTAGAAACATAATAATCAAGGGTTGACTTCATGTTCACTCTAATCAGCTCAGGATACAGCGAACAGAGCAGAACAGGCTGTTGCAGTGTACAGCAGTTTTAATAAATTTTAAAATAAACTGTAGCTGTCGCTCTCCAAATGCAGGGAGGTGCGCTCAACTACACAAAACATCTTTATAAACGTACACAACCATCAAGCTCTTTAGTATAAGTTCAGGTGGGGGTGCACAATATTCACACTAAATAATGTGAGAACTAATTTAGGCAAAAACATGTGCAAATTAAAAAAGTGCTGAGAAAACATTCTAGTTTTGAGCTTCTCCATTCTTTGTTCATTACTTAGTGGTATATTGCTGCTGTTTATATTGTGGGATAGGTATTCATGCTCCACAAACACATATGTTTGTGTTTGTGAGGCTGCACTGCCCATGTATTTGTATGTGGATATGCATGTGTGATCACGCATCTCTACAAATCTGTGAGTGTGTGTGTGTGTGTGTGTGTGTGTGTGTGTGTGTATGATTGTGCCTGTTCTGTAAAATTTAAAGCTGGCTTTCCATATCTCTGTAATCTTTTGCTGTATTTCATTTTAATTTTATCCCTCTGAAGATTTGTCCCCGACTCCAGCTGTGGCCCCTGTTCAGACTCGTATGTATCATTGGCTGCAGCTGCTGTTGCTAACATAGGAGCCTTGGTATAGTTACACAAGGTTGTAGGTGTGTTACTATAGCAATTAGATGGCCATAGCCTCGGCAAAAGTTTATCCTCTATAATCGTAAAAATATACTGTTGTTTGAGTGATGCCTGAATACCAGTTCATGTAAGACAAAACATTTATTTGTGAATAGACCCAATCCCTGCTACAGTTATAGCATGTTTGCCTTCAGTTGCACTGTTCTTGCACAGTAACTCCCATTAATCTAGTTCCCCTGGTTGCTCCGTGTAGTCTATAAAGCTTGCTTGTTACGCAATATAGAATATTAAACCTGACAGTGTTGTAGCAGGAATCTAACATCTGAGGCTTCTCTTTCATTTCAGGGCACAACTGCTCTCTCTCCTTTCCCACCTCTATCACAGGCAATACTACTCATCCAACTTTAGGTATATAGCTCACATTCACACAGCCAATGATACGATCTCATCTTGATACCCGAACATTCAACTAACAATGAGATTCAAAACATGGAGTATTCTGATATCTGCTCATGGTGGGGGAGCCTTCGGGAAATGCCAGCTTAGCTTAAGAGAGAGTGAAGACTAGATGTCACTCCTGCCCACGATCTCTATATCTACCCTTTATGAGCCCAAATCCAGCTCCACTCAATTAAGTCTGGGGCCCAGCATTGCCTTTTGAACTGTCGTCTTGAAGGGTTTCTGCTAGCTGCACTGTTCTCAAGCTACGGGGGGATCTTATTTGCCTCTGCTAATCCTCTTTTCCTGCCTTCTTTCTCCTTCTTTCTGTGGCTGTCTGTGTTTTCCTTTCGTCCTGATTTCCTCCCCTTATTTCTTCTCTTTATCAGTTCCAGCCCTGTGGAACATAAGCTCTTATGTGAGTGACACCTTTGCCAAAATCAGCTGGACTGCCAGAGAAGAGCAGCAGGACTCACAGCTTTATGTGGCTTATATGAATAACCGTAAGCTACTTTTCTTGCCCCCGCCTTGCGCAACATTGATAGGAAATTTAGGTGGCGTCATGTTTAGGTGCAATAGGGAGGGTTTTATGTAAACATCTAAAAATATATTACAAGCCTTTTGTCTGCATGTCTTTTTCCATCATTTCAATGACTGCCTCAAAATGTATTAGGATGCAATTAAAGTTATATATAGTAAAACAAATACATTTAACAATATAAGGATCTTTCATTACTTGGCAAAAACTCATTCTACCTTCTTTTTCAAAAGCGTGAACGCTGATATAGACTTGCTGTTTGTGGACTTCTTGTACTTGGCTGTGTAGGTGATGGTAACTGGCAGATTTCAGAGGCTGTAAACACTTCTCAGAGTTTCCACATAATTGATGGGCTCAAACCCGGGACGATGTACACCGTACGCCTCATTGCCAAGAGGTTGCTTGACAATGCTAGCATTTTCGAGGATGTTATCCAGACTCACGTCAAAGGTGAGAGGCGAGAAAGGTGTTACCATCAAAAGAGTTTAGCGATTGAGCTCTAACCTCCCATAATACACACAAATCATTGACAAACTGATAAGCACTGTGGTCACTGAGTTTATTTCTTCCCTTGCATCTCTGTGCACTTGTTTTGTGTCCTTCCTATCTATCTATTCTTTCAAAAGACATAGATTGTTTTAGCATAAGGGACGGTGGGTTAAATACAGCATGAGAACATCTGCCCAAATGTTGAATGTACCATATTTTTTGCTCTGAGTTAGATAAACTTGTGTGGGGAGTGCTTGAGGGGATTGTCATACTCAGATAGATCAGTGTTTTAAGTCTTGAGCTTTGTATCTCTTGTCTGTTTTTGTTCTCAGGTGCGGTAGGTCTGAAGAGTGACTTTTCAACCCATGGATGGTTCATTGGGACCATGTGTGCTGTGGCACTCCTCACCCTTATTGCACTCATAGCCTGCTTTGTGCAGAAAAACAAAGGTGGCAAGTATGCAGGTACGCCGCCGCCCTCCCAGCGACAAGACATGTTCTCCATGGAAAAAGGTCAGTTAGTCTTTGACCAGGATTGGGTCACCTTGTCATTTTACTTCAGGAAGTGAACCAAAATTGAAATATACAGTACATGTAGAAGCTAAATCACTCTGATTTGGTATTAGTCACTTTAATGATCTCCATTTGTTGTTTAAACAACACAATTTATGGGGCATAATGCTTTTATCTAAAGCTTAATGTTATTTTGGTTGACCTTCTGAAAAAAAACTGTGCAATGGGCCTCAACTGTGACCTCAACCCTGTTTGGAAATGCATTATGCTAGCATGTTGGAAACCAAAGCATGCCAACCCTTCCAAACCGAATCATTAACCCTCAAATGACCTGTCCAGGAGATACAGCTAGTGTAGTTTTAACGTCTGTGAAATAATGTTTGTAACTCTGTTAGCCAGTACGTCTCGTCAAGCTCGATTAGTGAGAATCAGTTGTCTCAGTCCCACTCCTCCCCACCCCAAACCTCCGCCAAAGAAGTGCAGACCTCTTTGCCCCTTCCTCTGTACCTTTGTGCTGCCTTGTATCAGAGCAAAATTCAGTCTTGAACTGGTACCTACCTGCAAATCGTCTCCTTGGTTTTATTCCTCTCAACCAGCTTTCCCTTCTTCTCCCCACAACTCCACTTCCTTGCCTGCAGTAGCTTTTGACATGAAGCACTGAATATTTCATCAGATCCCTTGGATTCCCCTTTGCCCATCAAGCTCTTTATTAAACCCATCTTTTGTCTCTCAAAAACAACTGGTATTTTTAAAACATATTTACACAAAGAACTGACGTGTAGCATGTTGTGCAGAGGCTTTCAGTTTACAGATTTCATATAAAGTCATATTTTGGTGTTTTCAAAGACTTTTCAGCTACGCATACTCACAGGTGATGTAAGACAGATCATTTGTTGCTGTACACCAGGCATGAATGTTGGATTTTGGCCTTTCTCTAGTTTCCCAGCAATACTTGACAGAAAATCACTGAGGTTGAAAAACTAACAAATACTGTTTGTGTTATTTCCTTTTGGAAAATGTTAAAGCCATTAGCACCTACAGTTATCTGAATGTGACAAATGTGTCTTTCCTGCCCCTCTACAGTTAAAGAGAAGGAGGACCTCCAAACTGACATCGAGTCACAAGACATGAATGATGACACCTTCTGTGAATACAGGTGAGCTGTACTCCTGCTCTGCAGTGCAAAACTGTGCGGGGGAAATTACATTTCTATATCTCTTTTAAATGCATTGTGATGTAGAAATATTAATGTAACAAGCATATGTTAAATGGCTGAGAAACTCATTGTTATGTCTCGGTAATGTTGTTCTCTCCCATTTCAAAAGCAAACCTTGCAATCATGAGCTTTACCAGGATCAGCCTAGAAGCCAATGTTCTCGTCATTTAATGGGCTAGGTAATCACACAATGTAGTTAAGTGTGACTCTCAGCTTAAGCTTTGTTCCCCTTTAGTTGCTTTTGCCAAATGTATCTTGACTTATTCTTAGATTCCGAGCGTGCATGTATTTGTGTGTGAGTCAGCTTCCTGTAAGAATGACTAAGTTATTTGTGTGTATCAGTATGTGTTGATGCATATTTGTATGCTGCTTGTTTCTTGTTACATCTGTCTTTATTGAATGTACATACAGTGTTCCATTTACAATTACATCTGCTTCAAAATGTTGCTCTCTATGTAATTTAAATATAGCTTACTTACAGTATGCAGACCTAAAACTCCTCAAAAACATAGAGCAAACATACAGTCAGAATCAGATGTTCAAAATCTACACTGTACTGTACTTTACTAAATACTATTGTTTCATTAAAGTAAGACAAATATATAATTAAAAACAAAACATGAAACACCTCAATTAAAGCAGAAGATAGAGCAAATTATTTGTTTTTTGTAACTCCTCCTCACTCCTGTCAAGTGCTTACGCTACCATAGCTGTTAGCATTTTAGATCATTTGACTTAATATGTTGTTGTTTTATGCTTAGAATATGTAATTGTCTGGCCATCTAATATAATACAACCCTCATTTTCTATCAAATATTTTTATATTCAGGCTAATATGGCAGCATTGTTCAAAATTGCGTTTACCCAACCATGTGCATTTACTTGTCAAAATTGAATGTGAACTTTGTTTCTTGAAGCCAACTGGACTCTTGCATCAAAACAGGAAACTTAATCTTTGAATCTGGCAGTCGAACAGCCTTCAATTGAAATGAAAGACAGAGATCAAAAGTCTGTTGGTAATGAATGTTTTTTTCAACCGAGTCATTTCTTAGACAACAGCTCTTAGATCCACTCATAGTTTAGGTACCTCTGACGTGGAAAGATGTCTTTGAGGAGACTGGAGGTTATTTCTGTTGCAAATCTTTGACTGAGAATGTGACAGCTGTAGACTTATGGTTAAACACTGATTCACATTGTGAATTACAGTGTATTCTGTGGAATATGTTTAGTAGAGGCCACATATCTATTTGCAAGAAAGGGAATCTCCCAGTGCAGATGTTCAGACTGATTATAGATGTACGGTAATTGCTGTTGGAAAATATTCTGTATTCAATGAAACAAGCATAACCTAGGCATGGCAAAAGGGTGGATAAACTGGGCATTTTTGCCCAAAGCAGACAGCTGTTGTACTTTCTAATAACTGTTGAATTTTTATTGTTTGCTTTGTTTAGCTGCTAGGGCGACAGTTTAGGGAACTCGACTGAATCCTATTTTGCTTGACAGCACTGCAGCAACTGTGTGACAATGGCTTGTTTGTTTGTGCACACGCAACAGAAATAACCTAAAATAGCCTCTTTTGTCTGTTTTGATTCTGCTCGTCATCATATTATTCAGAGCATGATTACTCACAATTGTGTGGTTGCTGCCAATTGCATTGCTGTGATTCTTGCCAAGACTATAATTCTGTTAAAGAGGAAAAAACATTGTCTAGTGTCTATAATCCTGTTAATAGATCACATATCTTAAAACCGTAATGAGTACGTTTTTACTGTCCCGTCCATCTAAATGACTATATTTGTGTGGTTCGATAGAGTTGTCCATTAATATCAGTGACTCAGTGATTACTGCACATGTGCTGAGGTGACTTAACACTTTGTTATTGTTTTCTGTGAAGTTTAACAATAACAGGGGACTCGTAGAATCCATCCAGATATTATCTGGTCTATAATTTAACATTTTTACTTCCAGGGAAATTACATCATGGTAACAGAATTCTCCAATGAAAATGAATGATACTAAGTAAATTGTAATGAAACCTCACAAACAGTCCAACATGGTTTGAGTTTTATGATTTTATATAGTGATTTCTCATGCCATGATATATACAAAGATGTTTAGAAAACATTTCAATTTGGAGCTCATGGTAGAAGAAGTCATGGGAATGAGTGTGTGAGTTGGTGCTGATATTTGGTTGCAGCAGGCTGTTTAGAATGCCTCTCATGGGTTGGTTTCATGAGGCTGTTCTGACTACTGTCCCCCCAAGAGTGTCCTTAGCCTTACTATGATGTTGTTTTCCTGGCTTTAGAGCTGGATACAAGGCTCTCTTGTGCCCTTTGAATCTCTGAAGGCGATAGACCACCCACTGGTATGCCACATGTCTAGGGAGCTGACAAGTGGTAATTATGCTTCAGACAATTTCTCTTTGGAGACAGCCCTCTACTGCCTTGTGCCTCTGTCCACTGCATGTATAGCTGGAGTAGGCTGTTAGCCAACAATGTGATGCATTTCTTCTGCAAATAGGTGATCTGTTTTTTCACTCCAGCTCATTCTTTCTCATCTTAGCACTCGTCTTCTTATATTTTTATGTGCAGTTCCAGAGATGGCAGCAGATGTGGGAGGGTTTTCCACCAGACACCTTTAAACAAAAATCTGTATAACTTCAGGTGCAAATAGGGGAAAAAATCTACCTTGCACCTGAGGCTTCTGTGCTGCCCCAAACCAAGTTAGTATGGGTCCTTGGCAAGACAAATTTAATTACCTTTTGCCAGGTGATGTACCTCTATCTCTGACCTGTTTGTGAGGATGACAGAAAACCTTTTCACAGCAACAGCTGACTCTGAGCTGGATCCTGAACAAGGTCTTGAATAAGCTGGGGCTCAAAAGCACTCAGCCCCATTTTATCACTGTATTCAAAGTCACTGTGGGAGGGCTGTGGCATTCCACTGCTCTTAGATAACAACCACTTATCGTCAGCGCTCTAGAGTCGTCAGAGAAAGAAGGTTTGATAAGAGTTGAAATGCGGACCTTACGTGACTTGCATGGTAATTGGCCTTATGAAATAGGATAGATAAGATTGGTTATTAAAAATCCCCGTGAAGGAGACCCGATTTGTAATCTTAGCTTGAACCACGTCTCTGCACTGAAATGCTGCTCAGTGCTACTCAAGGTGTCAACTACAGTACGCCTCAAATGGCACTATCATATACTAGCCACCTGAGCATCGTCTCTGAATGCAGACACTCTGTGTTATGAATACTAAACCAAAGGAGAGAGAGGTGTAGCCAAACATGGATGGTTTAGTGAATTAGAAAAGAGGACAGGGAGGAAAAATATCCTTGGTGACCCTGCGTCTTGTAGGTAGACACCTGCAACTTGGCCAGTTGCCCAGCCTTAAATTGGCATCTAATCTCCTCAGCCTGCATTGGGGGCCTCTTGGGAATACCAGGAATGACAGGCTGTTTGTCTGGGATTGCATATGCCCCACCTCTGCCTTCCTCAGTTCATCTCACCCCACCTCACCTCCCCTTACATACACACACACACACACAAACACACAACCCTCCCACTCGTCTTCTTTCTCACTGCACTCAGGCAATTTCCATCGCTGCCTCTAAAGAGATTTGAAATTGCCTTTGGTCCTGAAGCCTTGGCAATTAGCAATTAGTGAAGTGATTGTAGCAAGCCCTCCCCTCCTCCCCAGTGCTCGCTTTCCTGCTGTGCAGTCGCCACATCCACCCCTGCTAACCACCCGTAGTGATGTATTGAAACCATAAGAAGTTGCTTTGTGATTGGGAGTGTGTGCCTGTTACACAGTTTTGCATTTAACAGCCTTTATGCACTGTACATGCTCTGTGTGTATTTTTGTAACTTTTGATTATGTGTGAAACTGTGTGTGCCTTGTGTGTTAAAAACCAAGCCACTTAGGGTCATGTGTGTTGCTTCTGAACATTGGTTTGATATACTATTCAACGTGTTTATACACTGCACCACTGACCCTTGCCATTATTCTCTATTGTTGTTTGTGGTAGTGACAGCGAAGAGAGGCCACTGAAGGGTGGTAGCTTGGGTTCGCTGAATGAAGATGACATGAACGGGGACAGCATTAGCAGAGACAGCTTGGTTGACTACAACGAAGGTGGAAGAGAATTCAATGAGGATGGATCATTTATCGGCGAATATTCTGGACGTATGCACAGAGGTTCTGTTAGTGAGCCCAGTGGACCTACCCCAGTCACTGCATAAAGGCTCCAGTTGAAACAGTCTATTTAAAATCTTTTCAAGATACTTTTTAAATTCAGCCTTCCTGGCATTGAATAGTCTTATATGGAGCAATAAAAATGACCTGAATGTGCAGAGACATTACATTACAGACATTTTGCATGGTGACTGGAAAGGAAATAATACACCCACCATACACAGCAGTGTGTGTGCTTGTACATTCTATAAGAAAATTAACTGTATTATCTGAGTAATTAATGCTTTTATTAATGATAATAAAGTTTTTGTACCTATCAGTATTAATCTTGAGTGGCATACATTTTCATGATTTTCTACTGAAACAAAATGCATCCATTCATCCATCCATCATCCTAACTGCCTGTCCTTTCAAGGGTCCTGAAGTCTCTCGCCCAGCTGTCACTGGGTGAGAGGCGGGGTACACTCTGGACAGGTCGCCAGTCCATCACAGGGCTGATATATAGAGAAAGACAACCATTCACACCTATGGGCAATTTAGAGTAACCAAATAACCTAATATGCATGTCTTTGGGCAGGGGGAGAAAGCTGGAGAATGTGACTATCCCAGCTGCAATTGGGTGAGAGGCGGGGGAAACAAAATGGATCAAAAATTATTTTTCACAAAACAATGTGAATATGTCTTGACTTTATACTGTATGTATTTTTTACTATGTGGATCAAAATAACACATACAGCACAGACTGTACCATTTATTGAAGACAAAATCACTTTATGATTACAAATATCTAGTCATAAATCATTTACTGCATATTGCTTATTGTGCATATAATTTTTTGTTAATATACATGTCCTTTTAGATCTTTATGTCAAACACATTCAGTTTTTAGTAATTATTATTTTTAAACCACAGTGCTAAGAGTTTTTCTGCACGAATTAAACTCACCTTTGAGCATCCCCTGTACTGAAGAGGCTAAGAAGCTAAACTATTTGTCATATTCCTATTTATAAAGTTTTGGACTGCTTAATCATGTGCCTTTATTATGCAGTATATCACAGGATGAATTACTCAACATCCCCGTTAAAATAATAAGGCAGCTGGGCTATTTTTTATCTCAGAATTCTAAATCTTGGGTACTCTCTTTTTTTAATGTGGTTCAGTGATTCATCAGTGCGCGGCTCCTCTTCTGTAATTTTAAAAGCACCCACTTATTTAGTAAGTTCACTTTCAAGTTGAGATATTCTTCCACTCAACACACAATATGAATACGTTAATATGATCTTTTGTCCTTAGCTATTTCCAAGATTATACAGCAAATTTTGTTCACAAACAATAAAGTGATAAAAAAAAGTAATACAGATATGGTTGAATTAAGCTCAGTATTCTCTAAGGTCAAAGACATTGCAAGTCCCATAAATACTTTTTCTGTTATCTCTGCAATACATGCAGTGAATGAACAATACATACTGCTAAAAAATTCATCAAGGATACAACTCAAAATAGAGATTTGACCTATTCCAGAATCTAACTTAAACAGATGTAATAAAACTGATATAGCTACATGTTCTCTACAAAGTACTAAACATTAACATGAGATTTACCACTGAGCACTTTAGCTTTAAAATTAAAAAAATCTTCAAAACCAAAAGAACATATGTGGTCTATGTAAATGCAAAGCAGAAAAATGAATAACTAAACTGCATGTTGTATGAGCATCTCTGAAGAGATTAAAGACATAAATCCTCACACATAGAAAACAGCAAAAGAAAACAGTAGTAAATAATAAGTATGTTTACTTCAAACCAACAAGAACAAGTGGTCGTATGGAAGAATGTTTAGCTATGAAATATAGTCAACATTGTAGCCTCTCTTTCCCATTAGTGTAGCAGGTCCCATGGCTCCAATTATCTGAACGAAAGCAGTGCTTTCTCTCCCTTTCAGTTTCATAGGGGAACTATAACACCTTTGATGAAGCAGAAATCCCAACTAACAAAAATGGAAGATGATGGACTCGTCCATCACTTTTGAGGACCCTATATAAATCTTTCTAAAAGTACAGCTACCCCTCTGATTATTTGTGAGTCTTTCAATGAAAAACTCAACTGTTCAGATGAAAGATTCTTTCCTAATTTACCATATGTGCTTGTCCCAAAGTTCTGTAATGACCCAAAAATGAACAAATTAGACTAAAAATCTGATTTCAAATTTGTAATGTTTTAATGATACACATAATTACAGAATATTTTCACCCACAGACTGTTATTAAAGAACAAGCTATTAAAAGACAACTATGATTATTTTTGCTTTATTTCAGACTATCCTTGTTCAAATTGTGCCAACCCCTGTCACTGACATGCTTGCATATCTCTAAAATACCTTGGAGGCATCTTATCTTCCTTTTTGAATACATAACATCCATGCAGCTTTATAGTCTATGTATATCCTGGTGATTATAAATAGGCATTCTAGCTGTAATTGAACCAGACTCTGGGTAGTGGAGTTGAAAAGTGCTCTATGCCTCTTGGCAAGATAAAGGTCATTTAAAGAGATAATCCCAGTATTGTCAGGGATTACGCCCTCATCCGTTTTAAAATTGCTTTCTCTGTGGAACATTAAACCCTCCAAACAACAACAAAAGATTACTCTAGTCAAAGCCCCCCTGAGTGTCACACAAGCAGCTTTTTTACTCCACTAAATCTATTCAGAGGACATGCAGGTGACCCTTTAAAAAAATCGTAATAGCCCTGTTTTGGAATGAGCATAGGCCAAGACGTTAATGTCACCTGAATTCATGTTAAACGGAACAGGCTTGTTTATTGTTGATGCCTACTAACTCAAACTCATAGAATCCAACTCAAAGCTGATCGGTCCCTTTCAGTCGATTTGATGGGAGCTGATATTTAGGGTAATTAAAGCAACCAAAGACACTACAATGGCAGGACACTGTTCAAGAACAGCAGCACACAGCCAAGAGTTGCAGTTTTCTCAGGATGCAAAATATTGAGTTGTTACTACCCATTAAAGAAGAAGGAGGCATGAGGTCCATGAAGGTCTCATCAATAATGAACACCGTGAGGTTCTGTGACAGGTGTTTCCAGAGATGCCTTTAATGAACACCTTCTCTTTGGTGGCTATTGAAGGAATGCAGTCAAAGCACTTGAAGAACCATGGTATCAGAAGTCAAACCAACAACATAGATCCTGCTTAAAAGGGACAAACAAACCAATTAGGCCTTTTGAGAGCAACACACACAAATGCTTTCGAGGACAAGCTGGTAGCACTTTATCAAAGGAAGGGGTTAAGGGTGGGTAGAGAAAATGGGTGTTGAGGATTGAAGGTTATTTGACTGCACGCTCATTATTGAAACCTGCTTTAGCAACATCTCAGATGAAGAAAGGAAGCTCTGAAAGATGGCTCATAACTTTGACACAGAATCACTGTGTTTTATTCTCCATAATCTTCCACTGACCTTCAACATTTGTCTGTGTTTTTGAAGTGGGTGTGTAATAAATGCCTGGTCTTACCTTTTTGTTGACTAGTTGTTGAGCAAGACATCAGCATCTAAACATGCATTCTAGAGGCTGTTATTGGAACAGTCTGAAATGCATTTTGTCTGTCTCCCCAGTTTTTCATTTAAACTTCTTAACCTGGAGCTTTTATTGATTCCACTTTTGAAAACTAAAATAAATGTAACTGCATCAGTATTTCAAATAGAGAACATCCCAGCCACAGTAACACCCAGAAGATCTCTCATCTAATTTCAGTCTCAGACATCTTCTTCCCGTTTTCCTGTCTTTTGTCATCTCAACATGGTGTTCTACTCGCCTTCTGCTAAAATTTAATTTGTCTCACTAGAATGCAAATGGAATGGGATGATTCTGCATACAGCGAATCCTTTTAGAGGGCTATTATTTTGCAGCTAAACTGCTTTAGATGCAAGCCCAAACACTCTCAAATGCCAGCCAGCAATTGAGTGGGTGTTGGTGCGTGTGTGTGTGTGTGTGTGTGTGTGTGTGAGGGTATGAGTAGAGCAGGAGGAGGCAAAGACATTCAGCCATAGCAGAAACTAATGAGACATGCATTGTTAATATGATTACAAAGTCGGGCTGGCTATGTCAGAGAACAGGGAGTCACTCTTGGTGGAGACATCTACACAGGACAAAGTGGACAATAGGACATTCAGTTTTATCTTGTATCATCTGCATTGCATTACCTGAAACTGAGTGGCAGTGAGTGCACATGATGAAAATGACGCTCATTCAGACACTGACACTAACACAGCAAAATGGAGATTGATTAATGATGATCTGAAACAACCCATGTATGAGTATCATAGAAGACTGCAGTCTGGGCTCTTTTAGGTCAACACACCCTGAATTTGGGCCAGCAAAGGATTTCATCTAGACTACTGCTGGAGGATTAGATAAGAGATTTGTAAGTGCTGTGTGGGTGGTGAATAATTCTCACCTTCCTTTCTTAGCCTAGGGGTGTCAAAGCAACAACCTGGCACAAACCACAAACTATACACAATATGTATGTTTGCTCAAAGTGTGTGTGACAATGCTGTGTAAAAAATGGCACCCACATCTTGTACAGCTAAATCAAAAATGGCTTTCTTATTTGTTCACTCCTGCTGCCAACCTGCTGTGATGTTTTTAATGTTATTTTTAGAGGATCAAAATGCTTGTTAATAACGATTCAATTGGTCTATTTTAACAAATGTCAGAACACAAAGTGCAGCAGTGTGTGTTCCTTTTTTCTTTTTCTTCTTTGTAGGCAGTAATCAGACTCTGGTATTGTACAAACAACCCCCCAAAGAGACAAATTGAGCTTGAAACCTTACTCTGATATTAGGTTTTAGGCTTATTAAAGTACAAAAGGATGGCGGCAGCAAGAGAGAAGCAGAGTGGACACAGAGTGAGTGCATCTCTTCTACTTTACAAACTAATTAAATTGGCTATTTCAGTTTGCTGACATTTGTTAATAAGCAAGTGATGAGCATCCCTGGATATCAAACAGAAGGGAGAGATACTTCAACGTCAATTTTTAGTTTTCCTTAGCAATTCTTGAATTGAATTTGTTCCTGCAGTGCATTTCTTGTGGAACATTGCTCCTGAATTATTCATGATGGCTTCATTAAAGCACCTCTATTTGCATAACACACAGGGGCCGCAAAAGATGTATTAGGGCTTTTGATCCTGGTGTACATGTCAAATAATTTAACACAGAGCTAGACCGCCAAATCACCCAGCGACATGGAAAATGAAATGTCTCACAATAAAGTGATAATAAACCTGACTTGCCTTAAAGTTTGAAATGAAAAATGATCATTCAGAAATATAAGTGGGTCAGAATAGACCCCTTTGGTGCAATAAACCATTTGAAGATGTAAATAATTTTTTAAAAAGGTGGACATTAGTGTTTTTCTAGGGAAGCTACAACAATGTAAGTTAAATTTATTTTGAAGAACAAAATGATAGTTTTTTGTCACATGTGGTTTTTCCGTATCTATGTCATATCACATGTAACCATGTCAGATTTTAAATGTTTGCAGCAATCAGGGTAATGAACATAGACTGAATGGCAAAAGCCACATTAGAAAGACAGGTGTATCCAAAACAGAGTTACAGCTAAATTTCATTAATATTGATGACCCCATTTAGGGAAATGTCAAATGTGTATTCAACAGCCACCTGCTACACACTCAGGTAGGAATGGGAAGCAATTTGTCACTTGTAGATGGAAGGTAATTTGACAATTTGTCAAGAGTGAGGTAGAGTCATGTCTGTCCTGTGAATAATCAGATTATTCTGTTCAAAGCAGTGAAACGAACACATGCCTCACAGATAAAGACAACCCAAATAAATATGTAATAAGCTGTCTTAACAATCAAACAGTCATAAGTGGAAACCTTCTATGAGACAACGAACTGTGGGATGATCACACAGCATACCATAAACTTACTGCTGAGGTGTGAGGTATGTAAAGTGCCTGCCCACTCACTACAAAAGGACAAGATTCTTGTCAGGATCTTTGTCACATAAAAACGCTGACAAATCACATCAAAACATTGTCTTTTTGAATACATTGTAGTATGGTGTCAGTGCAGGCATCACTTCTTTTCACTGATGCTGCTTTTTAAATTGACTGCCTGTGGTGTACCAGTAGACAAAGGTCTAAACATCTGTATGTGAAAAGTACTGTAAAACATAGACTTAATACCTGAAAACCTGGGATGTAGAAGTTTGCAAGTATAATAAAGGAGGAGAACACAGACTGAAATGCTTTGCAATGCTGAATGTTGTGGTTAATGCCCAATGTGATTATTTGAGGTTTAGATTTTTCTCTCCAATTTTTGTTGTCCTTTTTACATCACCATTTGTTGTGAAAGGCGAAAGAGCCTAATGGATGAAAATGGCAAATAAACTGGTGCAAAAGGTATCATTTGGCCAGAAATAATCACACAATCAACTCTTAAATCCGGGTGGAACACTAACATGAAAGCCTGCATATTTGCTTCTTTCAATTCCACTCAACACAGACTGATTATTTTAATGGCTTTGTCCTGCGATACACTGTGAAAATACTTGATCCTTGTGCCTGCTGTATGCCATTGCTGCTGAGCATTCAAACACACACACAATCACATACACACACTGGATCAATGAGCACAGATGGGTATTATGTGTTTATTGGGGTGTTCCATCTCTCACTGTCTTTACTTATTACAGTCTTTATTACAGTGCTGTGAAAAAGTATTTTCCCCCCTTGCCGATTTTTTTTGTGCATATTTGTCACATTTTAATTATTCATCATGAAACAAATTTTAATATTAAACAAAGATAACCCAATAAATACAAAGCTTTGGGACTCCAGCGAACCACAATGAGAGCCATTATCTACAATTAGAGAAAACGTGGAACAGTGGTGAACCTTCCCAGGAGAGGCTGGGCCACCAAAATGACTCCAAGAGCACAATGACGACTCATCCTGGAGGTCATAAAAGAACCTAGAACAACATCTAAAGAACTGCAGGCCTCACTTGCCTCCAAGTCAGTGTTCATGATTCAACAATAAGAAAGAGACTGGGTAAAAATGGCATCCATGGGAGAGTTCCAGGGCGAAAACCACTGCTGACCAAAAAGAACAAAAGGCTCGTCTCACATATGCCAAAAAACATCTTGATTATCCACAAGACTAATATTCTGCAAATATTCTGTGGACTGATGAGACAAAAGATGAACTTTTCAGAAGGTATGCATCCTGTTCTGGTGTAAATCACAAAAACACAGCATTTCATAAAAAGAACATCATACCAATAGTCAAACATGGTGGTGGTAGTGTGATGGTCTGGGGCTGCTTTTCAGCTTCAGAACCTAGACAAATAACAAATTGCCATAATTGATAGAACCATGAATCGTGAACCAGAAAATCCTGAAGGAGAATGTTTGGCCATCAGTTTTTGGCCTCGAGCATAGGCGCACTTGGGTTACGCAGCAGGACAATGATCCGAAACACACCAGCAAGTCCACCTCGGAATGGCTCAAAAAGTCAGTTATCGCAAACATTTGATTGTGGTTGTTGCTGCCAAGGGTGGCACAACCAGTTATTAGATGTAGGGGGCAATTTCTTTTTCACACAGGGCCAGGCAGGTTTGTATGGAGGGTGGAGGGTGCCACAATACAATCAGTATAACAAGCATTAAATAAATATTTAAATGTGTCATTAAATCATTAAATACAGAAATTAATTCACACATAATTTATTAAATATATAAGTAACCAAATGTATTCATTTCATTAAAAAAAACAATTTAATTAATTCATGGTCTGTGTTGCTGCACATCACGGATTTATTTTATCTGTCAACTTTGCCCATCAAAGTCAGTGGGCGGGCCTAACACTGTTTTTTAGTCAGAAGATTGGTCTGGTCTGAAGGATTTTTCCAAACATGGCAGTTCTCCTTATGGAAGATCTGAATGAGTTTCTAACAGGTTGGTGAGAGACTTTCTAAACCTAATGTAAATCGGGAGTTGCTGACACAGAATATGTGACAAGTAAAACAGAGGAATTTATTGATTTTCTTGGAGTTATCAGCCTTGAGCAGAAAATGTGTGTGTACCTTCTTTGATTTACTTTGCTTTGTGCGGCTAGCCGTCTCTTCAAACTGCTTCTAGCCCCGACATTAGCAAAGAGACTCGCTACCTCGGCTGCAACCCAGAGGAAATGTCACAGCATAAGCACTTACTTCAAACAACCAAATCAGCCAGATTAACATTATTTGAAACGATAAACTTGACAAAGCGTCATAAAACATAAAACTACTTACTGCAATGCACTGGAATGTTGCAGCTAATTTGCTTTGCTAGCCTTCTGCGTAGCACCCATCCCCGCTCCCCCAACGATGACTGTATTACTGTCAGGTATGCATTGCAGTGAGTAGTTGCTATGATGCTTTGTCAGGTTTATCGTTTCAAATAATGTTAATCTGGCTGATTTGGTTGTTTGCTAATGTCTGGGCTAGAAGGAGTTTGATGAGGCAGCTAGGTGCATAAAGCCAAGTAAATCAAAGAAGCTACACACACACTTTCTGCTGTTTGGCAGATCACAAGGCTGATAACTCCAAGAAATTCCATAAATTCCTCTGTTTTACTTGTCACATATTCTGTGACCTGCCCCACACACGCCATGAAATAATTAATTAAATAGTGAAATAATTATATATGCCTTTTTTAAATTAAACAAATATATTTGGTTACTTATATATTTCATACATTATATATTTAATAAATTATGTGTGAATTATTTTCAGTATTTAATAATTTAATGACATTTAAATATTTATTTAATGCTTGTTATATTGATTGTATTGTGGCACCCTCCACGCTCCATAGATTTGGACAGCTTTTATCCTTAATACATGAAATCATCATTTAAAAACTGCATTTTGTATTTACTTTGGTTATCTTTGTGTACTATTAAAATTTGTTTGATGATCTGAATAATTTAGGTGTGACAAGTATGCAAAAAAAATTAAAAATCAGGAAGGTGGCCAAACCTTTTTCACAGCACTTCATAATCATGTGACGTCCCTTCAAGGCACAGTTCTATCTGCTAAAAGTCTAGGCTGATTTCAGTAAACAGTGTTTCATTGTTGTGCAACATCACAGATGTTATTTCTTAGACTAACTTGTTTTTTTGGTTGATTCCTCTGTAAACTGCTGCTCTCCTGCTACTTGTGGATAAGACTTTTGTTTGTTGACAATAAACTAACTAAACTCTCCAACTTAAGGGCAACAACTTGCAAACAGTTGATTGGGAGTTAGAACACAGACACCATCTGATGCTTCCAGTGATTCAGAGAGGATTTATTGTTCAGCAAAGCTTTTATGGGATCTGAAGGATAAAAGCCAGGCGCCAAAATGTTGTGTTACAAATATAGATTAGCAAAAAGTGTTGAATTGCAACCATCTGTAATTAGCAAAAGCTTGATATGTTACACTGGTGTAGGTACAGTATAGGGGTATATGTGCTTCTCAGAGCAGATGTGTCAGATTTCAATCACCCATTCTTTATCCATATTCTCAATATTTGCATAAATGACTGAAATTACAGAACAAAAAATTTAAATTTTGCAAAACAGGTTTTCCTATTGGTGGAAAAGTTTCACATTGAAAAAGAAAAATGTGGCAATGTGCCACTGAAACAGACTACTACTAGCTACTTAATCATGACATACATGAGACAGTCAAAGAAGATAAGGTCAGAAAATAAAAAAGATCTTAATCTTTAATTCTATTAATGTATTAAACTGGTGTTTTGTTAATATGGAATCATTATTTTTGCAGCTCCTTTCCCCCCACAAGTTTATTCTGTCTTTTTGTGGATTTTACCCTATGTGAGTTGGGATCTGTTCCTATTTGAATGTGTAAAGCCCTCTCAAACATTTTTGGGCAGTAGAAATAAACTTGACTTTAATATGGACTGGAAACACATGCAAAAACACATGCACACACACAAACATGCACACACACACACACACACACATTCAATGACATATTTATGGCTCACCCTGCATTGTGAACTGGGTGGAACTGACTTCTATGTCAAATTGTACCTGTAATGTCAGATTTGACATCTCTACTGTTCATGATAAGAAGTTAGGGACACAGAGTTCGACTTGTCTGGGCTCATAATACCTAAGTTCTTGTAACTTTTCACACTCCAGTGGTTGCAAGCTCCCCTAAGGAGCTGTGTCCTCTGCATCTTTCAGTCTAAATAACCTCATTTCATTTGCCTCTATTATACTCTATCTCATGTTATATCTCCCGTATGACTTCAAGAAACCTAATTTGCCTTTCTCTGTCTTAGTGACATAGAGTGAGACACAACAGGGGTGCTTCTTCCTCAATTAGTGGTCACTCATCCTCCTCTGGAATCCATCAAGTCCTGCCTACCTCGTTTATTTGCACTTCACCATTCTTCTTGACTCCACATTTTCTGCCTGAGAGAAATCTTCCCTGACGTGCACAATTACTAGAAAGCCTCTCACTGTCCTTACCCATCATACTTATTCAGCTGTGATGGAGTCTAATTCTGCTCTATAGAAAGCAGAGTGTGAAATTCACTATTTTCCATATGTCATTTCTTTGCTGTATGTGAATGAATATATTTGCACACCCAAGACAGCAATTTTCAGTCAGTCGTTTTATTCCTTGTTGTTCATTGTCACACAGAAAAGAGGACTCTGATGTAGAATGTATATAAACAATTAATCAACATTACATTTTGATGGCTTTGCATTGCTTACAACACACAATGCAACGCATGCTAAACCAACAGACCATGGCAAGGTACTGTAGCATCAAAGTGACAGAAAGGTCATGAGGCATACACAGAATTTCTGTGACCTCCTGCCCTCTGAGCTCTTTTTGCTGCTGTAAAGAACTCTCACACCTAGCTGATGTAATCATTAATTTGTTATAATTCCTGGGTGACAAGACCATGTTCAGACACCATCAAAGCTTTGGAGAAGGCACTCGCTGGGCATTTATGTGACAGTTGCAACTAGCACCTCAGCAGGGTCATGTCTTTGGAAAGTAACTTTGCTGTACTCTACACCTTTTTTAGTAGCAGTGTATTAATGTTGCTTTTGTCCGCAGAGACCAATTTTCTCCTGTCTGCTGCTGAGTGCTGCAGAAAAGAAGGGCTACTGTGGAGGCATTGCTCTCTGTCACCACACACAGAGACAGGATAAGCTCGGTTTGCAAAATACAGTATATGTAAGTACTTATTTTTGTTTTATTGACTAAGCATGCGGTACATTGAATTAATCTTACAACAGTTTGTTAAAGAAAATCTCCTTTTCGAAGAGGTTTTCAGAGGTTTTTCCACAGAGAAACTCATAAGAAGTATTTTATTACTCTTATCAAAGACTGAATAAGTAGTTGCCCCAAAGCACAACTGCAGTGTAGCATCCTATTAAATCTAATGAATTACCAGCTGCCTTACACAACCAGTATTTCAGCAGACCTAGTGGGATAGTGAAGCTTGTGCGTTTGCTTATTCCCAATATTTTGAAGATAGTAATGAAGAAGATGAATGAAGATGGTAAATCTTATAGTCATTTCTATTATCTTTTATTGAAGGACCATGTGTTTCTCTCTCTCCAGACAGTAGGTTTTTCAGTGGTATATACAGTTTTTGGAAAGCGTCCATGCCACTGAGCGGCGTATAATCAGAAAACAACACAGCAGGTCATAAAACCACAGAAATTTGTTGTCTGCACTGTGGTGCTCTCTTCTGTTGTGCAGAGTAGAGGGAAAACCTTCCAGAGCTTTCAAGACAATATTCATCACTGTTTTGGTCACATGCAGCAGCACTGTTCTACACATGGAGTGAAAGTCAGCAGTTACTTACACAGTTAAAGCAACAAAACATTTCAATAATACACACTTTTCATTTAACTCAAGTTAAGTGAAGGGCAGATCAATAGATGTTCTTGTTGCATTTGATTATTGTGTCTAAAATGTTAAATAACACACAGATAAGAGAGTTTTTGCAATAGATTTTAGCAACTAGCAATGGGGAACATTTATGATGGAAAACAAAATCACATTGTTATAATCCTTAAGAGTTCTGCTTGATTTTGTGACACCCCTTTTTACTGCTGGTAACAGCAGGAGTTATTTAATACTATACTTCCCAGAATTCTGGACTCACTCCTTAAGCAGCTACTTTGTCAGACAAAACAGGTGACCAGTTGTATCTATTTACAGCAGATACAAACTCTCGTTGTATTAGTTAAGAGTTCAGTTGATAATTGGTACATGGTGCGCATTGTTTTCTACCAATAGAGCACAGTGGAGTTGGTTACTTTGCTGAGGTGTTGGAGGTTTTGCCTGCAGCTTTTCATCAAACAGCTGTCTATGTGTGCTCCTTCTCGTTCCACTTCTCCCTGCAATACCTAAAAAATAATAATCTGCTGTCAAAAATTGCTGAATCTGACTATTGTCTTGTTTTGTAGATGCATTTTTGATTAATGATATCCGTTCGCACTAACCTCTGTGACAAATTGTTTGTCTGTGGCTTCTTCACAATAAAAGCCACTTTTTGTTTCACTAGTTGAATGCTTTTAATTTGAAGCTGCAGCAGTAGGAATTGCTCAGTTTGATCAGTAGCTTAATACAATGTCAGGATCAGTGAGGCTAGTATAAATAACAAAAATGCACATATTGTTTCCCCAAATCTCTTGTGTAACCTTGGGCGTTTAAATCCATGGTGTGAAGGAAAAAGAGTACAGTTTAAAGAACTTTTAAAGCAAAGAACTACTCTGACATGCCTGCTTAGAAAGTAATTAATTATAAATACAGCATGATATAAGGACAAATCTTATTGTAGATGACAGTAAAATATTATAATTCACTCACATACACTCTTCTCCACTTTCGAATTGTAAATAAAAAAAATGAAACTGAAAAGCAGACACTTATTTCAATTGGTCATGAGTTAAAAGTTGAACTGTTTTTTATGGAATACATCCCTGAGGAAAATGTGAAATTACCTGGTGAAGAGTCCTTGGTTGATCAGCGTATAGTAAACAAGGCAAACAGGATGGTTAAATTGAGAGGAAATGCCCTGTAGCAACAGTGTGTATGCATTCCCAGTGGTTATTTTGGGCATTATCTCTAAACCTCATATTTTCTGATTGATAGAGTGTGCAATTTCTGCTTGCAGTGCCACCACAGATACAGAGACAAAGCTGAATCTCTATTGGAGTCTTCTCTATGACATCCCACTTTTTAGACGGAGAGAATTAGCTGTGATCAATTGAAGAGAGGGAGATGTCTTGATATAACAGAGGCAGCTATCACAGTAACTGTAATTTCAAGTATGCATTATTCAACAGCAAGATTATTTACATTTTGAAAAGAATTGGCAGGGCAATTGCAGGCATGTCCTATAGAGCCCAGAGGTAATATCTCAGCATTTGAGAAGAGATTCAACTTTTCAATCATCATTAGTTTTAACCAAGGCCACAAATAAAATACAAAATGTCAGTAAGGTGGTAGAACTATTGAGTAAGACATTAAGGAGGAATCTCACTTTACTACCACATGTACACTTATTCCAAGACAACAGTCAGTTCTGTTATGTTGTACTGTATATGCTTGTGCCTTTACATTCATTATGATAATTATTCTTGGCAGCCAGTGATGACTCCTGCAAGCTGTATGTCCACTGAGCAGGCATCACAAGAAGGGCACGTCCAATGCACTGTAGCCTGTGTTAAGATGCGTTGTCTCTGTGTGTGCACAGTTGACTATGTGCACCAGCTAGAGGCATTCCCTTTAAATGTAACTCAAGCTCTCTGCCTTTCTATTTCTAAGTCTTTCTCTTGTGCTTCTTCATTCTCTCTGCCTCTGTCTTTGCAGGGGTGCTGGGTGTGATGCTAGGGCTCTGTAGCTGTAAGCATAAACATCACTCTATGTTCACATGAAGACAAATAGAGGGGTCTTATCAGGAAGAAGAATAGACCCTGCCTTCAATTTTTGACTATAAATAACCCCAACCACCTTCTCATTGAGATTCATGAGGTTCAATAGCAGCTTGGAAAAGAACAGGCTCTCTATTTGCAGTCTTATTTGTCTCATTTGTTTAATCCCACATTACTGCATACAGTTTATCACACTTTGTCACGCACCATGTTCCTGTCTCATATGAGCTTATTCACACTGAACAATCTGCACCTGTTGACTTTCTCCACATGCTTTTAAAAGCGTGAACCATGTGAAGACTGTCAACTTACAGAAATGTTGACATTCTTATGAAAAGGTTAGATGAAAATTGAAAATTGATACACTTGTCTGTAAGGTGCATATAACGTTATTATACAGCCGTAAGCCAGTAAGCTTAGCTCAGTGCTGTATAATGGCTGGAAAGAGGGGATAACAGTCTTAGCAAGATCCAGTAAAGATTCATTTTATTGCTTATGAACTGTAACTCATTGGCCAAGGTCTTTTCACAGTACAATTGCCAATGAAAATTTTTTTTTTTTATATTTTGTCTTGCTTTTCTATACAGAAGGCCAATAATGGAATACATGGTTTGTAGAAATATTAGAGAGAAAGAAAATGATCAATAATGATGGGAAGCCTGCTGTAAAAGGGTTAATTGTCAACCAAGTTGAAGAGCCGGTCAAATTGTTTGCAGAATGTATTGCATTGAATTTTGATGGTTGCTGGCAATATTGACACAATATGTATTTGTGTTTTGCAAGCAGAAGAGTAGCTGCTGAGGAGGAACATCTGCTGAGCCAGGCTCTGTGTGTATATTAGTGTGTGACACTTACATGTTAGAGATTCTACCTCTGAGCCAAAGTATAGTTGATATGTGGTTTATTATAAGGCATTCACTTTTAGTCACTGACTCCTTTTTTTCACAAATTTGTAGTATCATACTTCTTTCTTTGGCATTGAAGTTGTTATGGTTGGGATTTTTAAAGTTCAGGTCACACCGGTGTATCTCATTAATAGCCTCCAATTACTCTAATTTTAGGTTGTACAGCTATCAGCCTTTGGAGACCTGACAAGAGGAAAATGTGTTACTACTGTGTACCACAAGTGCAATTAGAAAATATAATAAATTAAAATGCAGTAACTGCTTGGACAAACTATACAAATTGGATCATTGCATCTCTGTGAACATGTGTACAATGATGTAAGTGGAACCTACTGTACAGTATGTGCTGAACACTAACAAATGAAAAAACAAACATACACAACCACGAAGTAATATATCTAGGAAAGCCATATGAAGTCGGTCACTTTATCACATTTCTCTGTGACAAAAAATAAATGATAATAATAAAATAAGTTATTGTGATCTTCTTTTAGACATTCACACATCCAACATCTCAAAATCACCAACTCTTTCCAAGTGAATGAAGCATCCATGACATTTTATTTTATGTGACAAAAAAGTAATATTTTCAACACAAAAATCAAAGATGTGTTGCTATGGAAACTGTGAATTTCAGTGTGTGTGTGTGTGTGTGTGTGTGCATGTGTGTGACTGAAAGACTGTCTTGCAGGCACAATGGCTCTAACATCACTCTGGAGCCACATCTTATCGCACTCCTTGCTTGTTAAAAGTTTGTGCTACTTTTTTGTGCCTGATCTCCATTCTTCTTCTTAGTTCCAATCAATGTGCTTGACATTTTGGTTTTGCCTGAGTGAAACTTCCATAGATGCATACACTTTTTAAAATGCTGGTAAAAATGTGTCAATTAAAACCTTCCCCAGGTCCAACTCCTAGATTGTATATCAATTCATAGTGCTGCTTTGTTATCTTAGATGAGACTGGTATTGGCAAACTTATTGTTTTCATTTTCTTTAGCCCTTCATTTATTTTGCTCTTGCACTTATTGGAAGTTGCTGATAAGAGCCTGAATGCTAACTCAGTGCAGCTGGAGAGTTTAGCTTACTTGTGTAAAGAAGACTAACTACACATTAGACTCAAGCTAAGTTTCTGTACACACTTTCAGTATGTTGTAGATATTTATGACATCTAACACAGTAATAATAATAATGATATTTTGCAGAAAATGGTGTCTCATTTTGAAATGGTGAAATGGGTGACCTTAAGTTAATTGGCTGTTGTTTCACAGCATGTTTGCTTCACCATATACAGTGTTAGGAAGATTTCTGCACTGCAAACCTCATGAAAACCTTGACTGAAGACATCTGACAGTGAATCAAGTTAGCTGTCAGCTTGACCAAGTGGTTCAGAGTGAAAAAATTAATAAAAAATCACACAGATGTCTTACATATTGCCCATGTGCTGCAGGAAACTGCTGTGCTAGGATAATGTATTGGAGCATCAAGCTTTTTTTTCTGTATCAGCATACAAAGCTCAGTCATACTGTATGTAGATTATTGGCTACATGCCAGTGTACTGTAAATCACTCAACTGCATCTAGTGTGCGGATTTGTTTAGCAGATTCTTACCAATGTGAGAACACAAAGTCTGACCCCAGGAAAGCTACTGAATATAATCATTATTAACCTCAGTTTACCCTAGAGGAGATCACATCTCTTCAGAGCTATTGTGTTTCCAGCTAACTCCTGCTTGAAACACAATATTTGCGATGATGAGCTGTGAAATTTGCTACCTGTGAATCCTTGGTCATGAAAAATTAATAGGGGAGTCCAGTATTGACCTAGGTAGCATCTGACTTTAGAACATGAAGAAAAGTAAGATGTATTTACAATACGTAAATGTAATTAAATAGTTACACCTTGTCTCCCACTGAATGTTTTTCTTCACAGTTTGTAATGACAGAAACAGCACGTTTGAATTTGTAGGAAAAAAATGCTTTTTTGTTGTATTCCTTTGACAAAAATAGCACTCTCTCATGAAGAAGACAAAAAGTTTTTGTGGAATACACAATGCTTCGTATTCATCATGAGTATCCCGTTTTTCTCTGCAGTTTTCAAATAACTAAACAAAAAATTTTCTTGAGTTCTCAAAACAGACAAAACAGGTATGAGGTTATGAGCAAAATGCCTTTGCTCTTTCTGCTTTTGAATCTAAGTCACTTTGTCTGTTTGATTTTCTGAGAAGCAAGGTCAGAATTGCTGCCAGAGATTTCTGTCGCCTCTATTTATGCGTTTGTATTTTTGTCAGGTCTTTTCAGACTGGATGACTAACGACATAGAAGGATTGACAAGCCACTGCCTCAAGCTGTGAGAAAGATATGATTTATCCCTGTTATTAACCTGTGTCATTTTCTTCCACACATATTCAAATTTGTGGCTGAATCCATCTCTTTTCCCGTGCCATTTTTTTCATCAGTGTGCTTTTGCACTCATCCTGTTTTGATCTATATTCCGGGATAAAGATTTGCTGTTTATACAAAGGAGCCATTTAGATGGCACCCACTAGTGTGGGGAGGTATGGATATGAATCTGATATGACAATGTATGCGATTAAAAGCAGCATGAGGTTTGAGCTCAAGAAATGGCTGTGCACAAATATGCACCTACATATGTATGCACAGAGGCGAGTCTCCTCTAGTTGGGCAGCTGACTGCTGGCACCCTGCAAGCTGCACAACACACAAACACTGAATTTACTCAAACAAAAGCCTACAGTTTTGGTTTAAATTGAATTTCACTAAAGCTATGATTCACAACAAAAGAGCATGTCAGGTGAAAGACACAGAGTGCTGTTTAGACAGGTAGTGAGCGGGTCAAGATTTATTGTAGCTTTCACTCTATATCAATATCTCTAACTGAGTCCTACCACTGTTTTCCATACTATATTTTTCCTTACTCTAAGTGATGAACTATGAGTACAGCAAGGCAAGGTAAGCTTATTTGCATAGCACAGAAACCAACCCTGTCTCCCAAAAATTACGTCCGTATACAACTAAACTGCATTCCCGGTTACGTTTTCCTAGAGAACGTATTTGCGACCCGATTACGTTTTTGTAGAACGTAATTGTCACGTTGTACTGAAACGTATTTTTGTGAATGAATGAATGACGTGCTACATTTATTAATGCACAGAGATTTGCAAGGAGGTGGATGGGGAGGATGGCAGGAGTTTACTGTGCAGGACTGACATGCCGGAGACCTGAGTTCGAGACCAAAGTCCCCCGTGAGGTTGGGTTTAGGGTTTAGGGTTAGAAAAAAGGTCGTGTTTTGCTTGAATTTTTAATGCAGACATGTTTGTGAAGTGGCTGTATGAAGTGACATTTTTATCCATTAAGCAGCCCCTAGTCTTTCACTGACACTAACCCACTGCTGTGATGTCTGATTCCCACCATAAAACATTTCAATATTGCTACACTCACATATCTGGATGTTGAAATGTAACGTCGGACATTTTAGCCGACAGAAAACCAGATGTAGATTGGATATTTTGGCGGACAAAAATACGTTAACTGTGAACATATGATCATTATGTTAACAGAAAACGTAATCAGGTCGCAATTACATGCTCTACAAAAACGTAATCTGGATTGCAGTTTAGTTGTATACGAACGTAATTTTTAGGAGACAGGGCTGGCACGGAAACACATTGGCAATCCAAAGTGCAGTGAAGTGCAGTGTATATAATATACAGTAGTTACCCCAATTCAGTTAAGGAAATAAAAATGAAGAGAAAATAATTAAAGGTATATTCTGTAGTACAATGATTATGATATTATTTACATTACATTGTTAAGCCCTATTAAAACAGGCCAGTGGTCATATTTGTGAGGAGTCATAGTGTAGCCATGCAGCTGAAGATTTATAACTGACATTAACATATTGATAACATTTTATTGATGAATAATGAACAAAGTTTAGGTTACATAGCACAATGGCCGACTGATAAAGATTGTTTCAGTTTTTATCTGTACCCATACCTGATTTTTACCCTTTTTTTTTTTTAGAAAGTCTCGCACTGCCTTTCAGAGAGACAGGTTAAAAGAATCATAAATTCAGTCATGAAACCAGTGGTGATATAAATAGTTGTTTTATGCTGTTGTAGGTCTAACAGCTCCATTTCTCACCCACCTCTTGGCAGTTGAGACATGTTCTCAGTGACTATAACAGCCAGAAAAATCCATTGCAAGCATGACCTGAAACCCAAAACAGCCCTTCAGTGGCCCTAAAAGATCTGGGAGCAACTCTACTCAGCTTTTTGTGGACTTTGTTATGAGTTTTACTTTGCCTTTTTTTCACCAGGCTTCCCAGCTATTTGTGTGAGATTTTTTTAAGTGATTGTTATTTACGTACAAGTCTTCAGAGTCCAACTGGCACAAGTGGACTGCACAGAAATCATTTCATGATTCAGACTTTCACAAAACAAAACAAAGAATGTGCAAAAACAAAAGTTAACCATAAAGAAAACATGTCCTTGACACAGTTATATTTATAAATGATGCCATCTTTTAGGCAAGTATTTTCAAGGAGTGTTTTTGAAGAAACTGCATGCAGCATAAAGCATGGTTGGCTTGAAAATAAGTTTCCACAACAGAACTCACTTATTTTTTATTAGCAGCAAAGAAATTGGGTAATTGATGTGCACCTTCTTAAAACACAGCTGGATACCCACAATGAAGTCCCTTGAATAAAGTCAACTGCAAGAGAAGCTGCATAGAGAGATGCAGCTCACAGCAAGAGCTTTCTCTAAAACCTTGTATGCATGTCAAAATAGGAGACTATGTTTAATATGCATCAGAATGCAGACCAACACTGCAACTGTGAGTAATAAAGCATTTATTCGTGTGCTCTGTTTGGTTTGTTGTGATACTGTAGGGAGAAGAGACTGACTGTGATATTTAACTTAAATACTTCTTATTTGTTGGGAGCCATGCACAGATTGAGTGGTACTAACAATTCAAAACAAATTTAAGTTTTTAAGATTGACCCCCAAGTAATTATTTTAAAGTCTTTAGTGTTTGGCAGTTTGAAGGGTGTTTTGACAGGCAGGGTGCGTTTGCTGAGGAGGCTAATTGACTTGCAGCAACTAATTAATTCAAAGGTTGCAAGGTTGTGATAACAGTGTAATGAGAGAAGAGAATGTCAACACCAGTTGATATTAGCCCCGCTAAATAAAGATGAGATAATGTTCGACAGCTTTTCTATGGGGAACTGGAGTTCCAGATGTAAAAACAGATGGTGATGACACAATGTAGAGACAACAGGGATCTTCACGCTTTAGCTGCACAACAGGTTACACAGTCATGTTAGAATAGACCCGCAAATTTTAGGCTTCTATTAATGTTTTATTGTGTGTGTTTTCAAAGTATAATATTTAATTCACCTCCAGAAACTGGCCTCTGCTCAAGGGACTACAGATGGAAATTAGCTTTTCGCTATTTCTGGTAAATGTAGGCCTACTGTATTTTGCATTGTCCCTGTTAAACATACAATAGGTGAAATAAAATGGGCCAGTAGTTTGTATGGACGTCATTTTTGCATTTATAGGCACAAACCATAAATACATATAGTTATTTCCTTAAATTAAAAAAATTAAGTTCCTTAAATGTGTACACAGAAAATAATAAAACTCCAATAAGAAAGCATTTTTAAAAACAATAAAAGCAGAGCAACAAAAGCTAACAGCTTACAAAATTATACTGGATTTTTGGCACAGTTTTTGTAAAACAAAGAGCTTTGTTTAACTCAGTAAAATTTAATGTAAAGAGTAAGTAACCAACACTGAAAGACGTATAGCTCCTTGCCTTCAACAATCTATATGTATACACTCAATTAAAAAACAGAGATCAGCTATCTGGAGTCTATTGTCACCCTGACTTGACAAACTGTAGGCGGACACTGTATGGCTCTAACTTTGGTTGTAATAAGACATCTCTGCAACTGTACCTGCCTGTTGTAATCCAAACTGTCAGAACCCTGCTGGCTTGTCTCAGTGAAAGGCAGTGAGCCCTTTAATAACCCCATCCATTGAAATCTGGCTATTCGGGCATTTGACATTTATGAGAAAGATATAAATTGAGGAGATTCAAGTAGGACAACAACAAAACAAATAGTCAAGTTGTGACAATTTACTTGAATATTTTGTTGATACCACATTACCATTTTACTACATATTTTATTTGAACACAATAAATTTCACAGCATAACTCAAAAATGACATATTTTCCAAACATATTAGCATTATTGAAATAAGCTATTCATATAAAATGTGAAAACAGTGATATTTAAATTAATATCACATATAAAAGGTCCTGTGTATATGAGGTCAGTGGTTAATATCCAACATGCTCCACCGAGTCTGAAAACAATAACATCACACTGTTAACTCTGGTCTTTCTATTTGGTCAAATTAAGAATTACAGTAGTTTTTCTTAATGGGGACAGTTGGGATCCATTTGGGTGACCTAATTGGCACGGCAGTGTCTGTTACCAAGAAAACCACTATTTGTTTCTGTTTCTTCTCAAACAAATCCTCAAGGACATGTTTTTAAAAGAAGAAACAAAAAAAGCTAAAGATGAGCTACCAATGTACTCCCCTGAAATTAACTGCTGTTTAAAACACAATGTTCCTTGGATGTGTCTTAGAAAACAAGTGATGCTGAAAACCTCGAGAGGCATCTTTGTGCAACCATGCTGAGCTGAACTTGAACATATTTTCTAATTATGTTCTGTCCCCTTTGGCTGACAGAAATGTTTAGGGAGAAATAAAGTTGTGACATTTTAAAATTAGGACTGCCAGACAATTAAGGCTTATAGTGGGATTACCTCCTCATGTATGTCTATTACTTGCATGATAGGATGGGAAGCTGTAATAATGCTCTTAATTCTGGCCTCATATGCTTTTTTCCCATTTTTCTCATCCAAATGTCACCTCAGATGGGGGATTATTTTTTGTGTCAGGAAGTGCTGGGGCAAAAGCAGCATCTCATGTGAGTGTAAGGCCACTGACATCAGTTTAACCCAAGGGTTTGTCTGTGAAATGTCAAGTTTCTTGGTGATTTGAAGAATAAACTGTGATGAAATGACATTAGTCAAAGATCAGATTCTGTTTTAAATGACTTTCTGAAAATTAAATGTGCTTATTCCTAACATCTAAATGTCTTACAAGAACCAGTTTTTATGTGGACCAAAAAGAGACTATCTATCATGCCATCTTGAGTTGGTGTCAGAAAGTAACACCCATCCACTGCCTCTTCAGTGGCTGCATAAATAGCTGCTCAGATCGCTGATTGATAATTATCCTTATCTCCAAATGTCTCTTGTTACGTGGAAACAAATAAGAGGAGACAGAAGCGGGAGCTGGCAGACAGAGGTCAATGGAAGGACTTCTACATTTCATCCGGCACACACTGAGAGATGGAGGTGCCACAGAGTGACAGCCTCCGACCCTTAGGTGAGATCTGAAAGGGATGATAAAGGCAACTGACGGAGGGAAAATTGGCAGATAATTACAAAGGCTAGAGGGGCACATTTTGTCTCCCAGGTCTCTTTCTCTCTGTCATATAACACCTACACTAACACACACACACACACAAACACATACACATACATATTAATTCAACAACAGCTACAAGTCAGTGTGAACAGCAGCTCCACAAGTAGGCACCGAAATTACCTGGAACTCTTGTTCCATTATTATACCTGCTTGTTGGTGTAAAAGTATATTATTTCACAATCTTTCAGAGGAAATATCCTCCATTAAAAAAAATATGTATGTGCTGGAAATGCTGACAAATTGGTAGCTTTAAATCATGCCTCTCTGCTGGTTGAAAATACATCAGGGAAAATGGAACCATGCTTATGCTTAGTTATTTTATCTTATTTTTTGTTCGAAAATGTCATCTACTTATCAGGTAAAATGAACTCACACCAGATGTTTCCTGAAGTAATGGAGTTACTTAGCAGTCGCACTGTCAAACAGAAAGGCAGGTGCAATATGACAAAGCTCTGAATCAGCCTTGTATCCCTATGAATTAAGTAAAAATTGGATTATTCTACATCCCACAAATTGCTTCCAGTGCTATTCAGCGCCAACACAGGAAGCAGTGCTCCCTACCGTATATGTAGGAAGAATGAATAGAAGGGTGTGGCGGCTGGGGTGGAGTATGAGTATGTGCAACACAGCTGACTTTTCATGAGCTCCCTCTCATCCCAGACCAGCAATACAGCAACTATGTTTTTGTGCCATGATCTTTTCTAAACCTCAATTAGGTAATGATATAAAAGAGTATGCCACTACTTAAATATCACAACTGATGCAGCAGAAATAGCAAAAACCATCTATTTTGCCAACCTTAACCACACTGTAATTGCCATGTCAGAAAGCATTTAATTTAATTAAATTTTCACACTGGCAATTAAAACAATAAATGTAAATAGTACAAACTTATGCCATATTACAGAAAAGATCCCGTTTAAGTAAATAAATGAGGACTTATATTCATCTATGTTAAATAAATACATTTTAAAATAAGCTGTAATTGAATATTTCTCCTAAAGGTGATTGTGCCAAATGTTGTGAAGGACACTTCCACGTGTTTTGTCTTTATACCTGTTAATTTACTTGACAGCCTCATTTGTAATTTCTCCTAATGTGATGTTTGTGGCTTTTCTTCTCTTTCTTTCATTAGCCACCTCTGTTGCCAATTAATCATGTTATGTGTCTTTCACTGGATGAAGCCCAGGAAGTGCCGAGGGGATCAGAGGACTGAACTGCACTTGAACTGGGAAAAATGCACCAGAGCAGAGCAGCTGAACCAAATCAAGTCTTAAGAAAATCGTGTATGTATGTGTGTGTGTGTTTGTGTGTGTGTGGAAGAAAGAAAGAGAGAGATTAGAGTAAAGTGCTGCTCCTGTGCTGTGCCGCTGTCTTACTGTCCAGAAGGATATGCTTGCCTTTTAGTAATGTTATTCTTTCTGAAGTGTAGTCTTAATCCCAAACATTTTTTTTTTCACTTCTTCACAGCCACCCTCGCTGATTCAAATTGACAGAGGTAAGGTGGGCGCAGATATATCACATTCTGTTTCAGAAGTGATGGCTTACTAGGCTTCTCTGCAAATGTGAGAGAAATTGCAGAAGATATTGTTCTCTTTAAACTGAACAACATTCCACTGAATAAATTGAAGGCATGTGATCTGCAGGTACCCAAGGTGTAAATCTTAAATTGCTCTGTAACTGAGTCCTCTCACTGGACTGCTGGGGTGAGTTTATTTGTTTTCACACATTAGGTTGTGGTTTTGTCTCTGTGCTGTTGTTATATGGACATAAACAAAATGAGGAATAATAGTTGCCACAGTGAGGCCTAGCTCTGAATGAGACATACAACAGATTACTTCAGCATTTTGGGAAATACACACGTTCACTGCGTGGCAACAACCACGAGCCATAGCTATAAATTTTATGCTATAGTAAACTAGCCTGACATTTGTTGGAAACATACAGCTCTGGAAAAAATTAAGAGACCACTGCACGAAAGCTGTGATTGCAAATCAGGGTTATTCCACCAAATATTGATTTCTGAACACTTCCTAAGTTAAAACATTAGTAATGTGTTGTGTAAAAATGAATATGAACTTGTTTTGTTTTGTTTTTTTTGCATTATTTGAGGTCTGAAAACACTGAACTTTTCTGGTATTTTGACCATTTTTCATTTTCTGCAAATAAATGCTCTAAATGACAATATTTGTATTTGGAATTATTTGGGAGTTATGTTGTCAGTAGTTTATAGAATAAAACAAAAATGTTAATTTTACTCAAACATATAGTTTTAAATAGCAAAATCAGAGAAACTGATAATTTTGCAGTGGTCTCTTAATTTTTTCCAGAGCTGTAGTGCTTAGGGTGGTGTCATTCTTCTCATGTAACTCTCTTGAATTTTGTGAACCAGTCCAGCTATTCTCTCACCATTTTTTGCATCCGAGTAAGAAAGAGTGAATGCATCATGGTTTAAATGCACTTCATTATGTGTGTTAGTAAATTAATGCATGATGTGCTGAAACACACCCACAAGAATGTAACACATTCATGTAATTTATTTGATACATGATGTATTATGAGTGTAATCAGTATACTGTAGAAGAAAGGGAAGTTTTATTTATTCAAATTTTGTATCATTTTCCCACTGATTTTAATTGGATAAATAACATGGGGTAAAATAACTGATTCACAATGCAGAGCAATGAGAAAATGATTTGATACTGATCAAGTTCCAGATCAATTGCCATGATGACAGAAAATCTGTATGAGCCAGCATTGCTCTAGCTAGGGTTTGCTCCATTATGCTAGAGAGGGTAGACCTAATTGTCTAAACAGCACACACCACATTCCTCATTTGATGCTGCATTGACATCTAACATATTGGATTCCATGCTGGAGCAATCAGGCCAGGACTGCAGCGTTGGGGCACTTTGAGACACAACCAGGAGCCAGGATAATTAACATTTATTGATACATGACTGCTGTAAGCCTGTTTGCCCAGTGAATTAAACCAGCTCATTACAGGCTTAATGGTGGGTAGGGGAGATAAATAATAGATGCCTGTCCACTCACTGGCACTTTAGTATGCATCAGGAGACCCCTCCACCACTGTCCCCCCACTTCCACCATTGCTGACATCAATTTGCCCTACACAAAGTCAAGACATCCTCCCTTGGAACCAAAACTGACATCACCACTTCAATCTAATCAAGTGGTCTCATGTGGGCTTGGTTGGAGGTTTTAATGATGGTAGTTGTGGATAAAGGTTAGATTAAGAAGGGCACTAAATCAGAAATATGCTCATGTGCAGACAGATTTCTAATAAAGTGAAAGTGCCATAATTGGCAACATAAATAATGTTTCTATACTTTGTTATGCTATTTTATTGTTTGTTCATTTAATTTTTGCTCCTGGAAGACTCGTGGGACTGTTTGATGATAAATACACAGATGCCAAGACAGAGAGAAAAAGTTCTTTGTACTGTAATTATCAACACCACCAAAGGGTGGTATTTTGACCTGACTCTCTCCTGCATTACCCCTACTCACAGAAATGAAACAAGGCAAAAACCAGTACATTTTAGTGGAGCATTACAGAAAAGCATCCTGGCAAACAGATGAAGCTTTTTGTTGTGCTTCTTATCTTACTTGCCTCTGCTGTCCTTTCCAATTGTTCTCCTCCCTGACAACATAACTTTCACACTCATGCTCCCCCACTTCCTGTAACCCCACATGAATGCTGCCTTATCGAACTCTAACCCAAAACACAGTGCACTTTCATCTGCTGCTCTGCCTTGTAAAATCCACTCAATTCACAAACTCATAAACACTAAATACTGGCAAAAAGGCAATGAACTAGTCATGGTTGGATGAGTGTTTTATTTTTCTATTTATGCAGGCCACTGCCAGATCCAGTCTCGTCTTTTTTGCAGTTGTCCAGACTTATTACTGGCTCGTTGTTTCATGGTACTTTTTGATCTGAAGCAGCACAAATAAGATGGATATATAGAATTTTTTTCAGCTACAAAGAAAAAAAGTTTTGATAATGACTTTTACAATTTTTTATTTATATA